>JAXQQM020089836.1:0-35430 GCA_034641835.2 Pinus albicaulis | reverse complement strand
GATTTTTCGGAGCCACACAATTTCCTTTGTTGCTTCAGCTGCTGCCACATATTCTGCCTCGGTCATGGAATCTGCTGGAACTGACTGTTTGCGTGATCTCCATGAGACAGCTCCTGATCCAAGACTCATGGTGTAACCTGTAGTAGACACCCCTGTTTCTTTGTCTCCATCAAAGTCTGAATCAGAGTATCCGGTCAAGATGAAGTCGCCTACCTGTGTATATTTGAGTCCAAAGTCTTGAGTCCCCTTCAAGTACCTTAGTACTCTTTTTGCAGAAGACCAATGTCCTTCACAAGGTTTCTGCATGAACCTTGAGAGGATTCCAACAGCAAATGAGATGTCAGGTCTGGTGGTGGTCAAATAGATAAGACTTCCTACAAGCTGTCTATACTTAGTTGCATCCTCAAATTCCTTCCCTTCAATAGATGTGAGCTTCAAGTTTTGTTCCATTGGAGTGGTTAAGGGATTACAGTCATCCATGCCAAATTTGTTCAAGAGATCTCCAATGTACTTTTTTTGAGAAAGAAATATGAATTTAGGATGTTGAATTACTTCAATACCCAAATAGTAATGAACATGACCCAAATCAGTCATTTCAAAACCTTTCTTCAACTCTTTCTTCATGGATGCAACATAGCTCTCATTGTTTCCTGTTATCAAAAGATCATCTACATATACCACAAGATATACAATTGTTTTTCCAACTTTCTTAACAAACAAAGTTGCATCATCAAGATCAAAGTGTTTGAAATCAAGTTTCAGAAGATGCTCGGTCAACTTCTCATACCAGGCTCGTGGTGCTTGCTTGAGGCCATACAAGGATTTTACAAGTTTGCAAACTTTGTGTTCTTGACCCTTTATCATAAATCCTTCTGGCTGGGACATATAAACTTTCTCCTTTAGATCTCCATTCAAGAAGGATGTTTTTACATCCATCTGATGGAATTTCCATCCATTCTGAGCTGCTAAGGCAAAGAGAGTCCGGATGGTGGTTCATTTTGCTGTGGGAGAAAAAGTTTCTTCATAATCGAATCCTTCTTTTTGTGTGAATCCTTTTGCCACAAGCCTGGCCTTGTGCTTTTCAAGTGAGTCGTCTTCTTTGTACTTGTTCTTGTAGACCCACTTACAGCCAATTGGTTTCGTTCCCAAAGGCGGATCAACCAGCTTCCAAGTGCCATTCTTTATCAAGGAATCATACTCCTTCTGCATCACTTCTTTCCATTCATCATGAGAAGCGGCTTCTTTGAAGGAAGTTGGTTCATGATCTGTAGACAAACTCAATTCACAGTTATAAGCAATATCCATATCAACAGGAGAATCATAATTATCTACATCACCTTCGATTTGTTGAGTGGAACTTCTTGTTCCTGTTTTTCCAACCTCATCAGGATGAACATTCTCCAGTGTCTTTGTCAGCCATTTGGGAGGACCTTTCTGAGATGGCCCAGGCCGGTCATTTGACTGAGTTGGGATTGATTCAAGATTCAATCTCCCAATTCTGTCAATCACATCATCCAATGTGTCATCCGTGGTTGTTTCTTCATGTGGGGGAGAGAGTGCTTCAGGACATGATTCCGCAGTTTGATTCAATATCGAAAACCCCCCTTCAAGATGTGGAGTCACATTATCAAATTCTTGGAAGGACTTTGCATGTGTGAATCTATCCAGGTGATCAAGTTGCCGCTCAACAACTTTGTCACTCTTGGAAGATTCAAGAAATATGACATCTCTTGCTATCACAAACTTCTTATTTTCTTCATCATAGAGACGATATCCTTTGGAGGTATTGGAGTACCCCAAGAAGATACATTTTCTGCTTCTAGCACTGAGTTTTTTCCTTTGACCCTTGGGTATCAAGGCATAACAGGTGGACCCAGAGACCCTAAAATGCTTTACCGAAGGAATGTGGCCATGCCACATTTCAAAAGGAGTTTTGTTTTTAATTGAACTTGAAGGACACCTATTATTTATGTAAACAACACATAGAACTGCATCAACCCAAAACATCAATTTTACATTCTTGAAAAATAACATGGAGCGGACCATATTTAAAATAGTTCTATTCATTCTTTCAGCTACACCGTTCTATTGTGGATTAAATGGCATTGTTGTTTGATGTTTGATTCCATGTTGACGAAGATAATTTTCAAATTTGTTTGAGGTGTATTCTTTTCCATTATCAGTACGTAGAGAGCCAATATGTGTTTGTGCATCATTTTCAATGCATGCATGAAAATTCTTGAAAGTTTGAAAAGCATCAGATTTATTCTTCAGTAAGTAAATCCAACACATTCTGGTGTAGTCATCAATAAATTTCATCATGTATTTGTTTCCATTTGCAGAAGAAATAGGCATAGGGCCACATAAATCTGAATGAACAAGTTCAAGTTTTCTATGTGCTCTAGAGTGTGAATCATGAAATGGCTGTTGGCTATGCTTTCCTAGAATACAAGCATCACATTCCTTAGGTTTTCTAGGAATTGTAGGCAGTCCATCAACACCATTTTTCTTCAACAAACGAAGGCTATCATAGTTTAAGTGTCCAAATCTAGCATGCCATAAAAGACTTGATGGGAATGTACCTTCATCATGATGTGAACTGAATGCAAAGTTTTGAGCATGAGCAGATGAACCTTTCAGCTTCAAGAGTCTCCCTTCTTCTATTCCCTCCATGACAAGTGAGTGATCCGATGCTTTTCTGACCTCTTCCTTTCCATCAAACAAGTGAATGGAGTGTCCTTGCTGGCGGATTTGGACCAGGGATAGCAAGTTTCTCCTCAACTCAGGGAGGTATAGAACCTCATGTAGGATATGATCTGGAAGACTAGGCAACTTAAGCCTTATTGTGCCAAGCCCTAATGGCTTGAGTTTGGATTTATCTGTGAAATATACTGCTCCATCAACTTTGTCAGTGAATTCTTCAAAAAAATATTTTCTAAATGTCATGTGACATGTTGCTCCTGAATCTAGCAACCAATCATCTCTCCATGAAGTAATGAAACATCAAATAGGTTTTCAGTTACTCCATTGTTACAATGTGCTAGAACATAGTGAGCGGATTCAGGTGCTTTACCTGTCTTCATTTTTTTTACCTCATTTTGATTTGTTTGTTGCCGAGCTTTATTGTCTGGCTCTCTTTTCTCTCCGCGCCAAGTTTCTTCTCTCTTCGTTTCCTCTCGCTCTTCTTCCTCTCGATGGACCCGACATGTTTCTTTTCTCCCGTGCTAAGTAGGCAGCCTTCTTTAGAAGATGAAGGGACTGGCTATCTTTTCGAAGGAGGAGAGAAAAAAAACTTTGTCGTGAAAATTTTCAAGAGAAAATTTTCACTATAAAACTTTCAACTCTGAAATCAGTCAATTAAAAGGTAAAACTTGCTGAAAAAAATACCGAAGCCTTAAAAACTTTGCTAGAAACTTAATTCTGCACAAAAACTCTTGCTAAAAACTGAATTTAAATGGACAAAAAACTCTTTGCTAAGAGACTGAATTCTGCACAAAAAAAATATATATGTATATATATATTTTTTTGTTTGGATAAAAAATTGTATGGTAGGTCGATATGGAATGTTATGGGAGGGCGGTATTGTGAAGTGGAAGGGCGGTATGATGAATGTGAAGTGATATGATAGTGGGAGGGCGGTATTGTAAATGGGAAGGGCGTAATGAGTATTAGAGGAGGAGCGATGGTTAAATATGAATACAAGAAAATGGATAGCGTATGGATGAATGTATGAAAGCAGTATATTATAAAATATATATGAGCGGTATTGACAGCGCTGTATTAAAGTGAAATATACCACCAAAAACGTTTTATATACCACCACCAGCGTTTTATGATGGAGGAGGGAGCGGTATTAAACTGGAAAATGTTTGATTTTAAACGATGGAATGGCGTATTAAACAAAAGGCGGTAGTATATGAACAGTGGCAGCGTGCAAAGATCGATGAACAGTGGTAATATATGTAATGAGGGCGGTAATATATGTAATGAGGAAGAAACGCAGCGTATGGATACCTGCATATACAATGGACAACGTTATATATGGAGTGATAGCGCATGTGATATAACAGTGATAGCGATGTATTATAACAGTGATAGCGCTGTATTATGACAATTTAAAACACAGCGTATGGATACCTGGATATACAAGTTTGATAGCGCTGTATATACTCCAGACTATTGTGTATTATAACAGTGATGGCGCTCTAGACTATTGTGTATTATAACAGTGATAGTGCTGATATATAAATGGAGCCCAAACCATCCGGAGTCGAGGGCGGTAATATGCAGCCGACTGTGTTTTATATACAAAGACAGGAGGGCGCTGGAGATGTATGCAGAGTGGGAGGGCCTGGCGTTAATAAGAAGCTGTCTCTTAAGTGAATGGAGCGTATTGAATGGATAATCGAAGGGCGTAGGTATGGAGAGTATGGGAATGGGGAATGGGAATCGATGGAGAATGGAGGAGGCCAAGAAGCCGTTACAAAAATTTTGAAATGGAATCTTTGCAGCATGACAGAGGAGCCTGCAATTTGCAGAGTCTTCAGGAGCTACAGGAGCTGGAGCTGGAGCTGCAAATGTCAGGGCTATAGAGAGAAAAAAATGCAGAATAACAGTCTGGCAATTAAGAGCAACAAAAAAATATTAATAAAAATTGACTGAGCAAAGGAGAGGGAGTTACACCACAGGCAGAAATGCCAATAGTCGAGCTGGCTCTGATACAATGTCAAACCAGGAGGTAACTCCTCAAAATCAGAATGTGTATTAGCTGAAGAATGCACATGGATTTATACATGGAGGTGAGGCTATTGGGATTCATCTCCCAATGACTCTTGGCCTTCCTTATTTCCTAATATTAATTAATATACAATATTAAATATGCACACCCATCCATAGGATTAGGTGTCAACAACAACATAATATCATAAATGAAACAATGACACCACTAAACATATGTGAATTTAGATATTAAATTGACATTTATTGAAAATTACGTGCATGGTTTATATTAAAGTTTGACTTAAAAAGTTTATGGTAGAATTCACATCTAAAATTAATGGGAGGAAGCCTTTAGTTTGTGGGAGAAATGATGTGCATGTAAACAGTTTAACTTAAAGTGGTTGTGTTTTATGGATATTAAAATGGAGAACTTCTATTTAGATCTATTCTAGAGATTGAATGTAGGGGCATTTACTAGATATGTCACCTTCCATAAAATGTGAAACCCAGAGGCTACCTGGCCCTTTACAAACTCTACCTATAAAACTTGTAGAAGTTGAGAAATTTACATTGACAAATTTACATGTGAGAAATTTACATTGACAACATATAGAGATTAAACTAGGCTTCTGAATTTATTACAAGCGAACAATGTATAATTCTACTTAGAAGCGTCTTTGGTTTAACGGTTAAGCAAGAAAGAGTCGTTACTTTGTCTATCTAGAGTAGAAGCTGAATACATAGTAGTTACTTCTTTTTGAGTGTTTTGGATGAAATTGGCTCTACAAGATATTAAGGTAAAAGCATATGATTGTGTCAATAATTTTAAGTAGTCAAGAAATATAACAAAGGACAATCAAAATTGAGTGCTATATCTTTATGATTGTGTCAATAATTTGATAATTTGAAGTATTCAAGAAAGATAACAAAGGACCATCAAAATTGAGTGAAATATCTATGTGGGAGAGTACACAATATCTAAGGGGGGGAATAAAATATAAGGAAGGAATAGAAAGAGTAACAAGAAGCATATTATTGTGTCAATAATTTGAACTAGTCAATAGTGGAGTTTTTAGGGGTTTGAAGTAGTCAAGAGTAACAAGAAGCATATTATTGTGTAAGATTTCCCTATAGAATTATTTGTGTTGTGCATGATTGATCTTTCTTCATTCTTATGTAATTGGAAATTGTGTTTTTAATTTCTCAAAGATTTTTAGAAGTGATTTAGTACTTAAATTTAGCATATTTTTAGATCGGGTGAATCCAAAATATACATGCATATTTTAGAATTTCTACATTAATGAGACATGACCTTCCTGAAAGGTTAAAACGTGCCATGAATGTCATGCTTTGGGATCAAACCACAAATATGAAGTTGCTAAATATAGGTAGTGAATTGTATGAATACATCCAAGCTAATATCATAAAAAATTAAGGCAATGCATTAGTGGTTTACAAGTTTTCTTTTAATGGTGAAAGAATATGTTTTTTAGTGATAGTTTTCATGGTGAAAGAAACACACAGACTCACACACACCTAAAACACTCTAATTAACCATGAGAAAATAATAACATCTAATTGGGCCTTCAAGTTGTATAAAAAAATAGTGAGGAAATTGAATAAATAAGGCAAATGAAGGTATGACAAATATAGTTAAAGTGAATCACCAAAGGTGATGAAATCCAAGGGGGCAACAACTATTTAACTTAACTAATCTAGTTATCCCACAAGAGTTGCATAGTGGAAAATCTATGTTTTGATCACTAGCTTATCTCGTAAGTGTCCATGATCAAGGAGTTACCAACTTGGAATAATTAAGAGGTGAGACTTAGGTTGAAGGAGCTCAGAGCCTTTTTTAAACTATTGATTACAACCTGATCATGAGAATCAAATGGGAGTGCATCCTTATTTTGAAAACAAACCTCTAGATAATATTCTAAGCTACCTAGGACTCAAACCATTATTTTTATATTTGAAATATCATGGTGTGTTGTTTCAATGCCTAATTCCACAACCCTAACGTAAAAAAGTTTATTCTTTTTTTGCAGGATTTAGTTGGTTATATTAAGTTAGTTGAATTTAAAATTCTTGGCTTAGTTGCATGAAACAAACATATTGTGTATTAAATGAGGAATTTCGCTCTCCCAATAATTTATAAATCACCCATATCACCAAGAAAACATGATTAATAACATACTTTGGTATGGGAAAGACCTTAAGTCCTTTGATTGTGCACATGTGGTGTAAAAAATTGAAATTGAAAGTGTAAAAAAGTGAAATTATGAATGAAATCATGAAAACGAAAAACCAAAAAGTGGTAAATGATTTAAATAGGTAATTAATTATTTACCAACATAAATTCTTCAACTTTTAGCAACTAAATGATAAGTAAAAAGATAAATAAATTTGTAATTATGGAAAAATTAAATGTTAACACCGACTATGCAACAAAAAAAACCTTTCCAAAAATGTGAATCTCTCAAGGGTTTCATCCATTTTTCAATTCATAGTGTCACAGTCACATGAGCATGTTTCACATATGAACAATTCAATGATGTGACTATTAAAGGGAATGTCATTCAACAATGTATGAAATTATGAAACAAGTACACAATTTCTTGGGAATGATACAAATCAGAATGATTGAAAATTTATAGGAAATGTGGCTTCACCATTATGGGCTAGAGCTTAATGAATACCTAGATTGAGATACAAATAATGGTAAACTAGAAAGAGAGTTCTAAAAAGACCAATAAAAGTGACTATCTAAAATCTCTCTGTTATGGTTGCCATTCTATTGAAGGAGGTTTTCATGTAGGTGTGTACCAAAATCCTATCTCAAATGACTATAAAACATGAGGAGAAAAAAAAATATGTGAGTGAAAATACAAAAAATCAATCAAAACTATTGTGATTTGAATTTCTCAATCACAAGGAGTTGTTGCTTCGTGAGTCCTGCCCAGGACTCCACTTGTAATCCTGGTCTCCACCTCTAGCAAAGATAGCTTGAACAAATGGACAAGGCTCTTGCACTATATCTAACTCACTAGATCTACTTTCCCCTTTACATGAATAGTTTATATAGGCCTTTTTCCCTCTCTGTGAAAATGTACTTGAACAGCCATAGGCTAGATAAGTTAGGAAAATTCCACATTAATTCATCCCTAACCAACTCATAGACAAGCAGATCGAGTTGATCTCCTTTGGAATGAAAAACTATGGAAGTTGGTCAATTTGATCTCCTTAGGAATGAAAAACTCTAGAATTTTTTTCTCAATTATCTTGATTATGAAATATTATTATTTCATAATTATGAAATTGTGACAAAATAATTATGAGAAATTACTCAATTATGTAATATCGCCCATTTAACATGTTCTAACTCCCTTGTAATACCCATGTAAGTAAAAGAAAAGGTGAAAGGGGATGCCTTCTTGCCAACAACTGAGGTATGCTGAACTTGCGTCTCTCTCACTATAATGGAGTGGAAAATAGGGTTATAACAAAAATTATTCCTAATTATGTATATTAGCTAGATATCCACTCTAAAAATGAATTTAAATGAATGCAACCACTCTTGTTGAACTAGGAGGATCCCTAATGGATAAAGAATAAAATTCCTCAAATTGCAATGAAACCTTAACTAGATCTAAGAGTTTGTCACAAGGAATCCAATGTGATGCAAAGCACATCTCAATCCAAGCTCAGATGTGAAAGTTATGCTTAGTTAAAGTTTCAACCAAAACACACAAAATTCAATAGCCAAAGGTGACATGGCAGTATATGGAGTGGACACGTGGTACAATTGAGCTGAAATTGTAGGTAAAATTGGTTATGAATTACTGCCATGTTGGAAACCTGACTGGACATGTGCGCAGGTCGAATGTGACACATGGCAGCTGAGTAGATATTGAAGTGGCACTGACATGTTTATTGGACCGCAAGTGGGCCAATCACATGGCGCGACATGGCCCTATGAAAAGTCATGACAAGGACCCATGAAATACTTCCATGTGGCCTTGCATGGATCAGATCATCACATAACCATATGTAATCAAGAAAATATTGGTTTTTTCATTGGTTATAACATAAGGTTGTTTTACGTTGAACCCATATAAATATTTCCTCGTGGCCTTGCAGGATTGGACCATCACATAACTATATGCAATTGAGAGATTATTGGTTTATTCTTTGGTTATAACTGTTGATAGGTGGTTGTCATTTATGTCAACCCAAGAAGCACCAATAGCTACCTCGATATTTTTCAGCAAATTTGGCATGAAAATTCGTGGTCTCCTATCTCCTAATCAATCTAGTTAGATTCTCCTTGAAAATATATTTTCGATGATGTTTTGTACCCCACATAGTTCTTTATGGTTTTAAATTTATTTTAATTTTAAGTTGAACACCCAATTTTGTGGGCTAAAACCCCAAAGGGTAGTAAAATGACACCTTATCATTAATTCACCTATGGTTGTCAATATATGAAAATAATTCTTGCTGCAATATCATTGTGTATAAGTTGAATAACTTCAAGAACCAAAGGAAATACACCAATCACTGATTTCACATCCTAGGTAGCGCCATATGCACTAAGCCAATCATTGATTTCAAAATTTTAGGGGAACTGAAAAAAATTGTCGACAAATATTAGTAAGAGATAATAATTAATTAAATTAAGGGTAATGTGAAAACATAATCTTAATAAGAATTTTAAATTAATTCTATATCATAAAAAGTATCCCTCCTAAGTTAAAAAATACTATCTCTTCCCATAAGGTTCACGACCTCTCTTCATTAGCACACAAGACATAAATACAATTAATATTTCAATATGTTAATTACTATTGAAAACCTCTTTAATATATAATCGTCACCTATAAAGTCCCTTTATAAATCTGAACGATCATCCTTAGCAACCAACGTATGAATATAAAAGAAAACCTTTATCACCACTTAAGAGACAAGCTTTTGAACAAATAATATAAATAATTATCTTCTAAAATTTTCAGTCATCCTTGAGGAAGCTACACTAATAATTTTTAAGGACAGGGGTTGACATATTTTGAAAGGTTCGATTGAAATTTCAGTTTGAGGACTTGCTAGACGAGAAAGGAAGTATTTCTTAGAATTATATTTGTGTAGCACTGATTCTTCAAGGGGAGAAAAGTAAAAGATAATCCTTTTCTGTCTCTTGTGTTTTGGTTAGGACCTTATTATAGTAAGCCTTGTGGAGAAAAATTACAGCCTGTTCTGGGAGAAAAATTTCCTCAAATTCAACATCCATTAACTGTTAAAAGAGAGAGAGTTAGGGAACCTTTCTAGAGCGAGCTCATGATTTTTAACAAATATGTATAAAACACATTTTATTTGAGACGTATTGATTCTATTTGAAGATTGAATCATATGGAAAGTAGTCTGAGACTATAGAAATAAATACATGCATAGTTTAAGGCGTGTACCCTCCTTACTATGGTCCACAAAATGTTGTTACATTACAAGTGTGGATTTCCTATTTGAGGAAGCGTATAAGCTCAGGAAGAGGAATAATTTAGGATGCATGCATTATAAAAAAGTAGGAGTCCATTAAGAACTGTTTTGGAAGTCAAATTGCACAAATTACAGTGTACCCTAACCAATACTCTAGCAGTGGCAATACTATCCAGATAAGTCTCTCATTTGACACTTGTTGTGGAAACTATCTTGGGTTCAAGTTAGTGTAATTTCGATCACTGTTTGTTTTAGATCTTCATTAATATCTAGTCCGTAAGGTGTCACTGTTTTGTTAGGTTTTGGATTAGATCAAAGCTAGTCAATCATTGTCAAATTTTGGTTGGTGTTTTATATTCTATTGTAGCCTTTTGATTCACTTCTAGGATACATTTGCATATTGAAAAAAATTCTTTACATTGTTTTAGAAATCAGAACTACTGAAGCAACAGGAAGCACTACAAATACATAACTACTAACATAGATAAAGAGCATACCGAATATGTTGAATAAAGAGTAGGACAAATAGCATGTCGAATATGTTGAATAAAGAGTAGGACAAATACCTGGTATTGCAGTCGCCTGAAGTCGCCACAGACCAACAGCACGGATGGGAGCAACACCACAGAGAAAAATGCACGAACAAAATCTGGTTACCACGATTATTATTCACCTTCACAAAAAATAACAAAAATTCCACACAATGATGTATTAATTTGGGTAATTTTGCACAGCATATGATATTTTCCATGGTTAAATATTTAAATCTTGACATTCACATGATACATATAACATCACTCCTATAGCTGAAGCAATAGGCAGCACTACAAATACATAACTACTAACACAGATAAAGAGCATGCCGAATATTTTGAATAAAGAGCAGGAAAAATAGCATGTCCAATTTGTTGAATAAAGAGCAGGACAAATACCTGGTATTACCGTCGCTTGAAGTCACCGCAGACCAACAACGCAGATGGGAGGAGCAACACAGAACAAAATGCGCAAACAAATAGACCAGCAGCAGCACAGACAGAAAAATGCGTGAAGAAATAGACCGATAAACAAATCAACTTCGCGGGCGATTTATTTATAGCAGCTAATTTAGCCAAACTATTTTAAAAGTAAAACTTTGGCCGAACTCAAAGCTCGACTGAAATTTTGTTGCCAGTTTTCCCATCTGAGGAAAAAATTCTGTTTTCCCACGCCGTTAATGTGCTGTCAATCTAAATGGAAGCATGAGTTCGGCTGAACTACTAAATATTTTGGCCAAAATTTATAAAAGGTTTGGCCGAACTATTGCCGAAAAATGTTTTCTGCCCCCGATTCTCATAAAAGTGTAACCCATATTCACATATCCGCCCACATGGTCACCCACCTCAAACTCTCGATAAGTCCTTCTATTATCTGCGTATATCTTCTGTCGATCTTGTGCAGCTTTGAGGTTTTGCCTAATCTTCTTTACTTCTGATTCCATTTTAGTGAGCATATCTGGTCCAAGCATTAATCTCTTTTCGAGGCTACTCGAATTTATGGGAGTGTGACATTGCCTCCCATATAGAGATTTGAAATGACTCATCTTAAGGGACTCTTGATAACCATTGTTTTAAGAAAATTCAACTAGGTGCAAGTATTCTTCCTATTTAGTTGGTTGTTGCATCACATACATGTGTAGCATGTCTTCCAAAACTTGATTTACCCTTTCTATTTGTCGATCCGTCTGGGGATGACAAGCAATGCTGAGGTTTATTTGGGTCCCCAGATAGGTAAACAAGGTTTTCCAGAATGCTAAAGTAAACTTCACATCTCTGTCCGAAATAACAATATTTGGAATGTCGTGCAGCTTGAAAATTCCTCTCATAAAAATATATGTTATCTATACAGTCTTGTAAGTAGATTGTACATGTATAAAATGTGCAGACTTACTCAACCTATCGATCACCACCATACTAGAGTCATTGTGCCTCTTTCATCGTGGTAAAACCATAATGAAGTCTAGGGATATGACCTCCCACTTCCATTCAGGTATTGGTATGGGCTGTAACAATCCTGTCGGATGTCGATGCTCCACCTTGACCTGTTGACACTCTAAACATTTGTTTAAGTATTCATCAATATTTCTTCACATACCATGCCAGAAATATATTTTTCTAATTGCAATTAACATCTTCTGGTATCCTGGGTGTCTTGCGTAATTAATGCGATGATATCCATTCAAGATTAGCTCCTTTAGTTCCACACGATTTGGTATATATATATTTCCTTTGAAGGTTAGCATTAGCTCTTTACTAACTCCATACTTAGAAGTGTTTCCTTGATTTTTGACCTCTTCCATTTACTGGCATAGGAGTCGGTATTCAGGATCCTTTTGTGCTTCCTCTCTAACTTGATCCAAGAATTTTCATTCAAGCTTATTATAGTAAAGCTGATAAACGCAATGCAGCTTCCTACTTAAGGCATCCGCCACCCAGTTTTCCTTACCCTTCATGCGCTGAATGTCCATATCAAACTCACTTATGAAGGCATTCCACCTTGCCTGTCGAAAGCTTAAATTAGCTTCCTTGAAGTAAATTTTCAAGCTACTATGATCATTTTTTAATGCAAACTTCTTTCCCAGCAGATAGTGTCTCCATACCGGGAGTTTATGTATCACTGGTGTTAACTCCGGATCATAGGATGAATATCTTTGCTTATGTTCATTTAACTTTCTTGAATCATAGGACACAACCTTTCCTTCCTAAGATAAAACTACCCCAACTCCCTCTTTACAAGCGTCTATACAAACTTCAAATTATTTGTTGGGGTGAACTACCCTCAACACTGGTGCAGTGGTCAATAGCTTCTTCAACCTTTTGAAACTATTCTGGTACTCATTAGTCCACTTAAAGACTCTTATTTTTCTCTGTAAAGAGGTGATTAGAAAATAAATTCTGGAGAATCATTCAATGAATCTTCGAAGGTACCCGGCCAACCCCATAAAGGATCTAATATCCACCACATTTTATGGAACTTGTCATTCCATGATTGTCTTGATTTTCTCTCGATCAACATCAATCCCTTATGCTGAAATAACATGGCCTAAGTACCGGATTTATGTTTTGAAGAAATCACATTTGATGAACTTAGTGTACAGATGGGGTTTTCTTAACATTTCCAGCACAATCCTTAGATGTTCTCTATGCTCTTCCTGGTTATTAGAATAAATTAAAATATCATGAATAAATATCAGTACAAATTTATCTAGGAAAGGGTGAAATATACCATGCATTAACCTCATAAATGTTGATAGTGCATTTGTTAACCCAAAGGGTAACAACACAAACTCATAATGTCCGTACCTGGTATAGAAGGTAGTCTTATAAATATCATTATCCTTAATCCGAATCTAGTGGTCTCTAGACCTTAAATATATTTTTGAGAATATTGTGGTCCCCTTCACCTGATCATACAGATCGTCAATCCATGGTAAAGGATATTTATTTTTTATTATTGATTTATTGAGTTGTCTACAGTCCATGCACATTCGCATGGTTCCGTCCTTCTTCTTTACGAACAACATTGGTGCTCCCCAGGGGGAAACACTCGGACGAATGTATCTTTTGTCTAGCAGTTCTTGTAACTACATTTTTAATTCAGTTAATTCTGGAACACTCATTCTGTAAGGATCCCTTGACACAAGTGATTCTCCTGGCATTAATTCAATGGTAAAATCAATATCTCTTCTTAGTGGTAATATGGGTATATTTTCAGGAAAGACATCCATCAAAATCTTATACCACTGCTATGTTCTCCATCATAGGAGACTTCTCCTTGGAATTGGCATATCCCACCGAGATAGCATAAATCTGACATACGTTCTTGATACACTTACTCATTTGGGATGATGTAATAGGACGTAGCCGTAGGGGTTTCTTGATTCCCTCAATCTCTTGGCATGTTCCATCTTGCATTTTGTAATAAATAATATTTTATTTACAGTCCACCAAGGTCCAATGTTTTTCTAGCCAATCCATACCCAACAAAACATCATAGGACCCCAATGGAAATATGTTTAGGTCCACATTTAACTGTTGGTCTGCAATTTCCAATGTGTTGTTTGGAACTTTTGCAGTTACTTTTATTTTAGCTCCTGTGGCTAGCTGTAGCATCCAGGGATTTTTGAATTTCTGAACTTTTAATTTACATACTTCCACTATTTTGGGATTAAAGTAACTTAGACTTCCACCTGGGTCAACCAAAATAGAAAAAAATTGAGACAGTAACTTACCTTCCAGCTCTATCATTGTTAGTTGATAATCTTCCTGTCGATCCTCCAACACTGCGTTGATTCAAGGTATGTTTCGAGCCACATCACCTAGTGTAGAAGCCTCCTCCAAATTTGCAACTGTTTCACTTCTCACTCACTGTGGGAAAATTTTATAATAATGTGCTTCACCACACCCCCGACACTCTAGAGGTGGTTTGATAACTTTCCCTTGCCCAGGTTTGCTAGAAGCCTCTATAGGCCTCTCTTCAAATGCCCATCTGGTTCTTTGATGATTCCTGCCAAATTTCTTGCTTACGGAACTTCGTGCAGAATTCTTAAAATGATTACTTTTGGCATATTTGGAGTTTGAACTTTTTTTCTGTCCTTTTCTTGGTTTCCAACTTTTGTCCACTTCCCCTTTTGAATTGGAATGTTGGTATCACCTTCATGCCTTAGGAATGGCTTCATCCATGGTTTTAGGATTTACGAACTTGATTTGTTCCTTCATATGGGTTGGCAGACTACTCAGGAGTCTTTGAACCTTAGCCTCTTCATCTCTGAGGTATGGAACATATCTTAACGGGGATGTGAAATTTGTAATAAACTCATCCATGGTCATTTGACCCAGCTTGAAGTCATGAAATTCTCTATATTTCTCGTCATAAAAATGTTATGTTAGATACTTGTCCTTAAAATCTTGCTGGAATGATTCCCATGTAACATCTTGATCTTCAATGTTGCGAACATTCCTTACATCCTCCCACCACAGCATGGATTTTTTATCAACTAATATATGGACAATATGGATTTTAGGTTGTTGTTGTAATCATACACTTGAAAATATTTTTTCATATTTATCAACCAAGCCTCTGCCACTTCCTCGGCTTCTCCATCAAATGTTGGTGGCTTTATTTATCAAAACTCACCTTGAAGCTCCACTTTTTTCTTCTTAGCTTCTTGCTGATCTGACACATTGCTAGACTCTGTTTCATTATAGTTTCGGTTTTTGCTGCTTTGCTGTGAAATACTTCTTTCCACTCTGTCAGTGGTGTGGTTCCTTGCTTGTTTCTCATTACCTTCCTGCATGTCTCTATCAGGACTGGGTTGTTCCATTCCATGATTCTTCTTATTTGAAAGGCTCTTGAGTATCCTTTCTTTCTCTTGCATCAAGCGCTCATTATCACTCCGAACACACACCATTTCTTCCTGTAGCTTTTGCACTGTATTTAACAAAATGTTAGTTTGGTTCTGTCGTTACTCCAACAGTCTACTAGTTTGCCGGTGTTGATCCACACAGCTAAATCCACGTCTCACATTTCATTTCTGGTTGTGGCTGTATTTCCCCTATGTTCTTGGGTGTTTTTTGCATTTACCCCCTTCTCATAACATCTCCTGTTATGCTTCTTTTATGTGCATAAGTATAAACAAATCTTAAATCGTGAGATGACCCCTAGGGTCCCAGTGTGTGAACGCTGGCTCTGATACCACTTGTAACACCTATAATATTATTCTAACCTTATAATAAAAAAAATTTACTTCTACTATATAAATTGGAATAATTATAAACATTTATTTGCATATTATATTTATTAATACAAACTTACACTATTCATATTTTTGATTTTTCACATTTCCTTGTTATAAATGAAGTATTGGGAATTTATTACCACAGATACCTTGGAAATTGTGAATAGACAAGTTTCTTATTCTATGGCTCTAATCCCACATCTGACATCGCACGACTATCATATCTCGACATATTAACTCTTTGTACTAACTCAATATTTCTAGTACTGGCATATTCAATTTTTTAAAATATGTGGGTCGATTTTGATGTATTGTGGTTATGATTCCAAGGGCCACCTGCCCATCTCTTCTCCATATGATTTCCTTTGCAATCCATGGTGGGAATATTTAGCGGGAATGGTTTAGCTATAACCCATAACCCCAACTGATTTTCCCATTATTCTCCTCCAGCAGCATGATGTTTCTCCTCTGCAACCCTCGCCAAGCTTCATGGCCTCTTTACACAGTCATGGAGTTTCTCATTAATCGGGTTATTTACCTAGGATTACCTCTTCTATTTTGATTTATCTATTACTGGGATTTATCTCTGTTCCCATTTCAATGGTGGATTTTTTGGGTAACTCTCTCTGTGTTTTTTTCATGAATGGAAATAGAGTATTTTTTAAGAAAGTTCGCAAGTCTAGTGTAATCCTTTTGAAAATTATGCTCACACAGACATACCAGTGTAAGCAGCTTCGAAACACAGTTAAATTTCATTTTTGGCACAATAAGAGGTTTTCAATCCAACCACTCTACTTTTCTACTTTCAGTTTATATTTTATGCACTTGGTTTATTAGTACCTAACCCTCACCTCCTATTATTAGGTTTAGTCTCCTCCAGTTTGGCGGTAGACAAATTTTTTTGAGTTTTTCCATTATTCCTAGGTGATTATAGTTATATGTTACCTGCTCTTTGACTTACATTTGGGTTTTAACCCAGTTAGCTCTTCATTTACCAACACTTATGGTTCATGCTTTTCGGTTTTGTAGGTACTCTTCTAATACCAAACAAGGACTATCGATCAACTAGACTATGGTGTCCTAGCTAACGATCTCTTCTCCCAGTTTATACAAGTACCCATCCGTTGAATTTTCGCTTTTCTGCAAGCTCACTAACGTCTTAGTTTCAGTCGCAATTAGAGTTATTGAATGTAAAACTTTTAGCACCATTACATAATCTTTTTTTGATTCTTAGCTACCTCATGCGAGCCAGAATCGATGGTTTATTCTTATGAATTCTGTAAATTATTCACATTTAAATTTATTTCCTTTTTCAATACCGCTTGTTCAAGCGGGTTTCATTTGGACATTTCTATCAGTTCTTAGTTGGGTTTTCCCAAAGATTTATATTTTAATATGAGTTATGATTGTTGATTGTTTTTTAACTTTAATTTTTTTTCATTCAGTTTATTCCATGCAGTTTATAGTTGTATTCATATGATAGTTGTTCAAAGTTTGGAAACAATATTTACCTTGGTTGTCTATTTATCAATATACTGTATGATTTCTTGTCTAATATGGTTTTCACCGAGCTTTGGACGAATCGAATATTTTTCTATTTCTTTGCAAGTATTTTTCAAAAGAATACAGTTACTACATTATTCATATACAGTGAATGTTTTACTAGCTTGCAGTATGGATTCTAGAAATGTTCATTTCTTTACTTCATTATAATTATTATTTAGAAATTTTATTATCATAGGTTCTCTCTACTTAGCTATGGTGACCGGACCAGCTCCAGATTAGGTTTGTGTATAATTATATCAAAAGAAAATGATGTGTTCTAGATACCTCGGATCCAGAACCGACAGTTCTGTCCAACCATATTTAGTATAATGTTCAGCTATCTGTTGCGAGTTTTTTTGTTATAATGTTTATTCAATAACTTATAGTTTCTTTACTTGCTATATCTACTTCCATATCTTAGTAGATTTTGTTCCATGTAAAGTAGTTGATTCTGGAATTTCCTATCGCTTTCTTTCACAATTTATTATCACTTTCTCTGTACAATAAATTAACTACTGTACTTTATTTATCACAGTTACCCTAAGTGTGCTTCCATATATATGCATAGCAATAGACTATTGCCTTTACTCTAGGGACTAGTAAATTTTGCTCTTTCTTTAGTAATAATTCCCTTTTTATTCTCACAACAAACCAACTCAGGAAACTCAGTAAATTATTTCACAGATATGTAACTGAACCTATAAATAACATGATTTAATCATAAAGGTATACAGAACTCAATCTCATTGAACAAATGCTCTCATAAAATAATTTAATGTTCTTTCTTCTAAATAAGTACATTTCCTGTGAATATATTTAATAAAATTAGTTCGTGTTTAAGTTTATTGAATACTCAGATAATTATCTGAATGTGTAGTTCATTGTTGATGTCCGCCCAACATTCAAGACAGAAAATTATGTGCTTCTCTTTCCCCCTTGCTCCACACCTAAAACATACAGGTTGATAGTATTTTCTGCTGTGACCTCGGGACCCCAAGTCCAGTCAGTACCAAAAAATTTCAGCAACGCTATGTTAGGTCCCTATATTACTAGTATAGTCCCTTATTTCTGTTAGTGTGACCCCCTTATTGTTATTATTGTACCCTTTTAACCCCCATATTGTTATTATTGTGCCCATAAATTATTTTTGTTAGGCCGGCTAGGAATACATTGTGGCCCCACTAGGATTACATTGTGGCCCCATGGACTCCTATATATAGAAAGGAGGCTTTGTAATTTGTATCATCAAACAATTATTCATTCATGTAATGTATTGGAGGTTTCCCACTTAAAGTGGCTTATTTATAATGTGTCGATATCTCTTTTCTTCTATTTTTGGGGTGGTTTCACAACATTTGGTATCAGAGCTTTGGATTCTAGGGTTTCTCTACTCCAAATAGCTCATCGTGGAATTTTTGTTATAATTTTTTTTCTACAAAGTTTCAAAAGCTAAAATTTTTAGGGTGCGGAGTAGAGATCCTGAGGAACATCGTCGCAAAATTTCAGAGCTTCATTTGCAATTTTTTTGGAGATATGATCTGTGGAAGGTAGGGCTTTTTGCGGGCTCCTGAATTTAACTTAAACAGGTCATGGCGGAATTTTTGCTATAAATTTTTTTATGCAAATGTTCATAAGCTGAAATTTTTAGAACATGAAGAAGAGATCCTAAGAAACATTGTCAAAAATTTCAGAGCTTGGTTCGCAATATCTCCGGAGATATGATCTGTGGAAGTTAGGTCTTTTTCAGGCTTTGAAATTTCATCTCAAATAGGTCATCGTGGGAAAATATTCATAAATATCTCTCTAAGCATCAGATTGGAATGTTGTAAAAAGTGGCCACAATTACACAAACTTTAGTTTCTTGTCTATCAATTTCAAAGCCAAAGGAGGAAACAATGACATGTGGCAAGTCATACAAGTTTTTTGTACTAAACCAGTCCATAATTGGGTCATTGTGGAAGATTGGACATAAATTTTCCTAGAAGAATCCAAATCAGGTCAGACCTGTGGCATTTGAAAGAAGATTTAGAGGGTTACTTCAGAGCCAAATTTCAGATATTGAAGATCCGAAATCAAAGAGATAATTTAGTTTCAATATCAAGCTCCTCAAAATCAAGAAAAAGGTGTGTATTTTTTTTCAAATTGCATAAGTCTTGTCTGAAAATTCAGTTCTACTTGATTCCAAAGGCCTATTGAGCATAACTATCAGTATTGGGTTCTAAAATGCCTCCTAAAAGGAATTAAACACCCATTAATCCTTCATAAGTCTCTACTATGACTCATTAAGACGAAGAAATGCAACATGAGATATCAAAAGTCCATAAGCAAGTGCACCAAATTTCGCTATCGCAAAGAGCAACAAAAAATGAAATCGAAACTAAGATCGATGGATTGAAGAAATGCATGGAAGTCAAGATGAATGGTTTGGAAGCTAAGATGGATGGCATGGAAGTTGGCATGGAATCTAAGATGGATGACATGGAAGCTAAGATCGATGAAAAAATGGAAAACATGAAGAATAATATAAAAGTAGACATGGAAGGTTTGACAAAGTTGATACAACAAATGTTTGCTAATGGTGAAAAGATAGTAGAGGAAACTCATGATGAGAACAAAATAAATTCTAATCGTGATTTCATAAACTCTAATGTTGGTAGGAAGAACCACCATATTCCAAAGATGGATATGACGAAGTTTGATGGCAAGGATCTCGTAACATGGATACTACAGATGGAGCAATATTTCGATCTCAATAAGGTGCAAAACACATAGAAAGTACGCATTGCAACTTTACATCTAGAACAAAATACATTTGTATGGTATCGATGGTTTTTCTTCCATAAAAAATTGTCACTTGGTCAATTTTTATGGAGGAAATGATAGCACATTATGATGATACAAAGAGCAACACCTTCTTTATCCAATTAATAAATCTCAAACAAAAGGGTTTAGTGGGGGAGCACATTGAGGACTTCCAAAAATTGAATATAATGGTAATTGAGATTACAAAGGAACACATGATTGATCTCTTCATAGGTACTTTAAAGGATAACATCCAACATGAAGTTCACATTTTGGAACCTGATTCATTGGAGAAGGCATTCAGGCTGGCAAGAAAAATTGAATGTAAAATTATGGCAACAAGGAAGCCTACCACTCACTTCTATAAAGAGGGAAGTGTTGCTACTCCTAGATTTCCACAACCTACAAGGTTGACACCACAAGAATTGGAAGAAAAAAGAGAAAAAGGGCTTTGCCATAGTTGTCATGGCAAATAAACTAAAGGTCTTAAGTGTGCTGAGAAGAAATTATTTTACATAGATTGTGAAGAGGAAGAAGAAAATGAAAAAGAAGAGGATATACACCAGGAACCAACCATATAAGAGGAGGAAATGAGTCCGACCATATCGTGTAATGAATTGGCATGAATTATCACTCCTCAGACACTCAATATAGAAGGAAATATCAACAAGAAAAAAGGTAATAATGTTGATTGATTCAGGTAGTACCCATAATTTTATTCATTATAAGGTAGGCAAGGATTGAATCGTTTCCTATACCTAGCACGAGAATGTCAAGTGATGGTTGCAAATGGAAGAAATATAAATTTCTCTGGAAAATTCCATAATATCAAGCTATCCATGGGGGAATATGTATTGAATACTCTAATTCTTTCCATCCTAATGGGAGGCATTGATGTCATACTAGGAGTACAATGGTTACAATCTTTGGGGATGGTAGCTTTTAATTTTCAAGAAATTTTCTTGGAATTTTTTTCGGAAGGAAAGGAAATCGAATTGCAGGGTATCATAGGGAAGCCAAGAAAGATAACAAGCTCTAATGTCATGAAAAAGCTTCTAAAGAAATAACAACGAGGCGTAATTTCACAATTATGCTCACTAGAAGTTCCAACATCAAAATCATCTATTTATCCAGATCTCCAAAGACTCTTGGAAAATCATTCCAATGTGTTTGATACTCCCAAAGGACTCCCACCTATTCGTGATCATGATCATTCTATTCATTTGATTCTAGGAAGTGTTCCTCCAAACATCCGACCTTACAGATATCCTTATGTCCAAAAGAGTGAAATTGAATGTATGATTGCAGAAATGTTAGAGGCTGGTATAATTCAACCTAGTCAAAGTTCTTTCTCTGCTCCTGTAGTATTCGTACACAAGAAGGATGGATCATGACGCATGTTTCCCGATTATAGGGAGCTCAATAAACTCACCATTAAAGATAAATTTCCCATTCCTGTGATTGATGAATTATTGGATGAATTACATGGAGCAATTTATTTTACCATGTTGGATATTCATTTTGGATGTCATCAAATTGGAATGAAGAATGAAGATATTCCGAAAATAGCATTTCAAACTCATGAGGGTCATTATGAATCTTTGGTCATGCCTTTTGGCCTTACCAATGCACCTTCTACATTTCAATGGTTGATGAATTCCATTTTCAAACCCTTCCTTAGAAAATTTGTGCTAGTATTTTTTGATGATATACTAATCTACAGCAGGTCTTGGAAGGATCATGTTGAACATGTTGACAGGGTGCTCAAACTATTGCAGGAGAAACAATTATATTCAAAAACATCCAAATGTTTCTTTGGAGTACAAGAGGTGGAATATCTGGGTCATATTGTATCTCATGAGGGTGTTAAGGTAGACCCTAACAAAATTAAAGCCATTAAGGAATGGAAAGTCCCCACAACTATAAAGAAGTTGCGAGGATTTCTCGGGTTAACAGGGTATTATCACAAGTTTGTTAAGAATTATGGGAGAATAGCAGCACCTCTAACAACATTATTGAAGAAAGATGCATTTTCATGGACTCCTCAAGCAACTAAGGCCTTTGAACATCTTAAAGAGGCAATGTGCCTAGCACCGGTCTTAGCTATGCCAGACTTCACAAAAACCTTTATTGTGGAATGTGATGCCTCAGGAAATGGAATTGGTGCTATTTTAATGCAGGAAGGAAGATCCATTTCTTTTGAAAGTTGTCCAATCAAAGGAAAGTATTTACAGAAACCTATTTATGAGAAGGAAATGTTAGCAATACTGCATGCACTAAAGAAATGGAGAACTTACATAATGGGAAGACACTTCAAGGTAAAAACTGATCATGATAGTCTTAAACACTTTTTGGAACAAAGACTATCTTCAGAAGAGCAGAAAAAATGGGTCACAAAGATGTTGAGTTATGACTTTGAAATAATCTACAAAAAAGGAAAGCTTAATGTTGTTGCAGATGCACTCTCAAGAAAGAATGAAGAGGTGGAAGCATTGCTTTGTGCCATTTCTATTATCCAACCAGATTGGATAACTGAAGCAAGAGATGAATGGAAGAAGGACGAAGACGTGTGGACACTCATTCAAAAGTTGCAGCAAGATCCTAGTATATATGATACATTTAGTTGGAAAAATGATTCCTTATGGTACAAAGATTGCTTATATCTTTGTAAGAATTCCCAACTAAAACAAAAGATTCTTTTGGAATTGCACACTTCTCCTTTAGGAGGACACTCAGGATTTTTAAAAACTTACCACAAGGTGAAGAAAGAATTTTTTTGGGATGGCCTTAAATCTTATATTCAAAACTTTGTGGCGGAATGTTTGGTTTGCCAGCAGAATAAAGTTGAGACAATTAAGATCCCGGGTCTTCTACAACCTTTATCCATTCCAAGTCAACGTTGGGAGGAGATTTCAATGGATTTTATCACTGATTTACCTAAGTTCGAAGGAAAGAGTGTCATCATGGTGGTAGTTGATAGACTTACCAAGTATGCACACTTTTGTGCATTATCTCATCCATTTAAAGCAAGTAGAGTTGCTACTACATTTATGGACACAATTCAAAAGCTACATGGAAAGCCAAGGGTTATTGTGAGCGACAGAGATCCCATTTTTACTGGAAATTTTTGGATGGAGTTATTTTCTTGTTTGGGTACTCAATTAGCTCATAGCTCATCTTATCATCCTCAATCTGATGGTAAAACTGAGATAGTAAATAAATGTTTAGAAGGATATCTTCGTTGTTTTGTATCTGATAAACAAACACAATGGGTCAAGTGGTTACCTCTTGCTGAATGGTGGTATAACACTTCCTTCCATACTGCAGCAAAAATGACCCCATTTATGGCACTTTATGGATATCATCCACCATCCATAACATCATCTTTAAGAGAAAATTTGAAGGTTCAAGCAGTGGAAGATCACATCGAGCATCAGCAAGAAGTTCTCCAACTCTTAAAGGATAACCTGAATTTGGCACAAAATCGAATGAAACAACAGGCAGATCAACATCATAGTGAGAGAAGTTTTGATGTAGGAGATTGGGTATTTTTACGGCTACAACCATACAAACAAATGTCCCTCAAGCAAGCTAAGAAGGATAATAATTATCACCAAAGTACTATGGTCCTTACAAGGTGTTGCAAAAGATTGGTTCTATGGCATACAAATTGGAGCTTCCTGCTTCTTCGCGAGTACATCCAGTTTTCCATGTTTCATGCTTAAAAAATGTTATAGGTGAAAATCTTCCAGTTCAAACAATATTGCCAGAACTTGATGAGGAAGGAAAATCATATTGGAACCTGAAGCGGTCATGGAAACAAGAACTCGACAGCTACGGAATCGATCAATTTCAGAGTATCTCATCAAGTGGAAGAACTTACCCACTGAAGATTCTACATGGGAGGATGAGAATTTTATACAGAAGCACCCAGAGCTACTCAAGCGTTGAGGACAACACTTTTTTGAACGAGAGGGGCATGTTAGGTCCCTATATTACTAGTATAATCCCTTATTGTTGTTAGTGTAACCCCCTTATTATTATTATTGTACCCTTGTAACCCCCATATTGTTATTATTGTGCCCTTAAATTATTATTGCTGGGTTGGCTAAGATTACATTGTGGCCCCACTAGGATTACATTGTGGCCCCATGGACTCCTATATATAGAAAGGAGGTTTTGTAATTTGTATCATCTAAAAATTGTTCATTCATCTAATGTATTGGAGATTTCCCCCTCGAAGTGGGTTATTTCTAAGAGGTTGATATCTCTTTTCTTCTATTTTTGGAGCTGGTTTCACAAAACGCTGAGTGTTTTCCACTGGTCTCTGCCAGCTCAGGAAACTTTCTCACTCTCTTCTTCAGTCTCTGAACAGAACCCCTATTTCTCACTGGGATTAGTCTCTTATCCTTAAAGGAGCAGGTAACTATTCAAACTGTCCAACCACCTTTTCAGTTCCTCGAATACATTTACCATCAACCTTTTTACTTTTTATGGAACCACTTTCCATAACAAATTTTATTTCGAAATAATAAAATAAATAACTTTTCGAGAAATGATAATTGTCTTAGTCTTCTTTTTAAAAAAAATAATAACTAAAATATCAGATTACTAGTTAACAACTAATTAATATCAAATTCAGTTATTAGATTAATGTTTAAAAAAAAACTAGCACAAATGAAATAATTGTCTAGAACTAAATATAAAAGAAGTAATTAAAAAATAAATTTGAAATGAGAAACAAGTATAAATGAAAGTAAAGATGAAAGATTTGTAAATTGTGACACTTATGCAAGTAATTTAGAAAGTACAATGCAAATATTGAAACACAATTTATCAAAAAAATTTAACCATTTCTCAAGATCTACCATATAAGTGAATTTGAAAAACAAAGTCCTCAGGTTACTAGAGAGTTAGGAGATAAAAAGAAATAAAATAATAATATATATTGACAATAAAATTATAAATGGTACTAACAATAAAATTATAAATGGTACTATGTTGTGTTATATACCATTTGTATATTTCTGTGTCTTTTAGGCATCCATTATTGTACCAGCACAGGTTACGAAGCTTATAGCTATAAGATGTTTAAAAATACAACAAATAACATTACACATAAAAGATGATAAAAAAATTGTAGTTATAAAATTTTACTTAAGAAATTGCAACTCAACCTGCTCACCGTACTATAGGCACGATAAGAAAAATAGATTTCATTTATAATTAACTCTAATTTTTTTATTAAAATCTAATTTTAAATATTTTTAATTTTAATATATAAATTATAAATTCCAACCTAAATTATAATATAAATTATTTGAAAAATTAAATAATTATGAGTACACCTCCATCAATAATAACATAACAATTTTAGCAATGACCATTATTAAAGTGAAATGAAAAAAACATCTTTATTCCAAGTAGTAAATGATTTAAATCATAAAATTATGTTCCATATTAAATTTTTTAATCAAATTATGTAATTTTTTATATATATATATATAAAACATAAATTGTTTTCCAATAATCTCATATCAATTAGTTAATTTTATAATTATTAAAGTGCAAACTAAAAATTTTACATGAATTTTTCGTTTTGGATTAGATAAAGTTTTAATGTAATTTGATATTTATGTTTAAAAAAAGTTTAATAATTTGAAGTTTTTAAAACAAGTTATTTTTTTCGAAGTAACATAATCAAATATAATTAATTTAAAAATAATTGAATTTCTATAATTTTGAATTTTGTGAAAAAACGTTGAACTTATTAAAAAAATAGAAACAAAAAGTTGAGCATGACGTACGAGGCCATGTGATGCGCGGTAGTTGAGTACTATTTGGTCGCCCTTCAAAATAGTTTCAGAGCAATTAGCAACTCATAGTTGGTCAAGGAGGAGGCGCTCCACATTACTTACTTTAATGACATGGAAGCTGGAGGTGCTACTATATTATATGGATTATTATTATTCTCAAAGTTGACCGAGAGTTGGAACATGGACAACAGTGTGGATTACGCTTGCAAATTACGCTAAAAATGGCTGTTCTCCCTCTCTTCCTCTCTGCTTGCGGTGTGGACACATGCGGATTAAATGAGCTGACTGTAAATGCGAATATTTTCGGGTGTGTGAGAACTAGGGCGTGCTCCTATAAACGGTAGGACGCTGTGGGCTGTATGCTATTAGTAATTTTTGCGTTGTAGTAGGCCATTATTGTACAACTACGGGTTACTAAACTTGTAGCAATAAAATGTTTGCGGGTTACTAAACTTGTAGCAATAAAATGTTTAAAATTATAACGAATAACATTAAAGATAAAAGATGATATAAAAAGTTGGATATAAATTAAAAAGTAGTTTATGAAATTCTATTTTCTGAAATTGCAAATTATTGTTAAAGTAAAAATGAATGCATAATACTTACTTATTTTAGGCACAATAATAAAGTGTTATTGATTAAAAATATGCACAATAATAAAGTGTTATTGATTAAAAATATAATTAAAGAAAAAAGTGAAAATATATAATAATTAATAAAATACATAATTGTAATAATAAGTGTTATTTGTCAAAATATAATTAAAATTAAGAAATAATTTAGATAAAAGAAATTTCCAATTAATGACATCATTAGGATTAGGTTGAGTTTCGAACCAACAAATATGGTTCATCCTTTAAAAAAAATAATTGTTTTAAGAGAATATTTTACCATCCATGATACTTAATTTTTTGAGCACTTAAATTTGATACCTATCTATTTTAAAACAAACAAATATATATATATATATATATATATATATATAAAATCAAAAATCAATATTATTTATTTCAAAGTTAGAAATAAATATATATATTTAATCAGTTTTGATAAAAAAATGCCATCAAACATTCATAATTATTTAATCGGTTTAAATAAAAAAATATCATCAAATATTCATAATTTTTTCACTTACTATACTTGTTCTCTTCATTTTTAAGGTTACAACTTAGTATGAAAGTGATGTGTAATTTGGTGTATAATTCTCTTATCTACTTCACATAGATTGACATGTGATTTTTTTCGTTATTTATTTAAATATATATAACAAATAAATATTCCATGGTTATGGATAAACAAAATATTGTGATGTTTATATTATATAATACAATTTTTTTATAACTTTATATATAAGGAAATATGAAATAATTGAAGAAAAAAAATTATATATATAATTTTTAATTTTTTAAAAATATTTCAACATAGGTTTCAAACAAAATATTTAAATATCTATGTTAACTAGTATATTTCAATCCACGCGCATATATATTTAGCGAGAGAATGTTAATTAAAAATGAAATTTTAAATATCAAGTTCATAGACATAGAAAAAGTATTTGAAAGTAACAAATTTTCAATTACTTTGTATTAAGAAAGACATGCATGATTCATTCAACTAGTAATGTACATTCAGGCAAAATATTTCAATATTATTTAAATTTTGTGAGAAACATCTTTATATTACATATGGTAAACATAAAATTGAACATATCAACATGCAATAATATCTTAATCATGAATTAAACATACATGTATTTAAAATATATATTATTAATTACAAAACATTTTAGTATGGACATTGTGGGCTATAAATAAAACTATTGAAAATAAAATATTCCAATGCCCATGTTGAGAAAAATATTTAAATGTCTTATTTTTTGTAAAATTGGTAATACCTTTCTATTTTCTGTTTTGTAAAGAGCAAGTTGCTATACAAATTTTATTGAAATTGGTAGTCTCAACCTGCCCGAAGGAAACCAACTCTGTTGGCCACCTTAGAGAGTTATAAGCCGACCAAAATGGGTATTGTTTTTTCCTTCTAATTACAACTAATATCTCTTTACTATGTCCATAGAATCTACAAATAAAACAGAAACTATATATACTATTCTCAAAAAACATACAAAACTAGATACTGAAAAGTTTCAACCATCCGAAGAATCCATAGATGCTAGGTCCTTTGCAGTTGACCCTGGCATCTCTGCTTGCTGCATGTTCAGGAGCTGTTGTTAAATCCTTCCTATAAGCGCATTTGCTTGTATTTGAGCCTTGGCCATTTCCTGCATATCCTGTTTCATTTGGTGGAGTTCAAAGAGAAGTGAGGGATTGGCTTGCTTTTCTTGCATACTCAACATCACCTTTGCTAATACACATTTAAATTTCTAGTATGTCTTAACTAATTGTTGGAATAGAGAGACTCTACCTCTTGTATTCCCTGGGTCAGAAATAAAATCCATTCTAGCCTCTTGATCTTTAAGATCATCATCATCATCATCATCACTTTGCCTCTCCCAACCCTGGATAGTTTTTCGAATGTGCATTGGAGTCCCTGAATCATAAATATTTGATATATTTTCAAGAGTCTTCTTATTACTCTTTCTTCCTCTTTTACTTGAACCAACTGCCTAAGGTGGTTGTAGCTTCTTCCCTTTGCCTTTTGTCATTCTTCCCTGACAGAGACTGTCTGATTTTGTGAATGACAGAGACCTTGTATGTCGAAAGGGGACAATTATGTGAAACTTTGATTCAATATTAAACTCCACATGATTCTCCTTTACCTGAGCATTGAAATATGGATTGCACGGTTCAATTTTTCGAAAATTAACAAACTATGCCCTCTCATTTCCAACTTTCTTCCACCGTTGAATTAACCATATTCCCAGAGAAAACAAAGTATATGCAGTGCCACAAAAATTTGGACTAACCCAATGAAATTGTGACTTAAGAGAAGACTAAAACCAAGTTTGTAAATACCTCCCATTCCAGACGCAGGAATAGAATTTGAGACAGTGAGATTTCCTACTGCAGACTAAGACACTTAGGTAATGAATGAAAAGGCTGATATGGCAAGGGACACTAAAGTACCGACACCAAACTCTACCCTTAAGATTCTGGTACCCGGTGGCCATCTCTTTCGAGAACTTATGAATACAAAGAAGAAACTTTACCAGACCATTCCAGACCGAGATAAAGGAATTCCATAATGAACATTCAAATGCTTTTGAAAAGCACAGTCATAACCCATGCAAATTGACAAAGCTGAGGTGCTAGTAATGAGGGCCGGGAGGACTACGAAGGAACATACTTTCATAATCATAAGAAAAGCACATACTTAACCCATGCAAATTGACATCACTAAGGTATTGATAAAGAGGACCATGAGGGGTACGAAAGCAGGGTTCGATTTTCAAATGAACCCCCTCTATTATTACATGCAAACCATAAAAAATAAAAAAGCTAACAGTGAATGGCAAATTCTATGTACTTCCTGTGAAAAATCCTTCTTTCATTGTCGGAATGCTAACAAGGAAACTGAATTTTGAAATTAGAGTGACAAGGAACAATACATACCAAGTAATTTTCCGCTGGCAATGTTGAGCTCCCTGTTCCTGCAAGTCCTCTGTCGTTGCTCTTGTCTGAATTACATCTGCTATTTGAAATATTGTTTTACAACAGTGAGAACTTACCTTATTTGTTCTTCTACCCCGCAACCGGCGTACCTTCCCATTCTCTGCCATGCATTGATGAATTGGGCTGGCTTGCAACCTGATAATTTAGTGAGGCACGTGCGAGATCGATTACCACCGCGCGGTATTATTCTAATCCATGATGGTCAACTCACAAGCCCCACCATGTGCCATTTTCATGCTTTCATCCTCCTTTTGCTCGCACACCAATCAGGAAAAAAATATTTAAATGTCAATAAGCACAACAAAAATGTTCTCTTTGCGAGGTTGAGGTGAGCAAACATTTTTCACCCCAACCAACCCTCACGCTCCATTTTTGTCGTGAAGACAAACAAAAATTAACAGGTGGAACCTCAAACGTCATGGAATTTTCCCAAACGTACCCTTCATCTTCGTCACTTCTACCCTTGTCGCCTTCGGACAAATTTTCTAATGCCCATGTATTCTTTCCCACAAAATTTTTCCGGCAAGGAATTTAGCAAATTTATCTCAAAGGAACAATCATTTTTTCTTGATTCCATGGAGCAACTTCTTGATTGATCAACTTCAATTGCCTCATCGTCATGCTTCTTTTCACTACACAAGCTGAGGAGGATTATTAGCATACCACTTGCAAATTCGACGAATTAAACGAAAGTCACTTGATCTTGAAGGCATAAGATTTTAGTATTCACTCCAAATGCATGCTTGCCCTCACAAATAACCCGCAATAAGACAAAAATTGACACACTGACCCAAAATAAACGTGGCCTACTATTCACATCGACGTCGTTCTTGCGTTTAACATGAAAATTCACCTGAATTTCACCCTTAATGGCTGAGTTGTTGTGTTTAAGATGAAAATTTACCTGAATTTCACTCTCAATGCCCGAAAATTCAATGAATGTTTGACGAGGAAGATGGAAGAACTCTCCCAAGTCGATAGATTTTGACTCTTTCGTCGAAAAAATTGTACAAGAAGGTGTTTACAAGTGCAGATATTCAATCCCAAGGGGAGAAAATCCCAGTCAACCAGAGCTTCAAGGACATTGGATTTCTCGCTTCTTTGCGAGATCGATCACTAAACCACTACCCAGTTCAACGAACATGTCCGGCAGCTTGTTATTTTTAATATTTCTAATGTTTTTTGTGTGAACATGTCATGCAACTTGTTTATCACGAATATGTCATTTCTAATACTTTTGATGTTTTCTGTCCTGAAATTGCAAGAACCAAACCAAAACAATACAAATATCTGAGACAAATTTCATTCAAAATTTTCTTCTTTTAGTTATACAAACAAGCCGCTTTCATGATAAAAGAAACTCATTTGGGGGATTTAAAAGCACGAAGGCGTTGAGTGCTCAAACACAATGGATATGCAATCTCATCATGTTGTGTTTTTCTATAGAAGAATGGACACGAGTATACTTTTGGTAAAACTTGTTGGATGAAAAAAATGACACCCCAACACTCTAAATGTTTTATGATCAGTAAAACACTTATGTGGTTGAATGGTAATCAACTCAAGAGTGTATACATTGATTTTGAACCTAATAGTGATGTATATAAGATGCACATTGTTAAGGGAGGAAAGAATCTAAATAGCTTCTCGTACTAGCTATTAAAGTTTTATATCTTTCAAAATGCATACATTGGGTTTCAAGAGGGAAATAAATCATCCTTAGTCAATATTCTTGGTTGCATATGCGATCGGGGTAAGATACCCCAATTCATTCTTACCACGCCTAATTACGGAATGTGGAGAGCATATACGTGGACGAGTTTGGCATATGTGATTTACTAACTCCTAATTAGTACTTAAGGGAGATTATTTCACCTGGATTGCATCAGCTCACTGTCCAACTCTAGGACCTATTACAAGGCATGCCACCTGGGAGCATGGTGGATTCACACCATAGCCCCTTCGAAAACTTATCTGAACCGAAAGCTATTTTCTTAACTTAAAATCGAAAGACAATGCCTTTATATGCAGTTTGAACCGAAGCTATTTGTCTAAACCTAAACCTATTTTCTATTTGTCTTTGTGATTTTTAAACAAACTCCAAAACGCAGTATCTTTATATGTAATAATAAATGATAATTTTTTAGTGACATCTCCTACACGTAATTCAAATTCAAAACATATATAATTCTTTCAGTGTTGTGGGAAACCAGTATGCGTACGTGTTACCCAGATTTTACACTATGATGGGTGCCTCTCTATTACTCGGAGGTTTCTACTATCTATGTGTGTCCTCATTATGATATAGTTTATTTAAAAGAGATGGATGGAGTAGGGTTATAAGCAGCGAGACTCTCTTTTTACATGAATTTATTTCTTCTAAATACCATTAAAAGTATTTTTATACGTTGTAATAAATAATAATAATAATAAAATTCTTAGTTATGTAATTTCAAAAATGGAGTGTCGTACGGTTTTTCAAAGTGTTAAATTATTTTTCAAAATATGTTTCAAATAATTTATATTTATATTTTTAACAAAATTTATATTATGAAGAAAAAATAAATATTTAATAAATAAATACTTCATTTTTAAATAAAAGAATATTTACTTAAATTTTAAATTTCTTTCAAAAGTCATTGTTTTGCATTTTTATATTCTTCTATTTCTTAATTTTTTTCATACGAATGAAAATAAAATTTTATAAATTTAAAAAATATATATAAAATATAAAATTGGTATTCAAATAAAATTGACAAAGTAAAGAAAAATTAGAAAATTGAAAAAAATATCAATAGAAATACAAAAACATGCACATATTAATTAAAATAACACCAAAATATTGATAAAAATATACAAACATTAACTAAACCCAAAAAATAAATTTGACCTTTTTTTAATTGAGATTTCATAGTTTTTAAAATAAAATAAACATGTTTATAAACACTCCATATGAATGGACTGAGTGAATCTATAAATCATTTTACCAAATAATGTGTAATCTTGTTTTGATTTTGTTTATTTGCTTAGTATTCTTTAATCATTAGCAACTCCCAACTATGGAGCATTGATGCTTTTGGTCCAATTGGAGAAGACCGCTCAATTTACACGTACTTCATTGAAATTTATACTTGATGGAAATGACCGCTCACTTTACAAGTAGAGGAGACTATTGCAGAAGAGAAGAATTATGGCCATATTGCCAAGATCCCTTCCATGTCCAATCATCGGGAATCTCCACCAATTGGTACAACCCACCGACCGTACTCTTAAAGGCCTTGTTGACAAATATGGCCCCACATTTTCTGTCTACGCTTAGGTTCTATGTTTTCCAGCAGATCAACAATGCTAGTTCTGTTCCCTTTCATTGCATCCCCTGTTGTACCTTTTGTGATAGATATCATGTCGACCTATGATTAGCTCTGTATTTTTTAATTCTAAATAGATTTTTTGTAAAAAGAAAGTAATTAATTGGTAAATGATTTCAAGAATCCAGAGTAAAAAAATTATAGAAATTTTTGAAAGTTACCTCCTTAAAAGGATAAGAAGGAAATCCTGAGAAAGGGAAGGGGTTCTATGCAAAGAGAATATCTGGGTTAAGCAACAGTCTATTGCTAGGAGTCATTCAGAGTTGGTGAGGAAGCCAATGGAACTCAGGAAATACCCAGGAGAAGTAAAGACTAGATTCAGATCGTGAGGTATATCTTCTTTTGTCTCAGTGAATTACCTAAGGCCATGGGGAGTGGAGGACATGATTGCCTTGCTCAAGGTTGGGAGGGATATCAGGGAATAATCCTCTGAGATAGGTATTTAAGTATTTTGGTTTTCAAATTTAAAATTACTAACGGAAGAAAAATGTCTTAGTTCTTTGTTTTAAAATTTTGCACGAAATTGTCTACTACTACATTGCAATATTAAATAAAATATTAGGAATATAATACATATTCTCTGTAAATCCAACCTTTAGGCAAAACCTGTATGACTATATGGAAATCTAGTGTTTTTTCAATAGAATGCACAAGTAGACATTTGTTTTCTTATCAAAACTTAAGAGTTACATTTATAGCAAATATAGTACATTGCTAGTAGAAAATATGAAGATAGTGGGGTTGCAAGCATAGTAAGAATCTATGAAGTCAAAGGCCAACAGTTTAGCACCCAGACCCATGGAACAAGTTTGGGGTCCATGTCCCCTGAGCCCGTGACAAGAGATACAAATCTCCACAATAAGATACAAATCTCCACGGTAAACTAATCAGAAAGCTAAATAAGAAAGAAAATAAGATTGTGTAGTAAAATTCCATTTTAGAATTTAAATGATGGAAACGTTACATCAAAACTAGACATTAACAATTTGACTGCAATTATGTAGCTTGGAAATATGCATAATATAGACATTCTTCATTTATCAAAAATAAATCCTTTACATTGTCAATAGATATCAAAGATAATTGAAATGAACATCTTATTAATGATAATCAACATATGCATGAGGAACCAAGATTTGAAAAACTGAATTTACTATAGGAGGTGTCGAGACTATTATAACTATAAATTCCTTCAAAATTATAATAAAAAATAGATCACAGTCTTGACATCTGACTGAATGTTCAACAGTTAGATTTGACATCAAAGAAACTTTTCGAATCAAGACTGAAGGACGAAGCCCCTTTCAGTTCCATTATATACAAATTAAAATTGAAAATGAAATTTGAACAATGTGTATAGAGGCCGAGCCTTGAAATTTCTTTAGGAATGATAAACCTGAAATTATAACTCATGGCTGTCTGAATGTTTAGCGCTCACAAACCCCAAGACCCTGCATTAGGTGGGAGGGGAGGCTATGGCGATAAACCCTTACATTCAGCTAAAAAAATAACCAACAATGGTAAATGGGTAAGCTTACCTTGAAGGGATTTAAAAGGACGAAGGCGTTGAGTGCTCAAGCACAATGGATATGAAATCTCATTATTTTGTATTTTTCTATAGAAGAATGGACACGAGTATACTTTTGGTAAAACTTTGTTGGATAAAAAAAATGACACGCCAACACTTTAAATGTTTTATGATCAGTAAAACAGTTGTCTGGTTGAATGGTAATCAACTCAAGAGTGTATACATTGATTTTGAACCTAATAGTGATGTATATAGGATGCACATTGTTAAGGGAGGAAAGAATCTCGATAGCTTCTCGTACTAGCTATTAAAGTTTTATATCTTTCAAAATGCACAGATTGGGTTTCAAGAGGGAAATAAATCATCCTTAGTCAATATTTTTGGTTGCATATGTGATCGGGTAAGATAACCCAATTCATTCCTACCACGCCTAATTTCGGAATGTGGAGAGCATATATGTGGACGAGTTGGTATATGTGATTTACTAACTCCTAGTTAGTATTTAAGGGAGATTATTTCACCTGGATTGCATCAGCTCACTGTCCAACTCTACGACCTATTACAAGGAGCGTGGTGGGTTCACACCATAGCCTCTTCGAAAACTTATCTGAACCGAAAGCTAGTTTCCTAACTTAAAATCAAAAGACAATGTCTTTATATACAATTTGAAACGAAGCTATTTGTCTAAACCTAAAACTATTTTCTATTTGTGTTTGTGATTTTTAAACAAACTCCAAAGGCGGTATCTTTATATGTTATA
>JAXQQM020085361.1:0-22710 GCA_034641835.2 Pinus albicaulis | reverse complement strand
TTCTAGACTGCTATTTCGAAATGAAGCACATAATTTTTCAAATATTGAAGAATTATTTCGAAAAAAAATACCTGAGCTCTGATACCATAATCAATGAATGAATTGATTTACAATGAAGCTCAATAAATAATACAACTGTAGAAACAACAACAACAAGTTTCTACTAAGAAAGTAGAAACAACAAGTTTCTAACAAGAAACTGCTAATTACAAACTAAGAAAGTAGAAACAAGAAGTTTCTACTAAGAATATAGAAACAACACGTTTCTAACAAGAAACTGCTAAATACAATCATAGATGAGCAGTAAACTCTAAAATAGAATTATTCTAATAAGTTCAAAGGAAAAATTCAATGAGAATCTATCAAAAAAGGAAGAAGAAGATTTACATTTGAAAACCCTGAATCAAAGGTTATTAGAACAAATCAAAAACTTAAAAGATAAAGAGAAGGATTCTAATGAAAAAATCTAGAAAATGACGAACTTGTACGGCTAAGGAATCATAACCAAACCCTACTTACGCAAATAAAAAAACTTAAAAATGTCAAGAAGTCACTAAATGACAAGTTAGAAGAACTTCAAAACGAAGTATTGAAGTCGTCAGTCGTTTCAGTCCAAGTTGAAGATAAAGGAATAAATACTGATCCAATTGATATCACAGGTAAAGAATAAGAGAAATCTAGAGAAGCTAAAACATATTCAAAAGTTGTAGTTCAAACAGTAGACATTCCAAATGAAGATTTAATAGCCAACTCAACAACAGCACCTGAAGGAAATCATAAAGCTTCCAAAATGATAAAGGAAATTCCAACCAGAAGAACTATTTATTGACATCTGAATCACAAAAGAAGACTTTCCAATCAATCTATGTTCCAGTATCACTCAAAACATAAACGACAAATTTATGTTCCCAAGAATACTGAAGTTTGCAGAATCTAGTCATACGATAACTATTCATCACAAATTTCTAGAGATCAGAAGATTCCACTAAATATTAATCTACTCTCGAACCAGCTTCAGGTTGAAGATCTCGTCGTCTTGATCACAACGGTGTGAACGGTTCGTCAAACCAAGTCCGTATGGAGAAGTTAGAGCTATTCAAAGTTCAGGGGTTGACCAGGTGACTTGGCAGGCTAAGTCACCTAATACGGGGAATACGGGGATATGGGGATTCGAGAATCGGATTCGGGATATGGTGACCCCCGGAACAGGGTACTTCTGGGATACGATACGTTATATATTATTTTATTAAAAAATATATATATTTAAAATATATATATATATATATATATATATATATATATATATTAATATATTAAAAATTAGATATTTTTTACACAAATTCACACAAATTCATTGATTCAAACATAGATTTAAGATCATAGATACTCATACATGATACATTGATACATCATACAATTGTCAAATTTACTTAGAAAGACAAGATAGTAAGATACTGTAGTTTTCTCATTAAGTCATCAGAATCAAAATGTGTTACATAAGTACACTGCCAATGGCAAATAGAAATAGAAAATACAAAAAAACTACAGTCTACAAGACTACAAGCCTGAAGCCTCAATGAGTCAGAGTCAATGAGTCATCAATCCTCATCATCATAATCAACATCACTGTCCTCATCTCGATCATCATGCTCACCACTGCTCTCCTCTGGCTCTAATGCATCCTCCTCCTCTGTCATCTCTACATTTGCTGGTGTGGAGGATGATGCCTCTACTCCATCATCAAATGTGACAGGCTCTAGCACTGGCGCATTGAGATCCAAGTTGGCCAATGCCAACTCAATGCTACTGTCTAGACCCATATCATCAGGAAAGACATCCCACATCTTTGTCTTTCCCTTCAACCAATCCTCCCTCTGCCTGTAGATGAGACGAAGGTTGGTGTGCACATACACCATTGTCTCTGCTCTGGACTGCTCAAGCCTGCTCTTCTTCACACTATACAAATTCCCATATGTGCTCCATTTCCTCTCGCAACAAGAGGATGAAGTCACCTGAGAGAGGAGTCTCATGGCTAACTGCTATAGAGGAGGGCTTGTTGCCCCATGAGTTACCCACCAAGAATAGGGCTTCTTAGCCCCCCTGTCTCGAATCACATCATAGCCTGCAAATCGCCCAGTGCCAGTGGAAAACTTTGCAAAGGCATCCTCCACCTCATCAAGGGATGCCCTCTCCTGAAAAGTCCTCAATGCATCTTTCCTCCCCTGTGAGATTTCACCATCCATGTGAGGAGAGAATCTGCGGGAAGGTCCACCATTCAGCCACTCATGGCTGTAGTATTTTGGGTTCAAGGAGTGAGCCAAACAATGTAAAGGTGTGCAATTCTTGTCCCATCTGCTGACAAGAATATCCTATATGCCGGTGAAGAAGGCCTCTGGTGATGTCTCATACTCTGGGCACTGACTCTGTAAAACAATGGTCCTCACAGACTCAATCATGGAATCCCATCCCTTGTAAACCTCTCCTAGGATGGGTTGGTCTGTATTTGCAAATCGGAGCAAGGAAATGATAGGCTCCATGATCTGAATAACTAGATCTATCTTCTCCCACCATAGATCATTCAACACTATGTCCTTCACTTTCTTTGAGGCTGCTTGATCCGTCTTTCTCCAAAAAGACCAAAACTCTGAAATAACCATGGCCCCAAGAGCGGTCTTGACCTCCCTCAACCTCTTCAACATGATGAATGAAGAGGCAAACCGTGTATCCACAATCTTCAACAATGATAGATTGTTGTACTCCTTGTAGATAGTGAGGGCATTTGTATGGTTTTGTACAAAGTTGCAGATATGTCGTGCATCCTCAATAATGGCTCCAATCCAAAGCACATCAGAGGCAATAGATTTCAGTGCCAAGTTCAATGAATGGACAATGCAAGGTGTCCAAAATAATTGTGGATATTTTGCTTCCACAATCATGCCAGCAGCCTTGCAAACAGGTGCATTATCTGTAATGATTTGCACACAAGAATCGACACCTACATCTTCAATAATTTTAATAAATAACTCACCCATATATTGTGCATCCTTGTACTGTCCAAGGGCATCCATTGATTTCAAGAAAACTGGACCATTCAAGGATGACACCATGAAGTTGATGAGTGGGTGGCGTGCTGGATCTGTCCATCCATCAGAAACAATGCTAACCCCAAATGTTGGCCATGCTGATTTAATAGGCTCAAGCATTTTGTCCACCTCTTTCTTTGCCTTTGTCAACAATGTGGTTCTGAGCTTCTTTGACCCAGGAGGCACATACCCTGATGGAGCCTCATGATTAAGAGCTCGACACATCTCAATAAATAGAGGTGACCGTGCAACATTAAAGAATATGAAGTTCTGATAGAAAAAAAATGCAATGGTGAGATCAAGCTCTTCCCTCTTCTCTTTTTGAAAAATCTTGTCCATTGGACCAACTACAATTGCCTTTCTCTTTGCTGATTGTCCCCTACTAAAAGTCTCAAAAGGGAACTTGTTGCTGCTTTTCCTTAAGAATGGAAGGGGGTCATCATTCTTGTTTTTTATTTTATTTTTATTTTTTTGGATGCCACATTTGCCTCACCAATATATTGCTCTTTCTCCAATTCCTTCCTCTTTGCCGATTCAATTGTTGTACAACATTTAATGCCACAACTTGGAATACCCAACAAATGAGCTTTTACATGGAAGTATGTGCAAGTGAAATGGCCGTTGCAAAAATTGCATTTCCATGAACAATTTCCTTCTCCCTTTTTTCCTGCCCCTCCCTCTCTTGTCACATATTTCCACAATGGGTATTTGGGGTCAACAGTTTGTTTTCCCTGCACATTTGAAGCTGCTGTTGCAGCTCCACTTCCAATAGATGGAATAATTGTAGACCTTGATGAAACAGGGACAGGAGGGGCATCTCTAATGGGGACATTCTTCCCCTTTCTTTGCCCCTGTCTTGCTGCCTTTGATTGAGCCATGAATACTGTAAAAAATAAACAAAAATAACCAAATATATAAAACATATGCACATGCAAACACTAACAGCAAACTAAATGCAAAATATAGAGGGACAGTGCACTTACCGGATGCTCGAATCTCTTCGAAAGAACTCCCTTTCTCCTTGCTAACCCTTTCTCCTTACTCACCCTTGCTCCTTGCTCACTTCACAAAATGAAAACGGTGAGAAAGAATGACAAAAATCGGGTTTTTATATAAAAAAACCGCACTTTTTTGGACAGCGTGTCCAGCCGTACCCGATTCACGGGATACAGCCGTATCCGTACAGGGTATGGTCGGGATTCACCGTACCCTGTACGAATACGACCGTATCCCGTGAATCGGGTACGAATCCGGTCGAATCGTATCCGATTCGCCGGATTTGGGATTCGGAGCCCCTGGGGGACGAATCCGGTTTCTCAAATCGTCAATGCAATGCCCTCACCCTTGCAACATTTCGGAGCTGTTAGCTTTTGAGGTACTTGAAGTTGTTTACATTATGCTTATGGGTGCTTTATGTGATGTGTGGGGTGCATGGTGTATCGATGACCCTTCGATGTGTCAAGGACATAGTACATACATGTGAGGTGGCTTTCTCATTGATTGTTAGACCTCCTCTTGGTGATTATGTGGCTTTCTTCCTTGGAGTGTTGGAGACCTATGGTCCTTAGTGACTTCTTAATGATTGCCTCATGGAGGTTGTTTGCTGGCTTCAAACGACGACTTTCTTTGGAGGAGCATGGAGGCGCATGGATGTGGAGCATTGGATCCTTCTTGAGGAGCGTTCATACCTTAAAGCCTTGCTTGTTGGACGTGTTCACCTTGGAGCTTGACATATGTCACTTGCAAAGGGAGAGCTTCACATGTAGGCCTATCATCTTGGATTAGGATTGCTATTATATTTTTCGCTTTCCTCACCTATGATATAAATTGAGGGAGAATAGGGTCATTTCATGTCATTATCATTATACTCTATTCTTTGTATTGTATTGGAGAAGTCTTGTAGGGAGCAAGACACTAGTGTTCACGAGAAAACTCTAGGAACTAAACGCTAGGGTTCATGAGGAAAGCACAGTAGAAGACAAGAATAACGAGAGATGTTGGAGATAATCGTATTTGATCTTGTGGAATCCTTCATCACACATTTGTATTTCTGATGTGAGAAGTTGATCATAATAATTTCTCTCTTTTGTACTCATTGTATTATCTATCTTCCCCTTAGTGAGCTAGGGGTTCCTAGAGAAGTTCAATTTAAATTCTAGGGTTAGGGTTTCACTTGAAGTAGACAAAGAAGCTAGGGTTCGTGGTAAACTTTGGAGGGATAAAGATAGTGTTGATCTTGTAGCTCTTGTGAGTGAAAAAGATTAGGGTTTTAGAAACCCTAGTGCTACTTAATATGCTTGTTGAGGAGGAAAAGAGAAAGAGATTTTTACATAAGCGAAGAAGGACTTGTTGGTGATGATGCTAGCCTGTTGAGGATTCTTGGGGCAGCAATCATCTTTGGTTAGGAGTGATTCCTACCCAGGAGGAGTTGGTGGCTAGGATTTCTTATATTTTCTTTAGCCAGGGTTTGAAGAGCTTAGAATTGTATTAACTTATGATAAACTTTGGGTATGTACATGTACTTGGATCTTTTATATTCCAGCGGTCCAATTATTGTGTACTTGCAGATTTGACTTACTGCTTGTGTTGTCTTCTTGATTGTGTAATTTCTAGGACTTTGTTGTTTATGTCGATTTTGATATAGCACAGGGCTACAATTGTTAAAGTCTTTCAACATGTATCTTGAATATAAGGGGGCAGATTTACTGTTCTAAATTTTTCTGTAATAAAGTTATTTCAAATCTGTTATATGCATGGTATAATGTGCCCTAGGGGTTGTAAGTTATTGTGATTGAAGTACATTTGTTTGGTATCTTTTACCCTGAGCTGTTCAATGATTTGGACTGAAGTAAAGTGAATATTTGTTTGCTGTTTGCTGCTATAATTATATTTTTCAGATCAGCTCTAGCATTGAAAATTCTTGGATTAGATTTGGGAAACCTTTATGGAGAAGTGAATTTTAGGTTCACATTAATTTCCCTAGATTTGGAATTTCTACATTTCCTTGCAACCCTTATGCTACTTCTTGAGTTTGCTACAGAGACTTTTTTCCTTGCAATGTTCTGTTGCAAGTCTTTCTTTTGTCATGCTATCCAAAACATGCACTTCACTCACACTTTCCTTACCTTTTTCCTCAACAACATGCACTCCATTTTTATGCACACTCTCTGCAACCACATTTAGGAGAATTTCTTTTCTTTCTCTTCTCGCTGCTTGCTCCTGTGCTTTCTCTTCATCCACATTTCTCAATTCTCAAAGCCAAATGATAAGCCTTTTCTAATGATTGTATCTTCTTTCTAATGGACAACTTCAATTCATCCTCGAACTGCATGATACTTTCCTTATTATCTTGTACAAAACTAGCTCTCATGGCCATGCGACAAATTTCTTCAAAAAATCCTTCACATCTATCATTTTACTTCAACTTCTTTAATCTTCTCATCATTTTTAAAGTATACTTGGAATTTACGGACTTACCTTCAATTTGCTGACGATTTTATTCTGATTTTGGATTTTCTCCTTGCCTCTTTATTTTTCGGCCCTTTTCAACTACTGCAGCCAATCATATGCATGGCTTCTCAATTTTCCATAGACAATTTTCACTCTTTGGGGTCTTTTGCTCCATGGCAATCAACAATTTTTAGCATACCTTCTATTAACTCCATTAGCGGTTTTCGATCTGCACTTCCAGAAAATTCAGACAACAATCTTCATTTGTTGTCTTCGGCCCTTTTCAACTACTGCAGCCAATCATATGCATGGCTTCTCTCATCTGTGCTATATATGTGCCTTTTGGCAACCTTATCCATTAAGCCAATTCAATTATCTATTGTCTTCATCAATGCCTCATTCTCTTCTTCTCTATTATTGTTGCTTCACAGTTTTCCCCCTATTCTCAATGTAGCAATTTAACCTAGCTTTTCTCTTCTTCGTTGAAATTGTCCTAATCCCTTGAGATTCTACTTGCTTTAATACCACTGGATGTAGCAAGGCTATGACCCCCTTTATTATCACATGCAAACTGGTACTTCTCCCCAATTGTTATAAAAAATTCAATTCCAATATTAAACATATAACCGCGATAGTCCACTTTTCACTTGAAAACAAGCATAAATACACCAGAATGATAAACACTTTATAACCTCTTTATTGAATTAATGGCCAATGCTCGTGGTCATCTTTACTTTCATAGAGCCTATGCACATTTTTTTGGATTAGATAACCATCCGCACTACACAGACTAAATTAAAAGGAGAGGCAGCTGCTCCTTGCTCATTCAAAAAATTCATAATTTTGTTTTTGTTCTTTGGCTTTTGGCCTTACAACTACCCTAACCATTTGACTTTACAATACAATGCTTAATATTCCAATGGTTGACAAAAATTCACTGAGGAAAATAAATATTTCACTGTTACTTTTTCTTTTTCTTTTTTAATCACAAAATATAACCAAAACTAAGCAAATGTAAGAAAATGTGTAGGGTGGCTATGGTGCTAGGGACGCTCTTGTATCATAACATGAATTCCTCATTTGTTTTCATGTGGAGAATTTCATGCCAATTAACTTTTGATTATTTTGGGTTTATTGAGAAACAAATGTTTTGGACTGAACATTTTCTTAATTGTGGTGATGAATATAATCAGGGGACATTATGGTGAATTCTAACCCCGATGATCCAAGTTGGTGGGTTTGGGTTACGAAAGATACTGTTCCAAACAAAAGAGAAGAACAGTGTACACTGGATGATGAAAACTATATCATTATAACTGAGGAAGATATAGTGGAGGGCATTGCACTCTTCATGGCTAGAATTGTTGCTAACAATCCAAACTCGAAGGTTTTTTAAAAAAGTTCTTCCAGCCCTTGTATATATCACAAAATATTGTTGATCCTGTCATCTACTTCTAATAGTCCACACATTTCCCTGTCATTTGCAATACTTCTGATTATGATTTTTATTTTTTTATAGCCAAACTCCTACATGAACTTACTTTTACTTTGGACTCTTGTGTGGATTTACAGAGTTTGACACCAGAGCAGTTACAGAAAAGTAAGCCTGACTGATGTTTTTTCAATCTTTCTCTTTCTCATATCAATATAGCATTTCTATTTGTTAGGGACAGGTGTAAAATTCAATGACTAAGAGAAGTCTTCATTTTGTTTAGTAACATCTGGATATTATTTTTGCAGCCATTTCTGGTGCCTTTGCTAACATGCATCGAACAAATGCAATCCTTAAGTTGTGGAATGCTGGAAAGGTTATTTATACCATTGCATCATGTGGTCTCACTTTGTATGGGTAGGCTTCCTTGTGACTTTCCTGTAGGTACAACCAAGCTTTTAGAACTATTCCTTTCTCTGGGTTGGTATTCTATAGAACAGATTTGTCTAATGCAATTTTTCCTTTGCAGCCTATATACACAACGCCATATCATAAAAGCGGCAACAAAAGTAGTAGTTAAATCAGGTAAGGTCATTGTAAAAGCTTTGTGATAGAGGATGTGAAATTCAAACTATCAAGACTTTTGTATATTCAGCTTCGAGATTGTATTCAGTGGGCCAATTTAGCAATGATGTTGGCATTGTATTAAATCTGCCAATGAGAATGATTTCCAGAACCCTAATTGTATATGTAATATACATGTGTTGATTTATTATTCAACTTCTTATATAGAAATTGTGCAGATGACTCATTCATTTCAAGCATTGGGTAAATATTTTGAAAATGAAGAATAACAACTAAAACTTATAAAATGAAGTTTTCTCTATGATGAAGAGTTTCAAACTATACATAAATTTTGACTCTTCTGCACTGCTTTTGCATGGTATGTTTTAGTACGGGAAGTTCAGTTTGTACTAATTTGAGACTGCCATTGTCAAAGGTATCTCCAACAACTACACAGCATCAAGCAGTTCAACTTATAAAGTAATTATGAGTGAAAGTCTTTTGCACTTTTCCAATGTAGGCTTGACTTTATTTTGAGCGTTGTTTGTCTTTTAATCAGCGTTTTCATTGAATGCAGCTAGGAGTAAAAATAAAATTGGCATGTCAATTAATTTTTAGAGTTGACAATAGTTGCCAACTACCTCAAGTGTTTTTAGTATTTATGTGTATATTAAGTTATTTTGGACATTCTCTAGACTATGTACTTGAACATACTTCTTAGTTGAGAGTTGACGAATGTGCCGAGAAAAAATAGAATTTAAACTTAGGAAAGTGTGGCCCTTGAATTATCTTAGCAGTATATCTTTGTTGATATTTTTTTGGGCTATTCACAGGAGAAATAATCTTTATCATAAAAAGTTATTCCGAGTACACATTTGGTGAAAGGCTTTATATGTTCTCGAATATGATTCTGCCACAGCGTTTGAATAATGGAATTTAAATTTAGCCGAGGAGCCATTAAGAATAATTATCATCCATTTAAGGTGTGTTCCGGCCATGCTTTCCATCATTCATTAACCAACTTTCCACTCACTCTACCATCGTCCAACCAACACAGCATGAAAGTATTTCAAGTAGTCTCTTCAAGGATAATTATTAGCTTGCATGTAATTTTTGGCATCTAAAATGTTATTGACATAGGGTTTATGTTAAAGTTGGCAACTAAGGGTTTAATTCCTTCATTTGTCTGCACCCTTCTTGATGGCAATGGATCACTCTCGATGGCACCCTTCTTCCCCTCAAAGATTTGAATTTTTCATTAACTACAAATGGCTCAACTTTAAGTCGGCTCAATTCTGCCCATCTTCAACTCGGCTCTAGGAGAATTCATGTCGGCCCTAGTGAAGGGTCATGTCTCTTCAAACCCACTTCAACCACTATACATATGGGCTTTATGTTCACTTTCAGTTGACACTCTACACATACAATCATCTCATTTGCAAAGGAGTTCGGACCTATGGCAAGAGGAGTCTTCAAACCCACTTCAACCACTATACATATGGGCTTATGTTCACTTTCATTTGTCACTTGACACATACAATCATCTCATTTGCAAAGGAGTTCGGACCTGTGGCAAAGGAGTTCGGACCTGTGGCAAGAGGAGTCTTCTCTGTGACTCGTGTGGGCTTGTTTGGGAGTCTTCTTCCTCTGCATTGACCAGCCACCTCTCATTAAACAAAATCGTTCTTGCTCTTCAAGTATAACTGAACATTTTGAGAAATCTAAACACCATGTCTGTATGGAGAATTCTCATGTCATCACCAGGATTGATCACTTGTATCATAGGAAGTTAAAAGAAGTCATCAAGATTGAGAAACATGTGGTTAATCTGAATAATAATGATGGTTGGAAATTGAGTAGGAATTGGATTCATGTTTCTTTTCTCCCTTGATTTTTTTTTAATTAATTAATTATACTAATAAAATATTATCTTGACTTTTTTATATAACATAATTTGACATTAAATTGGAAATTAATTGAGATGGTTGGAAATTGAGTAAGAGTTGGATTCGTGTTTCCTTTCTCCCTTAATTTTTTTTTAATTAATTAATTTACTAATAAAATATTATCTCAACTTTTTTATATAACATAATTTAATATCAAGTTTATTCCCCTTTGTCCTCATATTTCATATTTCTTTATTTTTTCTTTGCCAAATTTATTTGTATCTTTTAATATTTTATTTTATAAGTTATTTATCTATTTATTTTATTTCTATTTATTTATTTTTATTCATTTATTATTTATTAATTTTTTTAACTAATTAATCATCCTTTGAGGGATTTTTTCTTATAATATAATATTTTGACCAATCAAATAATTGATTAAATATTTATTAACATAATTTTGACTTTTTGATTTAAAATTATTTTATAATATAATATATTGACCATTTCAAATATAGGATTAGATATTTATTTTTTATATTAATATATTAATATATTGACCTATTCTCTTATCAAATGTTCAAAATTATTTAATTAAAATTATTTATTCTTCTAATTGTTATTTTTGGAACTTGATGTATTTTTGCTATTTAAACAAGTTTATAGATTGATTTTTTCACCTTTGTCTCGAGGATGAACAACTTCAGTTGGTTAGAAACATTGACCAACAACATGAAATATGATTAATCCGAAAAACATCGAAATCTCTCGTTGTGTTGACTTGCGTTGACCATCTTTCTCTCATAGTTGTTTGGATGAACTTTAGAAGGATATTTTGAGATGCATCTTGAGCGAGTTCTTGACGGCTGAAAGACCAAAGTTTTGGGCTCATCAATTGGAGGTTCATACCCTTTGTTGAACTGCGTTGATCGCAAGTCAATTGTGCACTTGACCAAAATTGGGGTTTCTTGAGACATTTCAGAGGTGACACGTGGCTGTTTTGATTGGTTTTTTTGAGCATCTTTTGGTTAGTTGTTATTTGGATTTTGGAGGACAATTTTGACAGTCAAAGACTTGACTTTGACTTCATTATCATTGTACAATATTGAATTATCTCTCTTTTTGAACATTTGATAGCTATTAAGAAGAAGATCGGTGGGCTTTCCCCTTGTGGGTTCCCCTGGCATTAGCCTAAACAATCTGTGTTCTCTTGTCTTGGCTTATCCTCTGCATTTATTGTTTATTGTTCTCTCTACAATTACTATCAATGTGAATTAATGTTATGTGATTGCTATTGGAAACTAAGTGGAGTTGTAATTGGGCTTATACTGGAACATTGAAGTAATTGCTATAAACATAGAACATACCATTGTTAACTGAAATTAACATGGGTTCAGAGCTCGGTGAGGACAAGCCCAAACAAGAGAGAAAAAAATCATTGTTGCATTCTTGATTGGTCAAGGTGAAGTTGAAGGGAAAAATAGACAATAGCCAGGTTTGTTTGCATAAGGACAGGAAGAAAATCAAGGGCTTCAACTCAAGAAGTCTGGTTACCTAGGACCAAGCTCCTAGTGGCATTAAGTCAAAATTCTGGGCATGATCACAAGCCATAGTCACTGTGACTAGGTCGAAGACTTAACCAAGGAGAACAAAGGCTTTTGAATGCAGAAATTATGATGTAGATTTGCAACTGCTCACAAAGTTTTAATCAAAATCACAAGACACAAACCTACTCTACTGCTTTGCGGATATTAATTCACAATTTAGAACAAAAATCTTAGACATGCAATAAGAAATCACACACATGTAAGTAGTATTTTTCCTTGGGAAAACAATTTGCTAAAAACCCCATTGCATGCTTGCATTAATATGATGAATAGAGATGTATTATAATTGGTTTGTTCAACTGAGCACAACTTGCAAATGCATAACATATCTCTCTGCTCACTGAGAAGCTTTGACCCAAACTTAGTCAAATTTTGCCTCTACTTGAGATCTTATTTCGTTGAGCTATTCCTTGAGAAATTAGGCTCCTATTATTTAGCAATTTCTCCAAAATGGATTGCGGAATTCCTTACATTGATCATTTGACTGCATGCAACACTTCTACACTCAAGACTAGTCTACAACTGATGTTACACTACCTTGGAATCTCCACCAAGCCAAATTCTTTGCATGCACTAGCTATTGTGGGCTGATTGATCAACTAACTAGATGATCATTGAGTTTGATGAAGTCTCACAACTTAATTGACACTCCACTAGTTACTTCAACAATTAGAACTAGTTTAACTGGAAACAACCTGAGATCACTGACCTTGATAGCTACGAATTAGCAATCACACATGCTTAACTGAACTTTAACTTCTCCAACTCGAATTTATTAAGTAAACTGAGTGACATAAGCTATGTCACACAAGTTAACTGCATCCAAGTTGTTTGCTAATGTGGAAATTTGAATTTTCTCAATTTAATCAAGGCAAAATCAAATTGAGAATTTCTTGTTGCATTTTTCAACACTCTCAGCAAGAAAGAGATTATCAACCACCCCTAACCTGCACCTGTGTAACTTGAACTTCCCTCTTGACAAGGTCTTTGTAAAAATTTCAGCATCTTGTTCCTTTATCGGAATGTACTGCAACAACATTATTCGCCTCTACACACAGTGTTGCAATTGGTGATATCAGATATCTATATGCTTAGATCGATCGTGAAACACATGATTCTCAAAGAGCTTAATGCAACTTTGATTATCATAGTTGATCACAGTTGGATCCATCATCTGACCAAACAATCCAACAAGTGTCTTTCTCATTTAGATCTCCTCACATGCTGCTTGACTTTTAACCATGTATTTTTATTCTACCGAGTTGAGCGCCACAAATATTTGCTTCCTGCTGTACCAGGAAACTGTTGTAGACCCAACACTGAAAATTCCACCTGATGTACATTTTCGGTCTGATGGAATCCTCGCCCAATCGACATCTTGTGAAGCCACATGACTTTACTCCCTCTGTCTGTTTGTACCATAGTCCGAATTGAGTAGTGCCTTTGAGGTATCGTAAAACATGCTTAGCTTCTTTCCAAAATAATTTGGTTGGTCTAACCATACCTTGGCTCAACTGGTTGACTACATAGCACATATTTGGTTAACAATTAGAACTAGTTTCACTGGAAACAACCTGAGATAACTGACCTTGATAGCTACAAATTAGCAATCACACGTGCTTAACTGAACTTTAACTTCTCCAACTCGAATTTACTAAGTAAACTGAGTGACATAAGCTATGTCACACAAGGTAACTGCATCCAAGTTGTCTGCTAATGTGGAAATTTGAATTTTCTCAATTTAATCAAGACAAAATCAAATTGAGAATTTCTTGCTGCATTTTTCAACACTCTCAGCAAGAAAGGGATTATCAACCACCCCTAACGTGCACCTGTGTAACTTGAACTTACCTCTTGACAAGGTCTTTGTCAAAATTTCAGCATCTTGTTCCTTTATCAGAATGTACTGCAACAACATTATTCGCCTCCACACACACTGTTGCAATTGGTGATACCAGATATCTATATGCTTGGATCGCTTGTGAAAAACATGATTCTCAAAGAGCTTAATGCAACTTTGATTATCACAGTTGATCACAGTTGGATCCATCATCTGACCAAACAATCCAACAAGTGTCTTTCTCATTCAGATCTCCTCACATGCTGCTTGACTTGTAACCATGTATTTTTCTTTTACCGAGCTAAGCGCCACAAATATTTGCTTCTTGCTGTACCAGGAAATCGCTGTAGACCCAACACTGAAAATTCCACCTGATGTACATTTTCGGTCTGATGGAATCCCCGCCCAATCGACATCTTGTGAAGCCACATGACTTTACTCCCTCTGTCTGTCTGTATCATAGTCCGAATTGAGTAGTGCCTTTGAGGTATCGTAAAACATGCTTAGCTTCTTTCCAAAATAATTTGGTTGGCCTAACCATACCTTGGATCAACTGGTTGACTACATAGCACATATTTGGTCATGTGTTCGCAAGATGCATCAGTGAACCCATTAACTGTTGATAAATAGTAGCATCGACTTCTTCACATGAAGTCACTATTGACCACTTTGTGTCAACGACCCCATAGCATTACACCTTTTTTTTTTCGCAAAAGGGATCTATCATGTTCAAGTGTTCGTGCCATTCAAATTTCATCATCTTGTCAACAATTTTGTAAAAGATGTAAATCCATTCTGCATGTTTATAATGTAAATGATCTTAGTGACCATCATGTATGTAACAACCTATGTAAGCTTAGTATTTTGATGACTATTTCTATCTTAGGAGGTTTTTCGTCTCATTGATTCAGATGTCTCTAGACACGAATGATCGACAGAGTTTTTCTCTTCCAACTTCACTTCAAAGCTAGGGTGGACTTTGTCGTCAAGATAGTGAGTCTTAGTGTTTTTTATCGAGTATTTGTAAAAGTAATATGAGAATGATCCTAACTAATTGGCTAGATCATTTTATTACAGATTGTTGGGTCTACTAGATCATATTTTGAGTCGCAGAATTGGGTAAATTTTTGAGGTTATATTATGAACGGGTGTTCTCCCTCATGGGCTTAATGTATTAATCTTATGTAAAGAGGGTTGAAAAAATAATTAATCCCCTTATAAGTCAATTAATTAAATTTTCTGGCTAAATTAAATTAAAAATCATAAGCCAGAAATTTAATTAATTTCATGTCCTAGGGAAATTTAAATTCTTCAAAGACAAAATTCGTGGGTCTCTAAAAAATATATTTAAAGGTCTCAAGCCAAGGGAATATTGAAAATTTTGAGAAATTTTGGACCCTTGGGCCTTGGTAGTTAAGTCAAAGTCAATTTTTTGCTGTAATTAATTCAAAAATATGATTTTTGAGTTAATTAAAAATAATTAAATGAAAAAATCGAAATTCGTCAAAAAATAATAATTTCGACGGATGAGATTAAAAGATAATCAAATCTTTTTTTACGGTTGAAATTTCTTTGACGGAGATCAAGTGAACTAGTCGTTGGAGAATTTTTTATAAATTAGAGGTCAGTGTCAGTGTTTTCTTTGATTTGATCTTTAGATTGTGTACTAGCTCTTGAAGCTCTTTTGTACTATATGGAATAATACAAACAAAGTCTTTGAGGTTTTACTTGATGGTGGTGACTCTCTTCGACATTTTATGGTAATCTTGTTCTTAATATTTTGCGGGTAATTATTTTAATGGATTGTTGATTAATAGCTTTTGTAGATTAATCTATTGCACATGTATCTTGCTTAGGTTACCGGATTTAGGATAAGAATTTTAATTGGATTGAATTAGTAGGTATCTCTAATTCTTGAAAATTTTATTGTTATCTTATTTCTCTATTGATTTAATAGTTTAACTTTAAACGTGCAAAAATCTTTCGCATTTAAAATTGGGCATTTGGAGAAGTCCTCGGCTGGAGCAACTGACTCTCAAGGAAATAATATCTGAAGAGCCCTCTAGATCTAATTTCCCAAGCTTATTTTAAATTCTCTTCTTGCAGGGTTTTCTAGAGCTTGTGCCTTAATAAAAAAATTATTTTAACTTTTATTTATCAAATTTAAAGTTAGATCGGGCTAGTAAGACCCTTAGATCTTCAGATCTGGGAGTGGAGTTGACTCACACTCATCAGATTTGACAGATCTGCCGATGTATTATATAGATCTGTAACTTATTTGTATAGATCTGTCATTTGCTTGTGTAGATGTGAAGTTTTATAACATAATTTTGAATTCTAACATTTGGGTTTTTAAGATTTTCTCTATTTTTGTACATATTGAGTTTTGAGTTTTTCTCTTTTCACTTTTGCAAGAATAGATCTGAAAAATTAACCAACGAAATCTTCATGTCTGAGTTAGATCCAGACCCTGGAGGGCAAGATCCGGGCTCAATATTTGTTTGCAAGTGAGAAAGTGGAAAAAGCGCTAGATCTATGCCCTTGAGGGTAAGATCTAGTTTCTAGAAAATTTTGTAGGGTCTACCGCTAAAAATTTTGTAGGAAATTTCAGATTTAAAAAATTGTCATTAGAGACCTCAAAAATCTTAGACGTCTAGGATTTTGAGGCTATTTTTGCAGGATTTTGGTCTCCAAATTTCTAGTTTTCAAATGGTAACATTATTTTAAAATTTCAACGATTTTCAACGGTGGAATCTTCAAAGCCTTGGGCTAAGGGTTTGATCTTTAAACCCTTATTTTCTGCAAATCTTATTACAACAAGCAAATGCCAAATAATTAGGCTCTAAAAACACATTTTATATGGTCAAAATTGTTTAGAATTGCAAAATTTTCATTTTCAAAATTTTTGTTTACTTGGACATCTTTAATTTTGTCCAGATTTAACTTTGAAGCTCGCTGTAAATAATTACATAACTATGAAAAATAAGATCTGAACATTCCTGATGCATATCCTAAATAAGGTCAAAAAAATTTGAATTTTTAGTTTTTCGGCAAAACTTACTATTTTTAGAGATTGTGGGGACCATCTTCATTATTTTCAGTTTGCTGATATTGTTATCAATTTACTGTTGTTATAAACTTATCAGTTCTGAAAATCATTGAAACAAATTTCCTTGAAGCCTTAAAATTGAAATTTTCAAGTTTCAATACATTTTTCGCTATTTTTGAAAGTATTTGGCAACTATTTTTGACAGTTTTATCTTGCTGATTCATCACTATTTCACTGCTGAAATAAAAATATCAGATCTAAAGTTTTTCTTAATCAAGCCTTAAAAATTGATTTTTCTTCTTCAAGTTTAATAATTTTTACTATTTTTAATCATTTTGGGCATTGGTGCCAGTATCGTTTGTTTGCTATCTATGGTTTAAATCACTGTTGCAATTAATACTTTAGATCTGAAATCTTGTTGAAAAATATATCTTAAGTGACTAACATACTTATTTTCTAGAAATCCAAATTATTTGGAAATTGACATATTTTTGTGATCACTGGTTTTATGCTTGATAATTATTGAGATCAACTATTGTTTAAAATGAAAATTAACTCTAAGCATTGTTTTATTTACTTGAATTATTGGATATTGATTGAATATTTAAGTTTGGGAAAATTTTTAAGTAATTGTGAACAATATTTTTGAGCACTCTATCGTGGACTTGTGACAAATTGTATATTTTTCAATTGAGTATCTTGAACATCTATTAAATCGGGATCATTTATTAAAGTACTTAATGATTGAATAAGATAATTTGTAATCTAAGTGTTTTAAGCTTTTAACACCACCTCTCATCTTCGAAACTTGCTTCATCTTTCTCCATCTTCTAATCATTCTCTTTGCATTTTGCATTTTAAGTTAGCATTGCATAATTAAAATTTACTTCCATGCATAAGCTTGGTCGATAGAAAGATAGATACCCATCCATCTTTGCTTGAGAAATGTGGTTTTAGTAGTACTTAAAACAATGACCTTGTAGTTGTCAGAGCCACAACTTGCAGCGTCAAAGACACCGACTATGTTAGATTTTCAGGAGAGGTATCATTAATCATACCTTAGTGTGATTTTTCTTTAACTTCTCTTTGCCACTTACTATGAAATCATGCTCAATGTAGAAATGATTGAAGGGTATGAACTTATAATAGACATTTAATTAAAATTAATCAAGATTCCTGCATTTCACATTAGTTTTAGGATCTGCATTGTATATAGGATAGTTATTCATTCAAGCAACAATTTCTCATCAAATACTTGGTTCTAATTTCCTTAGTAAGATAGTTGACTCCATAAGGCACTGGTATCAATCATTCAAATATAATCGAATCTTTTAATCTTGTTAGATCTAATACAAGTATTTGGTCGTTTCACTGTGTCTCCCGAACTGGTTGGTTCACAAATAGTTCTCCGTCATCCCATTTCCATAGGGTCTACCCCCCCTTAGTCTGCTATAGGGAGACAACTTAAACAGAGATTGAGGATCAGGGTGACATCCCCCTATCTAAGTCGTTGTCGTGGTGCCTAGACATTTTGTGCGACAACATTTTTTGTCACCGTTTCCGAGGTAATAGTTTTTTTGTCCTTATTCCTCACAACATTTTTTATAATATTTTAATCTTTTTTGCCATTCATTAGCCCATCACATGACGTAACATTTTCTGGCGTCTTTTCATCTCTCCATCTTTTCATCACTGTATCTTTCGTCATCTCACTAATCCTTTCATCTTCTCTATTTGCACCTTTAGCACCTGGACATTTCGGTTGGTTTCTTGTTTGGGTGGCGACTCCACTTATTCATTCATTTACTCCTAGACAAGAATCCTTCCCTGATATCCATCTTCTCACGATTGACCTTTCGATTTTTGTCTTTGGAATCTTAGAGCTAGATTCATGCTCAAATGGTGACTCCATTTCTTTCATTTCTTACAAGAATTTCTGTTAGAAGCTCGCTTCTTGTGGATCTTTTTTATTTTCTTGAACAAAGATCTATCTTTCCAACATCCATTTTGTTGTTCCCTTTAAGCATGTCATCATGGGTGATGCTCTTCATAACATGTCAGAAGAGGCCATTCGTGAAATTCCTTTGTTCTCGGGTGGTGATTCAGTCACTGCTGGAAATCATCTCTTGTAGGTTACTGATATAATAAATAGATATTGTCTTCATTCTCAATATAATCATAAAGATGTCAATATACGTCTCTTTACCTTTTCCTTAGATGGTGATGCTGTACTGGTTATGTAATTGGCCTAAGGATTATCTTGAATCTTCACAAAGCATCATCAATGATTTTAAAGTTAAATATATGAACCAAGGTGGCTCACCTTGTGCCCCTACTACTATGCAAAAGAGTGAAAGCGATCTTGTAGAGAAATCAACTGTCAACAAAGGATTTCAATACAATTCTCAGGATGAATCCACTTGTACCACGACAACACAAATCCATGATAGTGGTGAAGCAGAAACAAGTTGTCAAATCAGTATTGACAACGATAAGCATCTTGTTAAGGAATTGATTCAGATGGTTAAATATATACAATTGAATCAAGCTCAAGTAATTAAGAATACAAAGATTAATCAAACCCAACTTATTAAAGATATGGAAGTTAACCAAGCAAGTTTGACAGATGATCATCCCAGGGAAATTGATTCTATCAAGAACAAGTTGTTAGCCTTAGAGGAAAATATAACAATCATGGATTTCAATCACTCCAATCAAATGAATGCCATGGAAGAAAAAAATATTGAGGAAATGACGATCATGGAATTTAATCACTCTAATCAGATAGCCACCATGCAAAATCATGTGATCACCTTGGTAGCAAATCATGAGAAATAAATGAACTATATGCAAAATTGTTTCATGGCCACGAAAGTGAATAATGATAAAATGATAAAAGACACGAAAACTGTCAGATGTATCTTCAACACAGGTTGTTGAATGTTGAAGAGAGACATGCAAACATAATCAATGTTACAAAGGTTAAACATTCTAATCAAAGGATTATTATTCACATATACAAAATTTCCAACCCAAGTTAGACTTGTCAACAGATCATAAGCCTCACAGCGTGTTGAAGCAAGCTCCATCCTATTACAACGAGATTATTTCATCCATTGACAATTGGTTCATTGAACGTTGCTCAGATAAAAGGACAACCAAAGGGAATCAAGTTAATACATGTGAAGTTAATCCATTACCCTTGACAGAGCAAATGCAAAATGAAAAGAGACATGTCACACATATCTTGAATACTTCGTTTGAAAGTTCACAAGCAGAATGTTCCACATCATCAACAATACAACCCGCCACAAAGAAAATCTTGGAGCGAAAAAGAAAAATAATAGGGAAGCGGTTTGATACATATGATAGCCACAAGCAACTCGATTTTCGGATAAGACAAAGTGCTACCATAATTAAGATCACACATGGCACATCTGAGAAGCAACCCACAAACTTCCCTGAAAGCAGGAAAATGCTCAATATGCACTATATTGAACACATATGATGCCACATGGCATCCTCAGTATTGTATCTCTAACCTTACACCATGTTATTTCAACATTTTCATTTTGTAGTTAGATTAAATTTATATTTTCATATTAGTAGGTTAGTTAATAGATGAAAGAACTTCTATTTTCATGTGCTTAATGTTATATGATGAATTTTGGATGGATGCTACTTATATAATCTTGTGTGTTGCTTGGATGCAGATTTTGGATTCTCACATTCCTCCGATGAAGCAACGTGTCCCCAAATAGAGATAGATGTTGACCACTCTATGTCAACGACCCCATAACAGTACACTCATTTTTTCACAAAAATGATCTATCATGTTCAAGTGTCTACGTCATTCAGATTTCATCATTCAGTGAACAATTTTGTAAAAGATGTAAACCCATTCTGCATGTTTATAATGTAAATGATCTTAGTAAGACCATCATGTATGTAACAATCTAGGTAAACCTAGTATTTTGATGGCGATTTCTATCTAAGAAATTTTTTCGTTTCACTGATTCATTTGTGTCTCTAGACACAAATGGTCGATAGAGCTTTTCCCTTCCAACTTCACCCTAAAGCTAGGGTGGATTTTGTCGTCAAGATATTAAGTGAGTCATAGTGTTTTTTATCGAGTCTTTGTAAAAGTAATCTGAGAATGATCCTAACTAATTGGCTAGATCATTTTATTACAGATTGTTGGGTTTACTAGATCATATCTTGAGTCGCAGAATTTGGTGGATTATTGAGGGTCTATTACAAATGGGTGTTCCTTCTCATGGGTTTAATGTTTTAATCTTATGTAAAGAGGGTTGGAAAAATAATAAATCCCTTCATAAGTCAATTAATTAAAATTTCTGGCTAAATTAAATTAATAAGCCAGAAATTTAATTAATTTTATGTCTAAGGTAAATTTAAATACTTCAAAGGAAAAATTTGTCGGTCTCTAAGAAATAAATTTTTAAAGGTCTTGGGCCAAGGGAATATTGAAAATTTTGAGAAATTTTGAACTCTTGGGCATTCGTAGTTAAGTCAAAGTCAAAATTTTGAGGTAATTAATACAAAAAAAATATTTTTGAGTTAATTAAAAAAAATTAAATGAAAAAATCGAAGTTCCTCAAAAAATAATAATTTCGGCGGATGAGATTAATATTCAAATATTTTTTGACGGTTGAGATTACTTTGACGGGGATCAAACGAACTAGCAGTGGGAGAATTTATCTATAAATTAGAGGTCAATGTCAGTGTTTTCTTTGATCCGATCTTTAGATCATGTACGAGCCCTTGAAACTCTCTTGTACTACTTTATGGAATAATGCAAACAAAGTCTTGGGGTTTTACTTGATGGTGGTGTTTTTCTTCAAAATTTTATGGTAATCTTGTTCTTAATGTTCTACCAGTGATTATTTTAATGAATTGTTGATTACTAAATTTTGTTGAGTAATCTATTGCACATATATCTTGCTTAGGTTACTGGATTTATGATACAAATTTTAATTTGATTGAATTAACAAGTATCTTTAATTCTTGAAAATTTTATTTTTATCTGATTTCTCTATTGATTTAATAATTTAACTTTAATTGTGCAGAAATCTCTTGGTTTTAAAATTGGGGGTTTGAGGAAGTCTTCGGCTAGAACAACTGACTCCTAAGGGAATAAGATCTAAAGAGCCCTCCAAATCTAATTCCCCAACCTTATCTTAAGTGCTCTTCTTGCATGGTTTTCTAGAGCTTGTGCTTAAATAAAAAAATTATCTTAAATTTTATTTATCGAATTTAAAGTTAGATCTGGTTAGTAAGAGCCTTAGATCTTTAGATTTGGGAGCGGAGTTGAGTCACACTCCTCAGATCTGACAGATCTGCAACTCTTGTGCATAGATCTGTAGATGTATTATATAGATCTGTAAATTATTTGTATATATATATATAATTTACTTGTGTAGATATGAAGTTTTGTAACATAATTTGAATTCTAACATTTGAGTTTTTAAGATTTTCTCTATTTTTGTACATATTGGGTATTGAGTTTTTCTCTTTTCACTTCTACAAGAATAGATTTGAAAAATCAACGAAGAAAATATTCATATTTGAGCCAGATTTAGACCTTGGAGGGCAAGATTTGGGCTCAATATTTGTTTATAGGTGAGATCAAGTGGAAGAAGAGCTAGATCTAGGCCCTTGAGGGTAAGATCTAGTGTCTATAATTTTTTGCACGGCCAGCGGCTAAAATTTTTGTAGGAAATTTTAGATTTAAAAATGTCAAACCAGGAGGTAACTCTTCAAAATCAGAATATGTATTAG
>JAXQQM020071256.1:0-84557 GCA_034641835.2 Pinus albicaulis | reverse complement strand
CAATGAGCTTATGGTGACCATTTTTGCCCCTCACCAATGTCCTTTTTTCTTGTAGTGAAAGTTATCAACACCGCTTCAGATTTAATGATCCAGCAAATGTGGTCCAAAAGGTAGAGCCAGGTGTCAAAGCCATTCATCGTTTCCTCTTCGTGACCACCTCATCCAATTTTGGGCTTAATTTTAATTCACGAAGGGCTGTCAGAGTTAATACCATAAGTGATGCTTATTAGATGTATTTTGTCTTGGCCATTGCGAGGCCACACTTTTCTAATTTTATCTTAGTTTTAATTAATGAAAGTTTTCGAAGTAGATAGGGAAATAGATGTAGTTTGCAGTTAAATACTACATGTATTGGAAGTATCAACTATTGGACATTTCATTGTAAGAACCTTTTGTATTAGAGCATTGTAATTTTTGAAGCTAGGCATCAATAATAAGAGACCATTTTACAGGATACTTGAGTTGTGTTATATGGTGATGTTTTTCCTTTCTGTATCAAATGTTTCCATTGTTTTTTCTCACTGTGCATCATATTTATCTGATTGTAAAGTAGAAATTTTAGTTTAAGATTTGTTGTTGGAACACCTTAATTATGTCTGTGTTTAACATCTGAATGTTTTCTTCTGAATTTTGGTTAGAGAATTATTAACCTCTCTTTAATCATTAATGAACATCACTATTTCCTCCACCTCATAATTCACACTGCTCTAGAGATCCAATTAGCACAGTTAGCTTGCCCTGTGATGCTCTTGAAAAATTTGATGCACCAATCCATACTTTTGTGAATCCATAGCCCAATGGATTAGTTTCAACATATATTCTCATCCAACCAAAAAAATCAATCAAAATATCCAATTCCTACGATCAATGTAAATAGACTAACATCAGCATTCATAACATAAAGATAAAAGCAAATCATAAACAGAGAGAGCCCTCTCCGAGTCTAGGAAGGCTAGGTCGTAGATTCCAAAGTAGTTTTATGTTGTCCTTTATAGTTTATTCTTTCCAATCTTATAAATTATAGAGCCACAACACAACTGAGACATTCGATGTAGCCTTTTGTCTTTCGCTCCAAAGAAATTCTTCAATGCTGAGAAGAACCTGCAATCACAAACAACACAAAATTTCAAAGCACCTGCGGTATATAATAATCATAAATGCTAGTTCAACTTAGTGATCAATGAGTCTAAGTATTGACATCATTTCCATGAATTCAGAAACAAGACAATGAGAAAAAGATATCCATATGTATTATCAAAAATAAAAAAGAGAAATCTTACAACTTGAGCCTTGATGTTGTACATATTTCTCCCATGTGTCTGCACAATCATTTCCTTGGTTTTGACAAGCCCTCCCCTCTAGAATGACCATCATGAAGTCTTGTGCACAAAGGTGTGATCTTCAATGTGCAACCAACAACTTACTAATTCATAATCATATGAACTCTATGAACTCTCTCCAACTTAGAATATACCCTTCAACCTGAAACTTCAACTCAATTTATAGAGAGATTTAGCTAGTTTCAGATCCATCAAGAGAGGGATGAGTTCCTCCCATGAAGGGATTTGGGTTCCTTTGGCCAAGGGATAAGCTCCATGAGTAGAGGAATAAATCTTGAACTAGCTTGACTCTAGAGGCTTCCAATTGGGAGAATATTCGACCAACTAGGCTTCTAGAAGTTACACTTTCATGTTTACTTCGTTTTTACGGGGGTGCGCAGGTTTTAGTGGTGAACAGAGCGATGATACTCATGAATAATAGAATAATTATCAATGCATGCGCACGTAACTTTCATAAAAAGTGTGTGGGTAATATTTTAAAGGTTTTTAAGAGATTTTCTCCAATTTCCAAGACTTGGTTCAAGAACATGAGTATTTTTTACCTCTAAGGGAGCATGATATGGATGGTGATAAACCCATAATTACAATCAAATTTCATGGTGACAAAATGACGTGTAAGAAATTCCCCCCTAAAATGTGAATCTTGAGAATTTTTTTCAAGAGATTGAAGCGCTTTATTATTCAAAGGATTGGATTGGAGACACCAGTTGAAAACCTGAAAAAAGATTCAATGAAAATATATATCATCACTGAGGTAGGAATTTCCATACTCAAAGAAAAACTAACTAAATGTTCTTGTACATATATGACTTTAGAATTACCAAAAGTAGACACAGTATGGGTACAACCATCTGTCATAAAGAAGTATACTGTATCATGAATACATAACTCCTCGCAACCTGTATTGTTGAAACTAGATCCAAGAATCTTGATTTTTGCTTCTAAAAATAGTACGAATCTATCCATGTGATTGATTGTGTTGAAGTCGAACATGGTAGAAGCCACTTGATTACCAGTCAATGATGAAAATCATTAACAAGTGTGAGAGAAAACACCAATAATGACAATGGCTCTCAAAGTACTTCAACAAAATCTATGAAGTGTGAATGAATGATTTGCAGTCGAACACTTATAGAATCATTCGATCGAAGGTCAATGATGAGAACCTGTCTTCGAAGGCAAGAAACTTGCCATTAGGGCATGCATATTCCAAGGTACTAATAGGATTGTAAATCAACTTTCTAGATAATGAGACGATTTCGATAGAAAGTGATCTGTCACAGGAAGGCCTACGACATAAAATCATTAGGTCAAGTTTTGAAGAATTTTTTTACAAGGACTGACTCAGGGATGGTCAACGTGAATGGAGAAAAAATTTTGCAACAAAAGGTGAACTTGAAATTGAAATTTCTCTTGAAAACATAATGACATTGTAAATGGCTTAGTAGCATTTGACTTAAAGATAACACCCAAAACTAGCTGAAGAATTTCCATGAGGTTTTATTAACTTGTAAGACAAAAGGATTACCTAACCTAGACACGAGTGTGACAAAGTGTTGTGTTCAAGAGCGACATGATGCTTTCTAAAACAAGGATAACAAATGGATTATTTTTCCCACTTTTTCCCCCGCCATTATTGGAAAGTACCTCTTTATTTTTTTCAAGCTTGAGGAGGATAACATTTTCTTGTCGTGTAAGCTCATCCTTCGGACGATTCCATCTCAGTATTTTTAATGAACCCTAATAAGGAGTGGTTCGACTCTATTGTAATTGATAGGTCCTGCACTTTTTTGTTTTAACGAGTCCAACATAGGGTTAACTCGGTGTTTTTCAATTTTAGGGAGTCAGAAGAAAAACATAAGTAAACTCCACAATGTTCTTTTTTGTAAATTTAGTCTCTCAAACCTGAAAACGGATAAAATAATGTAGGATAGAAATCTATTGACCATGCTTATTCAATGTATACCCTTTTCATAATTAGTCTAGTTTAGTCCAAAAAAGGGGTAAACTTATACTGAATAGACAAATGTTGATTTACTTTAACGAGTTCAAGTAGTCAAGTGCTCAGCGAACTTTTCATATTTAGAAAGTCTTAAAACGGATTAAAATAGGAATCCAGGGTTCCACTTTTTCATATTTTTAAAGAGCCCGAAAAAGTGATAAAATTCTACTCATTGTAAAAATTATTCGTTTTCAAACATCACTTGTTACCTATGCAAAAAATCAAACAATTACCTGCTCTCAATCATGAAAATACTTTAAAATTTAACTTCTAAAGGTGAAAATAAATAAAATAATATTATTTTATTCATTGAAACCTATAAAAATAGGTCAAATAAAATCATTTTTACCTTTTGATTGTCAGACCAGAGAAAAAGAGTTTTTGCCACAAATCTTCTGGAGCAGATATCGGAGAACCATTTAGCCATTTTTAGAACTGTTAGTTCCAGGTATTCCATGTTATTTTTATCTTTCTTTTCATCCATTTAGTTTTTTATTTTAAGCTTTTACGTCATTTTTTAGGGGTAAAGAAGGTTTTGAAATCCGCCCTCGGGGGTTCGCAGGTTTTCGTGGTGAAACCCGCGCACCCCGATGATTTGTTGATATAAAAATAGGGTCCTCATGGATTTTATGCATAACCCATGTGAAAAAACAAATTGTATATACATAAAACCTGTGAAAGCGTCATGGGTTTTTAAAAATTATATTTCTATCCATAAAAAATGGCTCAATTTCTCCCAACTGATTTCTAATGATCCTCATTGATGGTTTGTAGGCTATAAATCATGTTGGAATAGCAAGGAAGGCAGTATGAGATGCATGATAATGAAGGAATGGATGACCTAGAAAAAATTCACACGCTAAAGAATTGTGGTTTGTATAAATTCTAGGAAATTCAAGGAATGAAGGCACGGGTGGAACTGATGACCTAGTTGGTTAATGCTTGGAATGTTCAGGAGAAATGCTTCATAATTAGATATCATAGGATTTTTATCGAGCCATAGGGGATTTATTTCCTCACTAGATTAACCAGTAGAGGAAGGGATATCTCCTTGTTTGGATCACAACCAGGGGGACTGCCCACTGCATCTTATATGGCACAATATTGTAGCCAAGATTCAGAGTTGAAGGATGGTCACATTGATATCAAAACCATTATGTGACTAGACTTAAACATCCTTTCATTTACAGTTACCAAGTTGTATGGTAGTGCAGCTCCACATGTGCCTACCAAAGCACAAGTGCAGATTGCAGTTGAGTGTTCCGGCGGAACAATTTTCAACTAGTGTGAAGGTGTGTTCGTCAACATGAAAGGCCAAATTACAAGATAAAATAATGGGAAGTTGAAAAGCTTCATCTATCGAGCCATTCTCATGTCTTTCGCTTTGGAGAGGTGTTGGGGCCCTTGTTTGGACAACTGGGAGAAAGGAGGCAGGCAGAGTAGGACACAGGGCCAAGCGGACCAATGGAAGTGGAAATGGTGCAAAACGATTAACTCTGGGTGAGTTAATAGGATGTGGTTGGAGCCTTTTGGGGCCCTTGTTTTGAAATGAAATGGATTTTTAGTTGTGGCTAGTACGTGGCAGGACACAACCACGGTAGGAAGAGAGATGTCAAGGTTGCGATGGAGTAAAGGACAGTTGGCATGGCTTTTGTGGGAGAAAACACAAATGGTGGAAGAGCGTGGTAGGAAACAAGCAATAGAACTCCCAAATAATAGAAAGAAACAGGAGATAGCCAAGCGAGAAGAAAGGAAGGACTATCAGTCATGCTGGCAGCAAAACAAATAGGAAACCGGCCAGCAGAAAGAGGAGGTTGGCTTAGACGGGATGAGAACACAGGAGCCGTAAGAGAGCTCTATTCGTGGTGTTTTTTTCTCTACCCTTCTACATCTTTGTGTTTCTCTCTGTCCAATAGGACCATATTGTATTCTGTTATGTTCAAGCTCATGCAAACGAGCCTTGTAATAACTTGTCACTGATAGTTGATTTACAATATAATTAGAGTCTGTTGTTTTGGATATATGTTGTGGCCTGGAATGAATTATTTTACTAGAAATTTTAAATTTTATTTATTATAAGTCTGAATGCATTCCCAAGAGATATCTTTCATGGAACATTGCGCTCATTTAGCCCTTTGTTATAGCTCTGATTCATCCATACCAATGTTGTTAGGCTGATACGGATCTATTCCCTACCTTAGTAAGGTCGCGGAATGCCTCGGGTGAGACTCTTGGCTCCTTGGAGCAGGGTGAAAATGCTGGCGTGGTGCTAGACTTAAACAGGACACCTTGTTGGCCCTTAACTTGAACCTGGGTCTTATCTGCAAGACCTGATTTCTCGCCAACAAATGGTTCCTTTGCCTAGACTTGAAATTTCATTTGGGAGCTAGATCATGGTATCTCGGATCTTAGAGAGAGAAATACGAAGCTGGTGGGATAACCAACTAGATCAATTCATCACTCAGCTAGCCGAGCTGAGACGAAAAAAGGAGAAAATGATCAAAAGTCTGGTTCTATTTTCTGACTCTGCCAGTGATACCTACAAAATATTTTGGGGAAAGTTCCTAGAAGAACTCTATAACTAGTTGCAGGGGCTTCAGACCAAGGAAACCAAAGAAAAGTCGCGGAAAATCAATCACAGTTGGGTGCACAGAGATCTGGTGGCCCTTCATCGATTAAACACTGATTTGACCCGAGCTGTATATTTCTGGGTGGAATCTACCTTGGATGGATACATAGTGGAGTTTGTTGCGGAGTGCTACCAGTATTTCTCGAGAGGAGAAGATACATTCAGATCCGGGTTAAGGGGGAAGCTACTGAAGGAGATCCCATTGTGGATTAAAGCCTTGATGGTAGATGAAGGACTAATGGGGTTCTGAAAAGTAGAGATGGAAGCGTAAACCTCCTGTGTCAGGGGAAGGGACTAAGGGAGAGATGCTACAAGAAAAATTAAAAGGGGGAGTAGGGGTATGGATATTGAGACCTCTAATAGGCTAAGGGAGTGACGTGCACATCGGAGGGAGAAAATCACTGAGAAGTGGCGAGAAAGGGTGATGAAGGAATTCAAAAGATAGGAAAGTAGTCGGAAAGGTAAGGAGGAGGCACCTCAAGTGACGAAGGAAATGGAAAGTCAGGTGGGACCCCAAGATATAGTAGGGGTTGTTAAAGAAGTTCAGCAGGTGTATAGGAGCCCAACCTAGATGGAGAAAGGAAAGAAGTCTAACGGAGAAGGTATAGATGCGCGCCCGGAGGAGGTGTCTAATGCGGAGATGCATAGTGAAATGGAGCAACTATTCCAAGAAAGGCCGGCGTCCATATCTCAAGGTATTCCTATTCCCCAAAGTTCAAGTAGCTCTAGTCCCAACCTTCCCCTGGTGCTCTATCAACCCCTAGGTGAAATTTTTGTTAAGTTGCATAAATTAGGCAAGTTGCATAGTATTCGGTCTCCAACAACAATACACACTAGCAGTAGTATTGCTAGTAGTACCATTTCACAACCAAGAACCAACGGTTTCATTTTAGTAATGCCTACTCAAGTGAACATGGCGGGGTCACTCACCCGGTACCTAGAGTTCTCTGGGAGGGGTAATGACGATGTCGAACAGCACTAGTATCTCTGCGAGGCCATATGGAGGGCACGACAGACACCAGATGTAGGGAAGTTGATAGAATTCCAAACCACCCTTAGGGAGAGAGCTCTACGTTGGTTTATGAAGTGGTCTGAAATTCATTAGAATCCAACAATAGCAAATGTGAAGAGGGATTTCATTAAGGAGTTCAAACTGCCTCAAACAGACCAACAAGGTCTGTCAGAAATGTGGGAAATCAAGCAGCGGGAAGGAGATACTGCTTGGGATTTGATGTGGAGATTCAAGGACGTGATTGGAAAACTTAGCTATCCAATTGATCCAAACCATCAGACGGATTGTTTCATCAAAGCGTTGCTACCCTTGACTAGAACTCCACTAACTCAACAGAGGATCGAAACATTGCAAGACGCACTGGAGCAAGCAATTAAGATAGAAGCTATGGTGGGTTACCCGCAAGATTTGAAGGGAGGATCAATAGTACAGGATCCTTCTATAGTGGGATTGTAACATCAAATAGTGAGCTTGACAGAGAAACTCAAGAAAATTCAACCAATGCGACTAGCAAGACCGAATGTATGGTGTACACACTATCTAGTGGAAGGAAATGTGGTAATTGAATGCCCTCGGTTGCAGGGTCAGAATGGGGGGGGAATTGGCTGCAGGGCCACAGGGGGCTCCACCAATAAGAGGAGTTGCGCAAAAAAACACCCAGGGAATATATTCACCACAACAGCAATACACAGGGTTCCCTGCACAATAAAGTCCAAACACCACTGAGTATTATGAAACATGTAAGAATATGGGGCATCAACCTCACTTGTGTCCAATCTTACAAAAATATTCCAACATTTTGAACAACACATACTGTGGGTTCTGTGCCTCAAAAACACACATCACAAAGTAGTGTAGAGCTCTAGATGCACTGGTAGAATGATTGGACTGGCCTTCATACCGGGTGAATGAAACTCCTTGAGGAAGAGGAGGAGGCATGAGAGGAGGCCGAGCAGGGGGTAGAGGCCCAATAAGATGTTACAGCTGTGACCAAGAAGGACATGTAGCGATGGAATTTCTACATCCCAGAAGACCCTGGTGTTCCCAGTGCCGGGTCAACATGCACGCAACCGAAGATTGCCCTGAACTAATTAAAATATGGGAGGAAAGAACTAGACAAAGAGGAACAAATCCACTAAATGCAGAGCCCAGAATAATGGAAACTCAGACAATGCAGAACATGGTGATAGTAATGTGAGTGGGAAAGAAAACGAGGCAGGATGCACATACAGTTGACCCGATAAGATTTATCAGGCTAGCATCCCCAAAACTACTATTCAAACCGGAAAGATAGAAACAATGTTTCCAAGAGGCAGTAGCGAAATTTGGCCAACTGGGAGGAAACAAACGTATTGAGTTACAATAACCATAGGAAAACAACGAAATCCAAACCGATTCAAATGGTATCATTCAAGAGTGGCTCCATCTATTCCTAAAAATTGTTAACAACACACCAATGCTAGAACAACTAAAGCAGAACCTAGAAGGGGTGCTGCAGAAGAGCATAGAAGCAAGAGAATCACCAGATGCAAACCAAAACTATGTACAGAGAATAAAGAGAAATAAAATAAGGACAGGAAAATAATTCTAAGTGAACACACAAGTTGCAGGTTTCCAGATTAAAGACACCATGCTCGATTTGGGATCCGATGTCAATATTCTTCCAAGGAAAACTTGGGAAGCATTAGGAAGGCCAAGATTGACATATTCACCAATCCAACTTCGAATGTTGGACCAGTACTGCATTGTGCCCATCGGTAGACTGGAGGAAGTTGAATTTGATATTGCAGGGGTAAAAACATATACGAACTTTGAGGTCATCGACATCATGGGAGATAAAGATCCTTATCCTACACTGTTGGGAATTGATTGGGCCTTTGAAAATTATTCAATAATAGATCTAAAGAAGGAATGGATGAATTTTGAAGACGGAAAGGTTAGAGTCACTTAGTCACTCGACCCATATCAAGGCCCAAGATACACAGAAACTGTGGATAACAGAGAAGATGCTTAACTTCTAGATCATCTCTATCAAATGACCACAGGAAGAAGAGAAGATTACATTAACCCAACAATAGAAGGCTCGATAAGCTAGAGAAGCAGCAAAAGCTCAGAATTTGGCTCAGAAATAGCCTAGGATGATTGGCGGCAAGGAGGGTATGAAACCAATACAAGGAGATGCGCCAACATTGGAAGAATCAATTAGATCGGGACTGAGGTATGAGAATACCCAACCTTATCCAGTATGAATGCTATAAAAATTTTCATAAAAAAAATAGAAGATAAGGTAATGGAAGGCCACAGGGTACCACTGATGGACATGGCATTACGGTCTACATCTGTAAGATGGTGGAGTAATCATCGCAACTCGCGGTCACGATGGGACAAAGTTGCGGCAGCATTAAATGCAAGATTTAAGGAAGAGGAAGGACCCCATAGTAAGGAGAAATACCATGGGGACTTAGACCCCATAAACCATTTGAATAAATGTGAGGAACAAATGGAGAAATGAGGGATATCTAGAAGAACTGTGGGTACATCGGTTTATCAACTTTCTAGACATGATTCCACGGGCCTAGTACCTAAATGAAGAGAAGAAAAGAGGGACAAGAAAATGGCAAGAGGTTGCTGGAAAATTCACGTAGTGTTTCTTGTTTGAAGGAAAAAAAGAACTAGTTACCCAAGCTTTGCAGGCTATCAAGAAGATACTATTCTTCTCGGATATTCAAAAGAAGGATGAGTAATCGCTTCAGTACCAAGGTGTCAGAAAAAAGGTGGCATGTCAAAAGATAAATAGTGAGATGGATGATGACAGTCTGGAGGATCTTAGGCACCTGTATTTTGAAGAAACAGAGGGAGAGAGGGATATCAAAGAAGAAAAAATGATAGAAGGAATCCATCTGCTACCATTAAGAACTAGGAAATTAAATATTGGAACAAAAGACAAGCCTAAAGTAGCGACGATTGGAGACTATTGGGATGAACAAGAAACTAAGGAAATATTCAATCTGCTGAAGGAATAAGAGGACTTGTTCCCTTCATCAGTAATGGATTTAAAAGGCATAAAAGGGGATATGGGGGAGATGTAGATGATATTGAAACCTGACGCAAGGCCGGTGAAACACAGACCATATCGTCTGAATCCAAGGGTGAAGGAAAAGGTTAAGGCAGAAATCGACAAGATGTTGAAAGCAAGATTGATATTCCCAGTAGAGGAGGTGGAATGGGTAAGTCCTATAGTTATACAGAACAAGAAAGAAAAGTCTGAGATACGAGTCTGTGTAGATTATAGAAGCTTGAACAATGCTTGTATCCGTGACCCATTTCCCACTCCGTTTAGTGAAAAAGTCCTAGACAATATTGCGGGGAACGAGGCATATTCATTCACCGATGGATTCTCAGGATACCATCAGGTAAGGATAGCAGAGGAAGATAAGAAAAATATAACATTCACCACCAAATGGGGCTCTTTCGCATACAATGTAATGCCATTTGGATTGAAAAATGCACCAACAGTATTCTCTCGCATCGTGATAGCCGCTTTCCAAGAATACATCCACAAGTTCTTAGAGGTCTACATGGATGAATGGATAGTCTATAGCATACTAAAGGATCATGTGACACTGTTAAGGGTGATGCTTGATAGATGTCGACAACTGCAGATCTCGTTGAACCTGAAAAAGTGTATATTTGCAATGCCATTTGGGACATTGCTGGGGCACGTGGTATGTACCCAAGGCGTTTGTGTAGACCTAGCCAAAGTAGCAGTGATAGTCAACATGGAGGCACCAAAAATAGTAAAATAGCTGAGATCACTACTGGGCCACACAGGTTACTACTGGAGATTTATCCACAACTATGTGAAGATAACAGCCCCATTAGAAAAGCTGTTGAGGAAATCTGAATAGTTCCGATGGATGGATAGTTGTAGAATAACCCTGGATACTCTAAAAGAAAAGTTGGTGAGTGCACCAATATTAGTCCTCCCAGACTGGGACAGAAAATTTCATGTACACATCGATGCTTCCAGCATCGCGCTCAGAGCGGTCTTGGCGCAACCAAGAGACACTTCAGTTGACCACTCAGTATATTTTTCTAGTCACAAGTTGTCCACAGCAAAATGAAACTACACCACAACAGAAAGCGAGGCATTGGAAATGGTGTACTCTCTTCAAAATTTCTGCCAGTACCTGTTGGGAGGTACATTCAAATTTTTCACAGACCACTCAATGTTAAAGTATTTAGTAAAAAAAACGGTCTTAGAAGGGAGAATCTGCAGATGGCTCCTACTCTTTCAGGAGTTCACCTTTGAAGTGATTGTAAAGCCTGAAATACTGAACGTAGGGCATGATCACCTATCCCAAATAGAGAATGGAGAAAATGGAGGATCTCTAGATGATCAGTTACTAGATGTTGACCTTTTGAGAGTAGAAGCCATCCTAGACTACTTGAAAGAGATAGCAGCCTACCTCACGACAGGGCAGTGTCTGCAGGAATATACTTCAATACAGAAGAGACACCTAATAGTTCGATCAGTGGAGTATCAACTAATAGTGGGACACTTAAACATGATGGGACTAGACCAGATTCTTCGAAGATGTGTCCTGGGCCACGAAAGAGAAACTGTACTATGGGAATGCCATAGTGACATTGCAAAAGGACACGTGGGAGCTAAACCGACGCAAGAAAAGTACTACAAGCAGGTTTATGGTGGCCAACAGTGCATATGGATAGCAAAGCATTTGTTAAGAAATGTGACATTTGTTAGGAGACGGGACGGCCAACTGTTATAGCATCATTTCTCACCTTGACATGATTCATGATTGATTTGATGGTTTTGGGCACCATTCCTACAGACTTGGACAAATTCACTTAAAAACAGTGTAAAAATCCCCATACGTGACTATGCCCGTGCTTTTCCGCGTGTATACGCGAGTCCAGCTAGACTTTTCCATGTATGCCTTTAAAATGATTAAAAAATATATAAAAATTCCCTATTTTGGGGCTGGGTTGATGGTTACTCAGGTAGTTCAACCACCCCAGCACGTGGCCAACTGTTTCCAACTGTTGAAACTAATTGGAGGGAGTATAAAAGCCCCTCATGTGTATGGCCTAAGGGACAGAGAGAATTATTGATATTATACTCTGTTGGTATTCCCTATCCAAGTTTGATTCCCCGTGCCTCCTGCACTTTCCGAGTTCATTATAGGAAACCCTTGTTTCCTTGAGATGCACATCCCTTTATATGTCATCTCGTATGCAAAAGTTTGGAAGAAGTCTTAGCGAGGCAAGGGCTGGACGGATCCAGAGGACAGTCTGCGAAGGCCGTGGAAGGATCAGGTGATCTCTCCACTCGTTACTTTTGTACATGCTATTTATAATATAGAAGTATCATGTTGTTCCCGAAATAAACGTGTTAGTGTATGCTTATATGTATGAGAATATTTGTTATACAAGCATTCATTATGATTTATTTAATGTTTTATATGAATCTCACTGACATTTAGAGTACATATATGCTGTACAACCAGTCGTTTGTGCTTGTTTCTTCTTTTCTTTCAGGTTAAGAAGGAAGGATGGTTGCTGGGGGTTTGAACCCTGCGGGATCTTCTTCAACCGTAGGACCAACGGGTAACTTTCTCATTCTACTCTATTTAGTTTTTCTGAACGTGCATGGTTGTGTGAGTCTCTGTTAAGTAGCATGCCCCCGCTCTGTGGAGGTTGTAACCCAACGAACCTCTAGGGTGTTAATTCCCCGAAACAAAACTGGCGACTCCACTGGGGATCACATTCTTGTGATTCTCCTGTTGGGTTGTTTCAGCTGTTTGGTAGGTTGCCAACAGTTTTATCTTTCATTTGCAGTCCAGTTTATTTTCTTGTAGTCAGTCTGAAGTCTTCGTGTCTTTTCCAGGCTTGTTCTTTTTGTTTTTTTTCATTATTTACCTTTTCATACGCACCTTCTTTTGCACACAGTCGCGTATACACGCAAGTTTGTCTGAAGGAACCCGCGTATACATGAGTTTCCCTTAGAACAGACGCGTATGCACGCTGGTTGCATAGCTGTGAAGTAGCGTATACCTAGGCAGATTTTGAATTTTTTGGATTCTTGACTTTTTGGTCCTTTCTGGATGTGGAGGCCTGTTTCTACAGAGTCTCTGTACTTACTGGAGTGTGAAGGAAGTGGTTTCATGTCTTTTCTCTCTTTCGTTTGAGTGAAAACTAGTCTTTTTGGCAAAGTGTTGTTTCTGGTGCTGGCACTTCTGGATTGAGTTCCAAGATCGCTTTCTGAGCATTCTTGGCTGTTCCGCTTTATCAGAACAGAGAGCTTCTGCTCACTGACTCGCTCCTATCTTTTTGTTGTGCTTTGCATTGTGATTTTTGCTTCGTTTTTGATTGGTTTTCTTGAGTTCCATAGGCTAGGGTTTTGTTGCAACTTTTGAAGGACTTTTCTTGCTTCTTTGGATTTTTTGGTTGCAACGAGTTTGCACTATTTGTCTAGGCTGATTGGCTGAGTTTTTGGTCTTCTCTTGCTCTTATTGATCTTGCTACGAGTTAGTTTTATAAGGTTTGGGAGCATTGTTGAAGTTTATGCTTGAAATTCGGTCTCGTTTGGTTTGGATTTTGATAGTTGTGCTTAGTCTTTTCGAGCTCTTTCCCTATAAAACAAAAAAGCTCAAAAAACATTTGCCTTGCTTTTTGTTTTTGCATTGCAAAGGCTTAAAAAACATTTTCACTTGTTATTTTCTTTTGTTGTTGCATTTTCATTTTCGTTTGCTACAACTTTTGAAGCTTTTGTGAAGTTTCTTGCTTTAGTTTTAGGCTTGATTTTGAGGAGGAGTTGTCACTTGATTTCTTCTTCTTGTTTTTAAGTGTTTTTGGTGTCCTTATTTTAAGAGTTCTTGATTTCAAGAATTAGCTTTCTGGACAACAAAAGATGAGTTAAAACTGAAGGACTTTTTGGGAATTTCACTCTGCTTTAAGAGATTTTCATCTTAGGATTTACATGCTTGTAGTGATTTGCATTAGGTGCATTGAATCATTTAGTCAATTTCTTAGTTTTTGTGAGTGTGAGTTTGCTTTTTGAAAATAAAAATACAAATTTTAGTCTCGTAGAACCTGTATAGAGATTGCTCTTCATCGAAAGACAAAGAACTGCATTTGCATGTAGTTAAGTTTTTATTAATTTCTTTTGCGTCAAAAACACCATACATTTCATCTCCATATCCTTGTGACTTAATATAACAGCCCTTAAAATAAGCGATTTAATCTAAAATCAACTAGCAAGTTTTTCTAAGTGTCAATCACCAACTGGCTAGGTTGTAGGGCCTTGGAATAGGTGAGTGGAGAGTTAACTCTCCAAGGCCGCTCAAACAAACATAGAAGTTGATTAATTGAGCGAAATCCAACTCCGTGAGGTGGACCAGGAAAGCTCTCATCCGAGAGTCAAGCACGAGGGAAGTGAAGGTTGAGAAGAGGGATACCCCCCCTCCGATTAGCTGAATCTGACCTCAAAACCGTTCCACCCAGCTTCTGATACGGATTGGTGTCCATATTTGGCACTCCTAGGTTCCACACAGGTGACTGCGGGGGGGAATACTCGTGGTACCTGAGGCAGACGTCGCATCACTTTCAGCAGTACTTCTAGGGGGTGCCCTTGCAAATCTTGGGTGCTTGAGCCGGCAAAGTTTGTCATTAGGAGGTCGGCGTAACTGTTTCTGATACCTTCTCTAGTTGTTCTGGGCCCTAATCATCCCAGAATGCTTTCGGGAGGTCCTATACTTCGCTTTCCTGTATTTTGGTGTCCGGTTCTCATCACTCGGAGCAGAAATACTTGGAGGCTGTTTGCTTCACTGTATCTCAGGGATTTTTATTTTTAGTGAGTGCTCTTTTCTCCTAGCTTGCCTAGCTTTTCACTTTTTTGGGTCTAATTTATAAAATCTAGAAAACTGGCTGATCAAGCGCCTCGACGTTCGAGGAGAATCCGGGGGTTATCTCCCGAGAGTCCAGAGCCTTCTTCGAGAAGGCGTAGGAGTGATTTAGCAGGTGGTTACCAACCTGTGGCGTCTGACGCTGTGGATAGAGATCCTCCACCAAGGTCTGAAGGTTTCGTAGCTGATTCTGGTGTCGGTCCTGAGAGGAGCGTTCTGCTCACCTCGCGAGTTTTATTTCCTCAGGAAGAATATTTTCAGATTGAGTACATACCTGAGCTTCCTGCTACAGGTCCATCTCCTCTTCCTCTTGATTATCCGTTCGGTTGTTCAACACCCGACCGAAGTCGAGAGACCGGCCGGATCTTCCGCATCATTCTTATCTTTCGGCGGCCGCCACCGGGAATGCGCTTCACCGGTGAGGCCGTAGGCATTCGCACCGTTCTGCCGGGGGGGGCACTATTGCTTTATCTTCGATTGCTTCTAGTGCTGCTGTGTTTGGCTCTGGTTTCACCCAAGCACATGCTTCTCATTTTGGTCCCTTGTGTTCAGGGATGCCCTCTAGTGGGAATCCCTCTTTTTCCTTTTCCGCTGTTGTAGCTGGATCTACACCCATGTCTTCTATGGCTAGTGGATCGGCTTATTTTCAGGGTTTCCCCTTTGGGACTGGACACATTCCTAGTTCCAATCCTTCTTTAGGGTCGTTTCCGTTTACGTTCCAGACCCAGAGTTTCAACCCTTGGTCTGGGGGGCAAAGTTCGACTACTTGGCGGGGATGGAATCCCGTCTTACCACAAAGGGGGGCAGAAATCGCTTTTACGTGTGTCATCAAGGGAACAAGCTTTCCCTTCATCGAGTGCTTACTCTACTTTTTCTCCTCTCGTTTTAATGCTTGGAACCCTACTAGGGGCTTCTTCTCTTCAATCACTTCAGTCAGAACTCGTCCGGGTTTTGCACTCATTTGGGGAGGAGGTTCTTTTCCATTTTCTATGAGTCCTTTCCCATGTACTGGTGCCTCATCAACATAGGCTATTCTTTCTAATGTTTGGAATCCATCCCATCAAGGATGGAATCCTCGTGCCCGCCTCGTCATCTTTTCTAGCAAATTCAAACTTGCCGTATTTGTCGAAGTTGACCAATGACCCGATTCATTAGTCCCAGGCCTCCATCCACCAACCCCGTACATTTCAAAGTTTGAAGGTAAGAATGGAGAGGATCCGACGACCACATCACCACTTTCCACTTATGGTGCTCTTCGTATTGATCGATCGATGAGTCAATTAGGTTGAGATTATTTCAACGCACCCCAATCGAAGCCGGCCAAATGGTATATCACTCTCATCAAAAGGGTTTACCAATATTTGGGGAACTGGCCGTCACATTTCTAAACCATTTTCAGTTGCCTGTCAGATACGAGGCTGGGACCGAACTCTTGGCTAATTTTAAGCAGGATGAGGCAACTCACATTTCTGATCACATTTAGGAATGGAGGAGAAGGAAGAGGCTTATCAAAGCTCATATTCCGGGTGAATTCCTTCTCGAGTGGTTCTTGAAATATCTGCAGTCAGATATTTCAAAGGATGTATCCCTATCTGGGTATTTTCAGAGGAGCAGGCCATTTTTAGGGCCCAGCAATTAGAACTGATCTATTCTCAGTCTGGAGTACTTTATAAGTATTTACCCAATGCTCCTCGCTCCAAATTGGATTTATCGAAACCTAAACCTGGACCGCATTGTGACTGCCGTGTTTGGGATTTGGCCAATAGTAATGCAGCCACTTCTCGCTTTTCAATCGGGTCAGCTTGTCTTTGCTAACCGTTTTTTCCGGGCCGGGGCCGTGCCCCGCTGATTCGTCATCTTCTCAGTCTTTGTCCATTAATGTTGTCCAATCTTCTGACCCCAAAGGAAATCAACAATCCGATGGGAAGAAGAAGGGACGAAATAACAAGAATAAGGGCAAGAATGGGAAGGATAATGCAAACAAAACCAACGAGCGTGTTGGTGAGGGTCAAAAGGAGAAAAACAAAGTGAAGTTTCCGTGCAAGCTTTGTACCGGAGACCATCTCACACTGGAGACCATCTCACACCTTTGCCCAAAAATTCGTGGATGCTCAAAGGCCTCACATTCTGTGCCAGTGTTCTTCTAGTTCACGTGTCGTGTTAACAAACCCTTTTCTCCCCGGGCGGGGCGCAATTAGTTGTTGGCGCGAACCGAAATCCTCGGGGCTTCCTCCGGAGGTACCCGTGAAGGGGAAATTCCATCGAACACTTTATGATGAGTGCTCACGTGGATATCGCTACGAGATCCCGTGATTATGGCGGAGAGGAATCTTCGAAAGCTAAGGAAGTTCCTGATGCTACTGAGCCGCTTCACATTACGAAGCCAACTGTTGAGTCTATGCCTCGGATGCCCAAAGCATCTTCTAAGTGGTCTACAATTAATCCGAATGCGAGGGCTCCCTAGAACTACTCGATTGTAGAAGATCTGGTGCAGAGTCCTTGTGCTATGTCAGCTTTAGAGGTACTCCAGTCTTGTCTGGCTTAGCGCAGTGCTTTACTCACTGCCATTGGGGCTATTGATCCGAAAAATTCTCTTCTGATTACTTTTGATATGAATAATTTTAAGAAGAGACTTCCTCATCACATGGCTTTCCATATTAAATCTTCATCTCGGAAGTGCAATATCTTTCGAACGGTTGTTGATGAGGGTGCTTCTACATGCGTGATGTCTCTCGCATGCTGGAAGACACTTGGATCTCCCAAAGCTGTTCCATCTAGAACTGTTCTTACTGCGTTTGATGGTCATTCTCACATACCCCATGGTATTGTCCCGGCTTTGCCCATCTGTGTTGGGGGCAAAACCGTTAACATAGAAGTTGAGGTAGTGGATGCAGCCTTGGACTACAACCTTGTGCTGGGGAGGAACTGGATATATGAGATGGATGCCATTGCATCCTCATTATTTTGAATTGTATGTTTCCCCCATGAAGGGAGGATCGTTACAGTGGATCAACTGGACTGTCCTCAGGTAGACCTGAATGCGCCTTCTAACTCATCTGTTCCTAAGTTGGATAATACTAAGGCACCTGTTGAGAATCTAGGAGTTGGAATGTATTCTTCCCTGATGGGTTCTTTCGATCTTCCTCCTCCTACTATGTCTATTAATGCCATTTCATCCTCCAGGGCTCCCCTTCGAAGAGAGTTCTTTCAAACTCATTATTTTTTGGACCCTTGGACCTTACCTTCCCCTACTGCCACATTAGTGGAAGGTCAAGTGGGTGGAATGGCATTTCCGATTTCTGCAGCTGAGATTGCATATCGCCCCATCGTTGACATCGCACCTACCTCAGCCTTCTTCACCCCCGAAGAGCGGATGGCATGGCTCGCCTGGACGATTAGTTCTGTCACTGTGATCGTTCCTCGTTACCACTTCCTTCACATCCGAAGAGGCAACTCGTAAGCCAAGGATCGGTATAGACAGAAATATGATGATTTGCATCATCGGTCTTACTTCCTACCTGACTTGAGCAAAGTTGAAACTAGTTTTCCAAGTCCTCCGTCTCCTAGTCCTGTTCACCCAGTATTGAACCCTTTGGCACCAACACAGGTTTATGCTGAAGGGAACATGGCTCTGATCTCTCCTACTATCCCGGTGAACATTTCCAGGGATCCCAATATTATTGAGAATGTCTTCATTGGAGCTGAATGTTCCCGTGAAGAGATTAAAATTTATACCAAGCTCTTTAAAGAGTATAGGGATGTATTTGCCTGGTCTTATGAGGAAATGCCTCGCATAGACCCATCTATTCTCCAGCATGAGATCAAGACGTATGAAAACGCTAAGCTTCTGTCAGTAAAACTTCGTCCCATTAACTTAGGGAAGGCAACAGCCATCAAAGTCGGGGTTGAAAAAAGTCGGCTATAAGGCGGGATCATTTTCCCAGTTCCTCCGACTGTAACGGTTTCAAACCCGTTCCCAGATAAAAAGGAACGATTCGAGTGGGGCATCGATTTCGCAGACCCAACAAGGTATGTCCTAAAAGACACCACCCCACACCGTTCATCGACCGCATCATCGACGAGTGTGCCTGCATCTAGATTTTCCTTCTGCGGACGGTTTTTCCGGTAGATAATCAAATTACTATCCGTCCCGAAGATCAACATAAGATCGCATTTATTTGTCCCTCGGGGTACGTTTGCATATAAGAAAATGCCTTTTGGTCTTAAAAATGCTGGAGCTACTTTTCAGCGGGCCATGTCTCACGCCTTCCACGACATCAAGAAAATCATCGAGGCATACTTAGATGATCTAGCTGCTCATTCTCGAAAGAGGATGGATCATCCAGGTCACCTCCGGCAAATAATTGAAAGATGTCGTTTTTATAAAATTCGTTTGAATCCGAACAAGTGCGTTTTCCAAGCATCCCGTCGAAGCATAGATTTATCGTGTCTAGGAAGGACAAGGGTAGATCCTTCAAGGTTGGTGCAATACTCTCGCTTGCCTCCCGTCTTCAATCCGTCGACTTCAAAGTCTCCAAGGGAAGTCTAATTTTCTTCGGAGGTTTATCGTCAACTATGCTGAGATTACAAAGGGATATATGAGACTGTTGAAGAAAGGAGTTCCTTTTCTTTGGGATGACTACGCTCAACGCTCGTTCGATGCCTTGAAGAAGGCATTGACCTCTGCTCCTTTACTGAGTCCACCCGATTATAGAAGAGATTTTCTTTTGTATCTGGCTACAGCAGAATCTACCATTGGCATGGTTCTGGTTCAGGAGGATGATGCTCTTGCTGAGCATGTTATTTACTACCTTAGTCGAGGATTGGTAGGACCTGAACTTCGATACACCCCGATAGAAAAGTTAGGGCCTTGTGCGTAGGCCCGAGGCCGTGCGTCGATCCGGTGATTACATTATTCTTCGCAAAACTTATGTCTTGGCAGCTGCCAATCCATTTCAGTTTGTCCTCAGCAGGCGAGTGATTGGGGGCAAATATAATAGATGGATTGTGATATTACAGGAATTTGATCTAGAGTTCATGTCCGCCAAATCCAAGAAGTCATTAGTCTTTGCGGAATTGATCTCCGAGTTTCCTTGTGGAGAGGAGATGATCTATGATGAGTCCTTTCCGGACGAACACTTGTTTCTAATCTCTCCACAAGATCCTTGGTATGGGGATATCATTGTATATCTCCAGACTGCGAAGTTTCCCTCTTCTTTTTCAAAAGATGAGCGTCGTAAGCTGCGTCACTTAGCTAAAAGTTATCTGATTATTGGTGATGCTTTGTACCGTCGAGGGGTTGATTCAATCCTAAGACGTTGCTTAACTTTCGAAGAAGCTGAGGCTGTGCTTAATGATTCTCACAGTGGAGCTTGTGGGGGTCATTTATCAGGGCTTGCTACAGCCCAAAAGATTTTGCGTGCTGGCTACTTCTGGCCTCGATTTTCAAAGATTACATTGAATCGGTCAAGAAGTGTCATCCTTGTCAGGTGTATACTCGAAAAATGCGCGCTCATCCAGCTCCGCTTTTTCCAGTCGTTACTGTCGGACCCTTTACAAAGTGGGGTATGGATTATACTACGTGTAACCCGCCTTCGGCAAAAGGTCACAAGTACATTATCGTAGCAGTAGACTACTTTACGAAGTGGGTCGAGGCTATGCCTACTTTTGGGAACGATGGTGAGACTGCAGCTTTGTTCCTTTTCAACCAAGTTATCACTCATTTTGGTATACCTAGAGAGATTGTCACTGACCATGGCAGTCATTTTCAGAATAGTATGATGGCTGAGTTGGCTCTCAAATTGGGTTTCCGGCAGGAGCATTCATCTCCATATTATCCTCAGGCCAATGGGCAAGTGGAAGCCGTGAATAAATCCTTGAAGACAATTCTTCAAAGGATAATTGATAAACATAGATCCAACTGGCATATTATGCTATATCCCGCACTTTGGGCATACAGGACGTCAGTTAAAACTGCAACTGGCTTTACTCCGTTTCAGTTAGTCCACGGGGTGGAATCCGTATTTCCCATTGAATGCGAGATTCCTTCCCTTAAATTAGTTGTTGAGCTTCTTCCTGACACTTCTAGTCTGGCAGAGCGGCTTCTTCATCTGGAACATCTCGATGAGCAGCGTCGAGATGCCGCCACGATGAACGAAGCGCATAAAAACAGAGTCAAAGTTCAGTACGATAAGGCGGTTAAGCCTAGGGTCTTTTCCGAAGGTGACCTTGTTTTGGTCTATGCCCAAGAAAAAGATGCCTTGGGGGCAGGAAAGTTTAAATCGATGTGGTATGGCCCCTATATCGTCAAAAAGGTCCTTAAGAAAGGAGCGTATACCTTGGTTGACTTCGAAGGAAATGAGTTGTCGGAGCCCCGAAATGGGCTCTATCTGAAGAAGTATTATGCCTAGGCTTTGCCCCGGCATTTTGCTTTGTATATAGTAGTTTTTTTTGTCTTGTACATATCTGTTTGATTTTCGATTTTTTGATGGGATGGTGATGTTTTTGATCTGCTTTGGCAGGTTGTGTTGATGTCATGAGTCATTATGGTTTCGCCGATGGTGCTAGTAGACACACCCGGAACTTAGCTTCCGCGACTTGGGTGCTTCATTATCCTTCCGGTCAGCTGTTGGTATCAAGAGGGGTCTGCATTGGTCCTGCTTCCAATAACGTAGCAGAATACACTGCAGTCATTCATCTACTCTCGGAGGCAACATCTTTGGGTGTTGATTCGTTGGTAGTTTTCTTGGACTCCCAGCTGGTGGTGTCGCAGTTGAACAACACTTATCGGGTACGAGATCCATTTTTATTACGATTGTTCTTGAGGGTACGTTTGTTACAAAGGTCATTTCAATTTTTAACATTAATTCATATTCCTCGAGCTGACAATTGGTTTGCTGACTCATTAGCTAATCAAGCATTAGATTGGCATATTAATCATTCAATACAATAAATTTTTAATCATAAAAAACATCATACATTTGATACATTTATCTCATCACATCAAATATCGCTGTATATATATCATCGGAGTGTCAAAAAACTTTACAAAATTTGGATCCATAATCTCGTACAAAATTTGGGCTTATGCCCCATCATGTTCAGTCTCAAAAAAGAATATACAGTCATCTAATATATAAAATATGTCTACTCCTGAGGACCCTGCCCAGAAGTCGTGTTCCTATAGAACATAACTGCAGTGGCCACACGGCGGAATAGTCTAACCCAGTCCCGGGGTACTCCTAAAACCCGTCTCTGGACGGCTTCCGGCAAGTCCTCCACGGCAGCCATAGGAATTTGGCAGGTCAGTCCCTCCAAGTTTCTCTGCACGGCCTGGAGTGTCCTGTCGGAATCCACTGTCTCCGCCTCACCTCTGCGGCACTTGTGGCATGGTAGGCCCTCAGGACGAACTGGTCCAACATCTGAAACATGATCATTTTTTATTGTCAGTCATTATGAATCCAATCAAAAACATGTTTGTTTTCATTTTTTCATACATATTTGAAAAAATCCAAAAAAATCATATAAGTCAAAAAAATTTGCAAAAACTTACCGACTGCTCCCCATGCTGCGCCGGGTGGAAGTACTAGATCTGGATCTCCTCGGAAGTCCATCCCAGCATAGGGATAGTCTTCCACTGCGATGATCTGTTCTCCCCACCACAGGAAGAACTCATCGTCCCACGTGGTCCGGGGTACCTCGCTGCCCCCTAGTCTCTTCATCATGTCTGCCCAATGGGCAATTCTTGGGTCCCGCGGGCTGCTGATAGTCGAGATGACTCTGGGTCTCAAAGCTGGAACCCTCTCAAAGAAGAATGTTGTCAAAATGGTACCATAGCCAAAGTGTTTAGTTTTTACCTGGCGAATAGAGGTCAGCTGTTGTTTCATGTTCTGTAGCAGGGCTGTGCACCAATCATAAACATGAGTCAAACACTCCACAGCTATACTCATTTGCGTCCTGGACGCCTGATGTAGTGAGGCAGATCCTGCCACTCTGCTGATGGTGAAAAGGAGGATCTTCATGTGCAAATCCCTGATATCTCTAATTGCAATCTGCGTTCCAACCTTTTTGGAATTATCTACGCAATATACGTGGACATAATCTTCCACGGTTAACCCTCCTAGGGGTTTTCCGTGCAGGTCTACTGGTTCTCCCCTCCTGGAAAGTCCAGTGATGAAATATATATCCTCCACTTCAATGCGTAGTGGCATCTGATCAATTATGAAGAAATCCTGATCTGGTTCCCAGTAATTTACGAGCATTTCAAGCAACCGCACATTGCTTTTCATATTGGGCATTTTAAAGAATTTCAACAATCTACAATTTCAGAGGATGTTTTGCGATGCGCAATCCTGCATGACCTCTTGGTCTATTGCGCTATGCTCACGTTCCCTCCATGAGATGGTCATCCTAAAAAATTTCATCAAATTTTGCATTAGCCACGCTTTTTTGCAATCGGACCTGCGCATACGCGACTTTTCCTGTGCACAGTTGCGTGTATACGCGAATTTCCTTCATTAAACCTGCGTATGCACAGATACACAATTTTTAGCAAGGGTTTTAAAGCAAAAAAATAACTTAATTTTAATTTCCAAATGGACAAAATGAATAAACAGGATGATTAAGGAGCCTACCTGAAGTTTCGCTGAATTCTGACGGTCGGTTGTTCCTGATTTGACGAAAGAAGTTTTTTGCTCCAGAGCTCTTTTTCCAAATCAGCTATGCAATTATGAACAAAATGAGAGGTAATTTGTCTATTTATGGCTAAAAAATTGAAAATTTTCGCAAAATTTCCTTATGCCTATTTTTTCGATCTATCTTAAGCTGCATAACTCGATTTCCTGGAAGTGCCCAGTTTGGTATGTTTTCAGGTACATTTTGACGATTTTGAGATTTTTCCCGGTTTTTGATCCATGATTTCCGACTCTTCACGGCAGGTATATGATCTTCACTGGCATATAGGTTAGGGAAATCACTCTCCATTGCATCTTGCATACTAGCCTCCATATTGATCACTTGCCTTAGGGTCGATCCCATCAGGTCTTGAGTATTACACCCATTTCACTCGTCGATTATTTAATCATGACTTGATGGTAGAGCCTTCCTTTACATGGGCTTCCTAGTTAGTCCCTCGCTATCACTTGTTGCCCATGCTGCTTTTTATGTAGGCTCGGGAGTCCTCTTTAGTACCGCCATGTCTTATGTGTTGAAGCTTCATTCTTTTTCTTCATCACTTATCTTTTTTCTGGCTTTTACCCTAGAGGCTCCCTGGTGTCGTTTAAGTTGTATTACTGCATTGCATATTGGCTACTTGTTTATCCTGGCCTTTAGCCGGCTTCATTTGGACTCGATGTTTAAGCCAACTTTTGACCTTGAATTTCTGTACAAGTTAACCATTGCATGCACTTAGCTATCATGACTTGACACCTTTGTACCCATGGATGGAACGCTCCTTTGAGTATCACTTACCAGTTTTCGCCACCTTGCATTGAGCATAGGATTGTTCCAGTCCTAGGAACTAGTGCATCTGATTTTTTGATACTCGTTCTATCCATTGTACCATAGCATTCTTTTATTCTTTTTCAGGCTTATTATATGAAAAAGACAAAAAAATCAAATATAACAAAAAGAGCGGGAACGGGATGTATCTTCGTTATTTTGATGGCAGTACAGAGTCAGTTTGTCGTCCTTGAACAAAGCACATATACTTATATATATTTCCTTCATTTGGGATGGTTCTAGTTTTGACCTAGGTTCAGCCTTTACCATGTTTCACTTGTCAGTTCTCCCCCGGTTGGTTATCTCTTCCAATCATATGGAGAGTTTTTTTTGCCTCCTGCAGGACAGACTTATACAGTGTCACTTTTTACTGCCATGGTCATCACAGAGTCGTGATTTTGTTCAAGGGAAGTCTAGCCTGAGTCGGCCATTCTGCGGTGTCTCTTGACTCATTATTCAGTCGGCCTTCCCGGTCTTGTCAGTATCATGTTCTATCACATCGGATGTTTTGATCTTCTGCTCGTGCTGGTTTGAGAAGGTCCCCATTGACTTCTTGCCGGCGGGTTTGTCTCTTATCGACTACGACACATTGCTCTGAGAGCAAACCTAGAGCCGCACCTTGGGCCTATTTCCATCATTGATAGGTGACCTCGTGCTCATCATTTGATCATCATCATGGGTCTTTGACTGAGTGGTTTCCCCTGTGTTCGATGTCAACACACATTATCACACTTGGGATTCGTGCAGTACCTTGATTTCCATTTGACCCTATCGGTGGATTTCTCGCCTCTGTGTCAGCTTTCATTATTGGTTGGTTCAGAGGGTTTCTTCCGTGCGCTAGCTTCATCTTGTGCATGTCGGAAACGTACTTCGGTTTTGGTTCCATCACTCTACTTCGTCCGATTCCTTCCAAATCTTGGCCTGCGGGTTACACTCGCGCTGGACTGATGTGGGATGCCTTAATGCCTTCCTTCCAGCAGATATTTTCCCATCGACTCCGACTCATTGCTCTGGGAATAAGGTCTAGAGTCCTTTTTTCAGTACCTTAGGGTTTGCAGTCATCAGTGGCAGACTCTTCGCTATCGACAGTGGGGATTCATCATTGCCTCCTGATTGGTAGATTCTTTCAAGTGTTCGACTTCAACTCATTCATTCACACTTGCTAGATTGTACTGGGGCACCTTGACACTCATTATCATTATCGGTGGGTTGTCTCGCATTGGTTAACGGGATACATCATTGCCCGGTAATCCAACGATTTCTCACATGGTCGACTTCAACTCATTTATTCCCATTGTGTAGAATTGTGCCATAGTGATCGGTGAAGACCTCGGGTTGCATTAGCATGTTTCGGTTCACTTTTGACAGTCCTTTCAGTATCTTCCAGTGATGTCGTCCACCCTTATATGTTGCAGTTCAGTACAGTAGCATCCTATATGTTGGTCCCTGAGTTGCGTGATTGTACCGTTTGATCCACCTCTTATGATCCGGTTCTTGGAGATTCAGTTACTTATATGATCAGACATCCAGTTGCACCATCTTTGATCAGCTTTCTATATGTGATACTTGGACATTGATTCAGACTTGTATTTCCGGGCCATGCTCAGATGATTCATTGTGTACTTTCAGTTCAGCTATACTTGTATACATGTTGGATCTATTTCAGTACTTTCCATATGATGTATTTTTGACTGAGCATGGGTATGCCCACCTCAGCATGAGTTGACTCTCTGGTTTCTTTCATTGGTTTTTGGCAAGCTGAAATCTGGTGAAGTCCTCTCTTGTCCTTGCGAAGTTCTTTCTATGTGCATAATACATTTTGGCCATCATGTACCCCTTCTGACCTCATATATTAGGGGGCATCTGTTATAGCATCATTTCTCACCTTAACATGATTCATGATTGCTTTGATGGTTTTGGGCACCCATTCCTATAGACTTGGACAAATTCACTTAAAAACAATGTAAAAATCCCCATACGCGACTATGCCCGTGCTTTTCCACGTGTATACGCGAGTCCAGCTAGAATTTTCCGTGTATGCCTTTAAAATGATTAAAAAATATATAAAAATTCCCTATTTTCGGGCTGGGTTGATGGTTACTCAGGTAGTTCAACCACCCCAGCACGTGGCCAACTGTTTCCAACTGTTGAAACTAATTGGAGGGAGTATAAAAGCCCCTCATGTGTATGGCCTAAAGGAGAGGGAGAATTATTGATATTATACTCTGTTGGTATTCCCTATCCAAGTCTGATTCCCCGTGCCTCCTGCACTTTCCCAGTTCATTGTAGGAAACCCTTGTTTCCTTGAGATGCACATCCCTTTATATGTCATCTCGTATGCACCAGTTTGGAAGGAGTCTTAGCGAGGCAAGGGCTGGACGGATCCAGAGGACGGTCTGCGAAGGTCGTGGAAGGATCAGGTGATCTCTCCACTCGTTACTTTTTTACATGCTATTTATAATACAGAAGTATCATGTTGTTCCCGAAATAAACGTGTTAGTGTATGCTTATATGTATGAGAATATTTTTTATACAAGCATTCATTATGATTTATTTAATGTTTTATATGAATCTCACTGACATTTAGAGTAGATATATGCTATACAACCAGTCCTTTGTTCTTGTTTCTTCTTGTCTTTTAGGTTAAGAAGGAAGGATGGTTGCTGGGGGTTTGAACCCTGCGGGATCTTCTTGAACCGTAGGACCAACGGGTAACTTTCTCATTCTACTCTATTTAGTTTTTCTGAACGTGCATGGTTGTGTGAGTCTCTGTTAAGTAGCATGCCCCCGCTCTGTGGAGGTTGTAACCCAACGAACCTCTAGGGTGTTAATTCCCCGAAACACCAACCCACAGAGATGAGCTCCGCTACATCTGATAAAAGTACTACAGCCATTTGAAAAGTGGGCAGTCGATTTTGTGGGACCAATTACACCAGTTGCAAGATACTCAAAGGTGACGTACATAATAACAATGACAGAATACCTGACGAGATGGGAAGACGCAGCCCCAGTAAAAAATTGCATGGCAGAGACTGCTGCTAGATTCATATTTGAAAATATAATCAGCCAATTTGGGTGTCCAAAAATCCTGACCAGGGACCAGGGTACCCACTTCCTCAATGACACCATTAAATCCCTAATGGAAAGCTTCATGATACAACACCATAAAAGTAGCCTATATCATCTACAAGCCAACAGCACGGTGGAAGCATTCAACAAGATACCGGAGAAGGGCCTAATGAAGATATGCAATGCACAACGTGATGACTGGGATGAGTAGATACTAGCAACGCTATGGGAATACCAAACAACAGTAAAGCGACTAAATAACCAAACACCATTCCAGCTAGTGTATGGGAGAGAAGCAGTAGTCCCCACAGAATTCATCATGCCCAGCTTCCTAGTCGCTACAACTATCATAAGAAGAATCGCTAAAGGAGAGATTGCAGGAGTTTCAAGAACTTGAAGAAGGAAGATTTCTGGCCGAATTTCACTAGATGGTACAAAAGGAGAGACAAAAAGCTTGGCATGACCGGCACATCAAGCACAAGAATTTTCAGGTCAGTGGGAAAGTTCTACTCTATGACAACAAATACTAGAAATTCCCAGGAAAGCTGCAGATGCATTGGCTAGGGTCGTTTCACGTGATAGAAATCAAATATTCAAGAGTAGTTTAGTTAGCACAACTGAATGGCCAAGTTTTATAAGGATGGGTGAATGATGCATGCTTGAAGCCCTACAAACAGTAAGTTACTCATTTCAATTCCAATAACTATGGAAACTGAGAGGGGTCAGTAGGGTAGAGTAGCATAAATAACTCTCTCGCACCCGTGATGAGATTAGATAGGAGTCACACTTAAAGTGACACTATAAAAATAAATACGGTTATGTTGTGGAGACCGCAACGCAACCAATTGTGGTCGGGAAAGGTTAGGGCCCAACTTGTCATCCACGGTAGGTAGCAGAGCATGTCAAATGTCAGTCCATCATCATTACATGTACTACTTGGGTCAGTCCGTAGGATTACTATGATTTGGAAATAATTTCCATAATTAGAATCACCTTACTGTAATAAATTATCCATAATTAGACATAACCACCAGTCATCATGTCTACCCAAATCCCAAAACCACAGTCAGCAATGTCATAATCCACCTGAGCTGGTAACTAATCGCACGATTGTAGCCGCGGAGGAAACCAGAGGGAAATTAATTAGTTATGGGGTCTCATCAACCTCACTCGTGTCGGTTAATTACATAACCCGCATGCAGAGAAGCGCGAGAATGTCAGAAAAATCCAAGTTAGAATCAGAAACATCCAAAAGAACAGGAGAAGTAGAACCAGAAGAAGAGTAGAGAAGGCACACAAGAGAGGGAATTCTAGAGAAAAGAGAGAGATATGTTCTACAAGTATACCAGCGAAGAGCCAGAATGACCAGAGTAATTCCAACAATTGTGTAGCAAGAACTTGATAGAAGAATTCAAAAGATGGAGTCCCTTGTGGGTAAATATGAGAGTGCAACTCTGATCGATACAGACCTTACAGACTCTTTTGAGTTTCCAGTACTTAAAAGGCAAGTGTATATAGATAATTATACAATAGCAATAGGACAGCCAACGACAAGAGTTCTGCTAGAGTTCAGGGGCATCCAACAGTCGACGATACTGAACTTGAGAAATCTGCCAGTGTTCGGGACTTGCGATGCAGTGCACAAAGTTTTTATTGAGTAGGATCCAGAACAGTTCATTATGGTTGGGGAAGGAAATCCCAATTCATGTAGAGGACATCCATAGATTAACCAGACTGTCACAGGAGGGGAGGGACATATCAACGGTGTTCCAAACCATATCTAAGAGAGCAAAGAAATGGGGGACACATACTACTATGTCAAGTATGGCACTAGAAGAGGGGGAAAAGGAGCGAAGATCGACTTGATCAACAAACTGGAGATCAAGTTTGCCTACTACTTAATTTCTAGCAAGACAATGAGGCACTATACCAATGGGGAATGCATGCTGGACACAATTTTAGTTGCCGAGCATTGCGTCCAGGGGACAAGGCTGAATTGGTGCTCTTTCTTGCTGAAGGAATTGTTTGAAGCTTATGAGGACAATTACAAGAGGGCGACCAGATTTATTTATGGATATCTGATCATGGCACTAGCCATGTGAAAATGGACCTTCCAAAGCATCCAGATAATGGTCGAGATAGCAGAAGGCCAACCATTGGCAATGAAGTTCGTGCCTTGGAAAGTGGTCAGGGATCCTAGCACAAAAGAAGTGAACGCAAAATATTTCAGAGTCTGGTACGGCCAAATGGTTGACGTCGTGATGAGTCAACAAATAATTATGGGAAGTTTGTTAGATGGATATGGCGAGCAGATATGGTTCAGGATCACCGACAACCAAACTTTTCTTAGGCCAGCCTATGTACCAGAATCAAAATTCAAGATGAGGCCCTTGAGGTTCCAGATCGACGAAGCAGCTTTTCACACAGAGGTTTGTTCGTGGCCAGGAGTGGCGATGGAGGTCAGGGATGGAGTCTACACATATATCTTCGATGGGGTGCTGCCAAACCCACTGCCAGGGGAAAATTCAAAAGAGGCAGAGACCAGGATGTCAAAGCTACAGCTATTCCCAATCATTAAACAACTAAACAACAAGGTACAAAGTTTTAATAGAGTAGTTCAATTGCTAACTAGCGATGCCACTACATTTCCGAAATTTTCAGAGTTTCAGGAATCCCATTCCAATCCATTTCCTAGCATGGCCTCCATATTCGCACCAATACCCAATGATTTTTTTAGTTCACCAACCCTAGTGACTACAACACTGGTCAGAAAGAATAAAACTGTGAAACTAGCAGCGGCACCAAAAGCAAAAAGGGCCAAGGTCGCAGTATCTAACCCAGTGGTCGATCTCACAGGGGAGGATCCACCCTGAAAATTGAGTATAGGAGTACCGATCAGAGAAGAGCTGGTATTCAAGCCCCAAGGGGCTAGGGGGATACCACCCCACAACCCCATCTACCCCATCGATTTCCTAAACATTCGCATATCGCCACCTCGTAGCCACCAACTACCACTCACCACCTCATCCATTTTCCAGGAACCCCACAATTCCACACCCTCCATCTCATCAGCCACAGTCTTAGACCCAATAGTTAGAAGGAGAACTAATGGGGACCATGGAATGGAAGTTAACTTGGGTATGGCAAAGGTACCTCCAATTGACCAAACCCTGGTCCCGCAAACTACATTTATTGAGCTTATTAATTAGATGGAGCAGTTGATAGAAGAAATGGATGGGTCGATCCTCGAGAAGACTCTGTTCCAGCCAGCTAATCCAACATATCAAGAAGGGAAACCCGATCTATATATGGCTGACTCCGGTGACCGACCGCCACACCAGACACTGCCACAGTCCCCACAGGCCCAATCAACAAAATCTATCGCCAGTGGACAACCACTTCATGCACGGTTTCTAGATCATGGTACCTCCGGTGTAGAGAACATGGAAACATCGGGGACAACCCAACTGTACCACTTTATTCAAAGAGCAGCACAACAAGCTGAGAGACTTCATTTGGAGCTCCAGTAAAGATGTGAGTAGCAAAAATTACAGATCATCACGCTTACTGAAGAGCATGAACAGCTGAAGACAGAAAAGGAGAAGTTACAAGAACAACTGGAGACAATAACAAGAATATTCTGGGATGTTTGGCCCACAGTAATTACCAACAACAACCAAATACCCGAAGGGGTACAGGAAAATTACATAGTCGGGTGTGCAATCCACATCAGGGTGGCATGTTCAAATCTCCATCAGGAAAACGAGGGACTCAAGGCAACATTGGCCACTCAACTAGCATTACCCAACCCAATGGTTGTGTACTCAGCAAAGATATCAAAGAGACAGAGCCAAGTCATGATAATTCAGGAAGTTCTGATTACTGCAGCAAAGGAGGCATATGACCTACTGAAGGGTCTACAAGAATGCTTGATGGCGCTCACTCTAAAGTCACAACTAGTCTCACTATAGCTACAACAAATATCAAGAGAGATCTAGGAGACCACGGACCCATCTGGACTCGACCAACTATATGCACAAGCGGACGTTTTGGAAGTCCAAATACAACAGATAGAAGAAAACTCAATGCCGGCCAAGAAATCCCTCTGGGAGCTCCGATAACCAGTGAAATCCAATGCCCAGACAATGCAAAAATTGGCCTATGAGGCCAATACTCAAATCAACATCATGTTTGGTAACTTGCCACCTGATGTAGGAGAAGAGGTTGTCACAAAAATCACAGTGGAAACTGATGCGCTAGTGTAAGGATGGCAACAAGCCATGGCAACCTTTCAGGAACTCAAGGTATCAGCTCTAGCAAAGGTCCCAGAGTTGGGGACCTTGTTTGGATAGCCGAGAGAAAGGAGGCAGGAAGAGTAGGACACAGGGTCGAGCAGACAAATGGAAGTGGAAACAGTGCAGAACAATTGACTCGGGGCGAGTCAATAGGATGTGGTCAAGGCCTGTTAGGGCCCTTGTTCTGAAATTAAACAAATTTTGAGTTGCGGCTAGTACGTGGCGGGACACAACCACAGTAGGTAGAGAGATGTCAAGGTTGTGATGGAGTAAAGGACAGGTGGCACGGCTATTGCGGGAGCAAACACAGATGGCGGAAGAGTGTGGCAAGAAACAAGCAGTAGAAATCCCAACTAATAGAAAGAAACAAAAGACAGTTGAGCGAGAAGAAAGGAAGGACTATCAGTCGCGTTGGTATCAGAACAAATAGGCAGCCGGCCAGTGGAAAGAGGAGGTTGGCTTAGACAGGATGAGAACACGGGAGCTGTAGGAGAGCTCTGTTCATGGTGTTTTGTCCTCTACCCTTCTGTATCTCTGTGTTTCTCTCTGTCCAATAGGACCATATTGTATTATGTTCTGTTCAAGCTCATGATGAGGAGCCTTGTAATAGTTTGTCGCTAATAGTTGATTTATACTATAATTAGAGTCTGTTGTTCTAGATATATGTTGTGGCATGGAATGAATGGTTTTACTAGTAATTTTAAATTTTATTTATTATAAGTCTGAATGCATTCCTGAGAGATATCTTTCATGGAACTTTCCACTCGTTTATCCCTTTTTTATAGCTCTGATTCATCCATACCAATGTTGTTAGGCTGGTACCAATATGTTCCCTACCTTAGTAAGGTTGCGGCATGCCTCGGGTGAGATTCTCAACTCCTTGGAGTAGGGTGAAAATGCCAGCGTGGTGCTAGACTACAACGGGACACCTCGTTGGCCCTTAACCTAGACCCAGGCCTTATCTGCGAGACCTGTTTTCTCGCCAACAAGAGGATTGCACTCTTAGCACCACAACAGTCACCATTGTATCCAACAGGACCTAGGGAACCACACATGTTACGATGGGTGTCTTTTATGGCTCACCATGGTGGGGATGGTGGTCCTATAGTTTTATAGACCCCTCAGTTCTTTATATGGCTCAAGAGCCAAATATTCATGATCAAAGATATTCCTTATGCAGGGGTAGATTTCAAGGGTGACCCTGACACATCACTCCAACTAGGGACACAACAGGATGTATTAGGTAAAAGATCTCATTTTGAAGTTTTTTGTGTTATCTAATTTTTATTTTATTTTTAATTGTCCAATACTAATAAAAATATCAAAATTCATATGTTGGTCATACATGACCAACATCGTTTCATTGCTTTGACAAGCGAGATGCTTAGCCTATAGCAGCTAGTCCACCACAAACTAATGTAGCAGAGGCCCTTATAGAGCTAGAGCACAACCTAGAGAGGTTGAGCATTGAAATTTTGGAGACAGGGATGGATGGTAAACCTCTCAAGCTACAGAGACATGTGACTATGGGTCCAGGCCCATTCAGGAGATATCTATGCAGGGTGGCACGTGCCATAGTCTACTACCATGATCATCATCATGGATAGCTGATGGTTGATTGGAATTTTGGTTTTTTTTTGTATCATTGTCTTTAGATCATAAGTTGTTTGAAACCTAAGATCATAAACGATATGATATTTTTGACACACAAATATTTTAACCTAATGGTATCACTACTTTTGATATCTAAGTATCTTGTTCAATATGGATCAAATATTGTTTTTTTTTACTTTTAATGTTGTAGATCTCTATTTAAAACTTGATTAGCTAATGCATCAGCCAATGTGTTTAAATTTCTTGAAATGTGTTGATATTCAATGTAATCAAACTGTCTTTCCAAGAGACGAACCCTTAAAAACATTCTTAACAAAGTTCAATTTTTGATAGCATAAACATCGTTTAAATGTAATACAATGAGTTTTGAATCAAATCTAACAATCAAACATTGAATTCCAAATGCAATGGCATAAGATAATAGCTCAATGACAACGTTATATTCTACAAAATTGTTCATTTTTCACCGAGGAAAATCCCATGAATAGAAACTAACTCATCGATGGGCGAATATATGACCCAAGTAGCAGAAATTTTTTTTTTGTGTACTATGATAGGTGTCGTCAACATATGATATTCCTAAATTAGCATAAAACTAGTTGGAATATTAAAATTTTGTTTTGCTTCTTGTTTGAAGGAATAAGAGGGTATGGAGACCCATAAATCTCCTTAGTAGGAATAAAGACACTCCTAGTGTGAATGGAGGTCATCTATAAAGTTGGATTTAAGACCCTTAGGTGTGAAAAGGGGCTGGAGCATGAAGACTAGGTCAACTTTGACCAAATCAATAGCGTTGTTATGGAGGAGTGGCATTCAATGAGGGACAACACAGTTTTGGTTGGAGACTCTTTGCATGGAAGTAGTGACTTAAATGAGTGGGGCCTAGGGTTATGAAGCTCACAACTTATATAAGGAAGAGGATGGAATCCATATGGAGGCATGTTTTAGATTATTATTTTTATATGGTCTATTTACACTTGTTGCTCTCTTCAACTGTTTAGCTAAGATTGCAAGTGTTGTTTAGAACTGGGTGTTCCTGGTCGGGAATCCCACCTTTTTCCTTGAGAGGCATCTTGGAAGAGTCTTGCAATACATTTTCCACGATCCGGTATCAGGACAAGATCCATCTTTGTTCTACAGCGCAGTTTCTGCAAGATATTGTGTTGTGTTGCAGGGTGCAGCAGTGGAGAGTTTATTTGGATCATTTCCTTGCTTAATTTCAGTACGAGGAAATTTTCCTTCCATTGGGAGGCCAGAAAAGAGGACCCTTGAGCCTCATTCCATCATCCAGCATCAGGCTAAAGTAATTCTATCAGTTACAATGTAGTTTTATGAAGAAAATACATTATTTCAGTGTGCAGTTGCAATAGAGGGTTTGGAGCCCTAGTTGGGGAAGATAGATTTTCAGTGAGGGGATCAGCCTCTCATTTGAAGAATCTATGGGAGGATATTTTCATACATTTCCAGATCATATCATCCACCTCCTATCATCTATCCAGTTACAGAGATTATTCAGCCCTAAGGCTATATTTGTATTTTCTGCATTTTGTGTTTTTCAGGAAACCCCTCCCGGGTTATCTTGGAAATGTGCTTGAAAGCTTATATCTCTGTTCCTGGCATTGTTTGATCCATATAACTTCAGATGTATGTATTTAAATTCTTTAGAAATATTTATATCTAATAAAATTGCGCTTTCATAGCCTTGGGTATCATTGTGTAGCTGGGTTCTTCATGTTTCATGTATATGTTCTCTTGAGGCTTGTTTTGCCTAACTTGAGTGATTATTTCCTCAAGAACTTTTATGCATTTTGCTACTATGATCTTAATATGATGGTTATATGACCTTATTACATTTTATGTGTTGATTTATCACTTCTCTTTCTGTTATTGTGTTCATTTATCGCTGCTTTTCCCATTTGGGAATATTACAGTGGTATGAGAGCATAATCTTGGCTCAGCTTGTGGATCTTAGCCATTATGCTATCAGGAGAATAAGAAGAACGAGGAATATATTAGAATGGTGGAAGGAATAAGTTTTATCTCATCTCTTTTCATATCTACAAGGGACCTCACCAAGGAGGTCAAGCAAAGAAGAATGGAGAAAAAAAATGAGACCTCATTAAGGTTTCAAGATGCGGAAGGTCCATGTACTTCCTATCAGCAGAAGGAAGAACCGGAATTTCATAGAGCTCCAAAGAAACATACTATGCCCTTTTCTTTTAAAGAATAATACAAAAGGCATGAAGATGGAGGACACTTAAATCATGATATTCTAAGTGAGTATATTGCAGAATATAGATCTCAATCAAGAGTTTTCATGGAGAATTTAACTCTCCCATAGTTCATTTAGCTCAAATAAGAAATAAGACCTTGCAGCAAAAGATTTATCTTGTCTACATTTGATGGTTCATCCATATGCACAGAAAGAGCTTGGGGAATGAAGTTGGATGCATTCTTCCTACTACATCCAGTAGTAGAAAGAGAAGCTATTGAGATTGCAATGCAACACCTTGAGGGTGAAGCAAACATTTGGTGGTTTGGCCATTTGAGTCATGCAAGAGTGACTGCATATGTAGATTTTACTCAAAGGTTGATCAAGGAATTTGAGAAGAAGAAATCAGATGAGAGGAAACTTCCACCACCACTTGCTGCAGGAGCACTTGCATCAGGAGCATCCATCATCATCAGTAGTTAGGGGAGTCATCACACTGAAGGAAGGAACCCTTGTAGCAATACAAGATGTTCCCAGGCTTTACGAGGTATGAACATATTTCCATTTCCTATTATTACAGCACATCATATGGAGGATTGTGGAAACATGTTATCATGGAAAATGCATGACCTGGGGTCAAAGCACATGGCTGATTTGGAGTAGAAGACTATCACTGCGCTAAGGAACCTTGATTTTTTCAAGGAGGAGATGTACAGTCATCCTCGTATGTCATTGTTGAGCTGCACACAACTCTTGGGGTTGGAGTGTATATTTTTGGAGGATAGGATGAGTATTATCCTAAACAATTCAATGCAGAACTATATGTTTGGCATTGAGCATGAGCATGAGGCAACATATGCACCATCATGGAGATCATCAACGTTGTCATTGAGTAGCAGTGATGAGTTCATTCATGAGCCAACATATGCACCATCATGGGAATTCTTGTGATTTCATTGGCGGCGGTGATGAGTGGGGGGCCAACTAATATTTAGACATTCTGATGACCAACACACTTGTATAACAGTGGATAGGCAGATGGTTGATGGATGACATCTTCCATTATTATGATGGATCTTTCTTGATGAGCACTTCACAGCTCAATGAAAATATTTTTCCTTCAGTATACTTGGATCCTTATGGATTCAACATGGTCATTGATGAGTGGTATTCATTTGGAGATCTCCAGGAGATTGCATTTCAACATCCCATAAAATGCAAAGATAGAAATCTGATTTGGGAGGATGGTATTCTACATTGGAGGGATAACAATTTTGAGCATGATGATAGGCACTCACCATTGGTTGGATGGGTGATATTGATGAGCAAGAGGCTGGAAAGCCACTTCTAGATCTATGACACAGGGTGGAAGGAGGCAAGGCTACGCTAACTACTTTTGAAACAGTTTGGTCAGCATATGACATATCCTCCTTCAAAGGGTATGTTGGTGGTTGGGACTTGGCATGGCACTTGCATCATATGGCAACAAGTATTTTGGGTGCACTGTGATGATATGGAATTCTTCATGTCAATCATCAGGTTATCACCTCATGATCTGTATGATGGAGATGTGAGGAGGCAGCAAGAGCTATTGTTTCTTTGGCTACTCGTGGGAGATTATGGGCTGAATTTCTCCCATACTTTGCATGATATTTCAGGAGAAAGGGATGGAAAAATCAAAGTACAAAGGGGCTACCCTTCAACATTGAAGGATTAGGAGGTACTTCCACATAGGAAAGGGTCTCCCACATATAGTAGCATAATGGTGGATGACTTTGGCATATGGCATGTCAAAGAAGGGAGTCATGGAATGGAAAGAGCCTTATCACCAAGGCCAACAACACTGTCACTTGGGGTATGTATCTATTGATGGAGTGTTCCAAGGGGAGTATGCATCCCTTCATTTTGCAGACCACTATGGGGAGATTCTCATGGGAGGGCTAATCCATGGACCTCACTTTTAGCCTACTCACAATGCATGGTAAGAAATGTATTTCTATACTTGTTGATCATTTCACAAAGTATTTCCATTCTCTCACAATCTATGTACAGTGCATTGCTCCAGAAGAGGGCAAGATTATATTTGGATTTGATGGTCATTCTAGGACCAACATTTACGATGAAGATAGCCCTTATTTGCATGACTTTGGGAAAATGTGGTGTTATTCTTGTTATGCCCAGCTGATATATAATGCCATTTTCTACTTCCTAGTAGATGAGAAAACATACACATCCATCAATTTTTTTAAATACAATTTACCACATGATGTTCTAAAATAGCAATTGGTAAAATTTCACTGTATCCACTGGAGAAACCATTGGCACCATCAAACATTACACATAACATTTAGTATCTTTCTGATTTGGATACCACATGGTGTCGTTTAGCACTGGGTGTTCCTAGTCAAGAATCCGACCTCTTTCCTTGAGAGGCCTCTTGGAAGAGTCTTGCACAACATTTTCCACTATCTAGTATCAGGCCAAGCTCCATCTTTGTTCTACAACACATTTTCTGCAGGATATTGTGTTGTGTTGCAGGGTGCAGCAATGGAGATTTGATTTGGGTCATTTCCTTGCTTAATTTCAGTAGGAGAAAATTTTACTTCCATTGGGAGGCCAAAAAAGAGGACCCTTGAGCCTCATTTCATCATCCAACATCAGGATAAAGTACTGGTATCAATTACAGTGCAGTTTTATGAAGAAACTGCATTATTTCAGTGTGCAGCTGCAGTAGAGGGTTTGGAGCCCTAGTTGGGGAAGATATATTTCCAGTGAGGGGATCAGCCTCTCATTTGAAGAATATATAGGAGGAGATTTTCATACATCTATGATCAGATCAGCCACCTCCTATCATCTATCCAGTTGCAGATATTATTTAGCCCTAGGGCCATATTTGTATTTTCTGCATTTTGTGTATTTTAGGAAACCGCTCTCGGGTTATCTTGGAAATGTGCTTGAAAGCTTATATATTTGTTCCCGACATTGTTTGAGCCATATAACTTCAGATATATGTATTGAAATTCTTTAGCAGTAGTTATATCTAATAAAACTGCGTTGTCATAGCCTTGGGTATCATTGTGTAGCAAGGTTCTTCATGTTTCATGTGCATGTTCTCTTGAGGCTTGTTTTTCCTAACTTGAGTGACTATTTCGTCAAGAACTTGTATACATTTTTCTTATAAGATCTTAATATGATGGCTATATGACCTTATTACATTTTATGTGTTGATTTATCATTTCTCTTTACATTATTGTGTTCATATATTTTTGCTTCCCCATTTGGGAATACTACACAACAAAAAAAATGTAAGTCTAAAGGAATGTTGACATCTGCAGTATTAAGAGTAATCAAGATAAGCAACGAAAGTAGCAAAAAATCATCAAGTAAAATTACTAATCTAAGGCACACTTTTCTAATCTAAGGCACATTATTCTAAAATGTAACTAATGTACAAAGAGGATCTTCACACGGAAAATCATGCATAATATCTCTTAAGATAAAGGCCATTTTTGGGTTTATCTAAAGAGACGTCATCATAATCAATTAAATCATAGGCTCCTTTTGAAAGCACTCACTTAACAATATAAGGACCATGCCACATTGGTTTGAATTTAACGGCACCTAGCTTATTGTGAGCTTGATCGTAAACTAAAACCAGGTCACCTTCCGAATATATACGAGGGTTAACACATTTTTATGAGATTTGACAACTAATGCAATGGTGCAAAGAGTCTCATCTAATTGTGATAGGTATAGGAAGCCTTTCTCCTCTTCAGAGGTAGCTGGTAACAATTTGATGGCTAATTTGAGTGGCATGATTTCACATTCAATGGGTAACAAAGCTTCCAAACCGTAAACAAGTTTAAAAGGAGTGAACCCTGTGGATGTTTTTGCAGAGTTATGGTATGCCCATAATGTAGAAAAAATCATGGTATGCCAATTTTTTTTACGAGTTTTTACAATCCATTTAATCATGTTGGTTAAAACCTTATTGACAGCCTCAACTTGACCATTAGCCTATGGGTAATATGGTGTAGAATTATCATGGCATAGGCCCAGTTAAGCACAAATTTTGGGCATCATAATTTTTTTAAAGTGGCTACCATGGTCCGTAATGATAGCTTGAGGGACACAAAACCTAGAAATGACGTGATTGAATATAAAAATTGTTGCAGTTTTACCATCAACTGTGATTGTAGGCATCTCCTTAGCCCATTTGGTTAAGTAATCTACTGTGAGAATAATATACCCATTCCCCTCGATTGAGTGAGGGTTACATGTGAAGAAATTGATGCCCCATTTGGAAAAAGGACTGACAACAATGATTGGGTGAAGAGGAGCTGGAGGTGCATGCATATTTCGATAAAAAATCTGGCGATTGTGGCATTTTCTAACCGCGAGAATACAGTCTTTGAATAGTGACGTCTAGAAATATCCAACGCACAATATCTTTTGGGTTGTGGCAAACCCAGACATATGACAATTGCACGCTCCATAATGACATTCATTTAAGACCCTTTTAGCTTCTTCATGAGTTATACAACGTTGAAAAATAGAATCAGCACCAGGACGATAAACAATGTCGTGAAAAATATTGTATTTTTGAGATTGGTATCGTATTATACCTCGATCAGATCATGAAATCTCAGGCCAAAAGGTTTGGTTCTGAAGATATATAATCATATCTCCATACCAAAGATTTAATGTATTGATTAGAAACACAGATTTGTCAACGAGATGGTCCTTTACCACTGCTTCAGATTCAGTATAGGGAAAATCACACATAAGTTAAGGAAAAACCAATGATTTATTGGACTTGGATTTCTCGAACTCCAAATCAAACTCTTATAGGATAACGATCCATTTGGAGTATTTCCCCCCAAGAAATTGTTTCATTAAAATGTACATCATCAGGTTGCAATTAGATATCACTGTGGTTTTACGTAACAATATGTAATGATAGAATCGTTGGACAACTTGAACGGATGCCAAGGATAATTTATCAACATATGAATACTTGATCTCTATCAGAGTGAGATTCTGACTTAGGTAATAAATAACATGTTCATTTTTGGAGTCATCCTCTTGAACTAAAATCATTCCAATCATCGAATTGAACATAGCTAAATAAAAAAGGTAATCTCGGTGATAATCAAGCAGATGCAACAATAGTGCATGGGTCAACACGTATTTGAGTGCATCAAAATATTTATTGGCAAGCTCGTCCCAGACAAATGGAACCTCCTATTTTAACAGCCGAGTGAAACCTTTAGTTAACTACGCATAGTTCAGGATAAAATGGCGCAAAAAATTTGCTTTCCCCTGCAAAATTTGGAGTTGGCGAAGAGTGGAAGGAGGAGGTAAATTAACAATGGCCTCAACCTTCAACGAGTCGACACGAATGCCTTCCTTCGAAGCAATGAATCCAAGTAAATGTCTAGACTGTACAAAAAAACACATTTATGTGGATTCAAACGAATGTTTTAATGCCTACATCTCATAAATATGGCACGTAAATGTGTAGGATGATATTCTCTGTGTAAAGAATGAGTAGGTAAGTCAGCCAAGTAGGGCTTTGCAATGTTTTTGATATCATGAAATGCATAAGACATAGCTCTTTCAAATTTTGCGCCAACATTTTTTAGTCCAAATGGTAATTTAAAGTATGAAAATGTTCCCCATGGACATATAAATGTTGTTTTAGGTTGATCAACAAGGAGTATATTTATCTGATTGTAACCAGAAAATCCATCCATAAATGAAAATATTTCGTTTTTGGCACAATCATCAAAAATTTGGTCGATGTAAGGAGTAGGATAATTGTCTTTGGGGCAGGCCTTGTTAATATCCCTAGGAGGAAGAAATCAGATTAGAGGAAGGAAGGGTGCAAGAGGTCACTTCACCTGAAAGGACCCTTGTAACATATATCAGAAGACATTCAACAAGATTAACATCCCATATGAAACCACCACAGACCCTCCAAGGACTGAAAATAGTGAAAAAAAAAGGAAAAGAGGGTCTTCAACAAGAAAAACAAAGTTTTCTACAAAAAACTTTGTTTTTTCTATAGGAAAATCCAGCAAGCATAGATTTGGAGAAAAAGGCCTTGGTTGAGAAGGAAAAGACAATCACAGAGGAGCAAGAGGTCAAGGAAGATGTGGACAAGGCATAAGAGGAAAACTAAGATGAAAAAGAAGGAGGAAAAGATGATAAGGAAGAGGCCACCTCAAAAAACCAGTCCTCAAATATGTGGCAGTGGTGACAAACCCTAGACCTCAACCTAATCTCAGCTCCTACTACACATACAATGAGGGGGGTAGATTAATTCCTCAAAAGTTTACAATATCTTTGTTTTATCAGTTGGAAGAGGAGAGGGCATGCACTCATCATTGGATGAATCTTGCCACATCTAAAGGAGTGTATCACATAGGGGTCATGGAAGGAAAAGTAGCTAAGTTAGGTAAGGATTTATCTGATGTTAGGCTCATAGAGTCAATTTTTAAGGAGCAACTGTAATATCCCAAAATGGGAATTGTCAGCAAGGCATGACTGGAAAACACATTTTCCAAGAATGGCTCCTACAGGATTTGAAACCAGCACTTGGATCCCTTAGATATGAGTATCTACGTCCTAAATCCAAGAAGATATCAAAAACAAATCCTCCTAGGTGGGTTAAACATATCTTCCACACCTAGTTTGCTTGAAAAATGCCCCAAAAGGGACTGCAGCAACAATAAACAATTCTACTCAGAAAATAACACAGTTCCACTGAAGAAAAGTAGTAGGCCGATATGGAGGTTCAAATATCATATGTATAACAGCAAATCAGATGTACATTACAGCCCATACATTGTACAAGAGAAAATATAAGACTATACAGGAAAAATCCTCAGAAATGAGGTGCTACAACCACAAGAAAACCCTGCATAAACCAAACAAAGTTATTTTAATGGGCTAAAGAAACATTTTATTAACACTCAGATCTAGAGAATATCTTTACATAAAAATATAGATCTAATTCAAATATGTGTACAAGAAAAGCTCATCTATACATTCCCCTTGGGGTTTTGTGTAAAACATGAAGCACCGAGAGTAGATCTGAGATCCAGAGTTGCAGATCTGCAGAAATATTCAAAAATTCTTGAATCATAAGATAGAAAAATAGATCATGGATTGGATGGCCAATCCATGGATCACCACAGTGAGAGGAAGAATCCTAGCACTGGAGATATCTCCTCCAAAATGCAGACAAAACACCTTACAACTACAAACTTGAAAATAACGCAGTTCAGGGATAGAAACTACACTGTAGGCTCTAAGAATGATTTGGCATGATGCCAAGGTCTGGATCTAAAACTCCGATGATCTAGGACACTCTTGCTAATGGGATAGCATACTTTCCCAATGAAAAGAGAGGCTAGATATGCATAGATATGAGAAGATCTATCTCCCACTTGCTGCAAATCACAAGGACAACCCAACCCTCAACAGGATCAGTGCTGTAGGTGTAAGGTGAAGCTTGGACCAAGCCTGATAGTGGAAAATACAAGAAAAACTCCTCCAAGAGTTTCTCTAGGAAGGAGGTGGGATTCCCGAACAGGAACACCCAAGTGCTAAGAAACACTATTCTCAGCTAAACAGCTAGAGAATGAGAAATGTCTAAGAAGACAAATTCTTCTGAAATAATATCTTCAACAACCCCTCTCATGCTACTCTTCTCCTCCTCTTATAATATTGGAGTCTTGTCAAACCCTAAACCACTTCATCAGTTTAGCCCCTTTCACATGTAGAACCCCCATCTAGAACTGTGTTGTGCCCCAAGAAGGTTCAATGCATCTAGACTGCACCGTAATATGGTCATGGTTGACTTGGTCAAGTGATCAACCTCTTTCACACTCAAGTGTGTTTTATAAAATGGCCCAGATTTAGCCATGTTCACATTGGGCATTGATTTATTTTGTTATTTTTAGGATTTTTACATGTCCTCCTTTACATTTTATTCATAAACATGAAATGAAAAATAAAACAAGGAAAAATAGAATATTCCCATTAGCTTGGGCTAAGTGGGAATATTACAGTCCTCCCCTCGAAAATTTTGCTTGTCCTCAAGCAACTGATAAGGTGAGTGCTGCAAATTCTCCCCTTCTTCTCTTATGGCCCCCTCATCCAATAGTCTCCACCATTGCTTCAGATTTTTTGCAATATTTCTGTCTCCCAATGGTCCCTCCCCAATGTGAAAGTTGGCCTTTGGTGAATAAAACCAATGGCTCTCATCATGAAGGAATGGAAGGTTTATGTGGAAACCTCCTTACTGATCCATGGCCTCCTCAAGGTAGAAGTGATGACAATCATGGGGAATTTCATCATCCATGAAAGACTCCCATCTCCATGATATCATCCAAATGAAGTGGATCACCTCATAGCTTGGAAATCCATAGAAAAACTCCTCCCCAATACATAAGAGAGGCATGTCCCATATAAACATATGGCTCACCCTAAAAAGAAACAAGTGGTCTACCATAGTGGCCATATAATATCCCATGCTCCCTTTGAAACATGTAGTGCAAAAAGTGTGGGAAACTCCTTTTCCCCAGGACACATTCAGCCAATGTGTCTCCCCTCCATTCATGTTCCAAACAATGACAAAAAAAATTTCAGCATATGGAATCAGAATTAGATTCATGCCATCTTCCATGTGCAATAATGGAGAAGGACAATGGTCCCTCAAGTGCAACCAGCGCAGTTTTATTCCTAATTGCCTTGGAATATGGTATGAAAAGTGTTCTCCCCAACACTTGTTTGCTGCCCCATCCTTCGTGCATGCTTGGATAAATTGCATGATAGTTGGTTTAAAGGAATCACACCATGCAAAGTATATCATCCCTCCAAGGCCCTCCAAGGAATGGCCATAATCACCATTGCTCATAGCCCCAAGTGACCTATGAGACCCATCAGAAATAATGCTCCCTCTTGGAGCAAAGCCCTGCACATGAGTGTCAGAAAAATACAAGAATATAATAAGCACGTATAAATATTCAGAGTTACAAGTCCCTCCATATACGTGTTTTACATTAGTGAGGTAACTCACTAATGGATGAGTTCCTTCTCACACTCAATGAATAAGGAAGTGTTGAGGATGTCTCTTCCCAAGAGCTATGTCCCTCCTCAACTAGCAAATGATCCATGAAAATCCTCATATGAGAGTGCATCTCCTTATTGAGATGTTCCCACATGAATCCCTCCAATATAGTATGACATGTTTCAATGAATCTAGTTGGTTTAGAAATCGAGATCTCATAGGTTGCATGAAGTAGTTTGTTCTTGAGTTTGGAGTTCTTAGATAGGTAGATCTTATCATAGAAATAAACAACTCCATTAACTACTTTATACCTCCTATCTATCATTTTATCATCAAGAACCTTACATGTGAAGAGGTCCTTGGAATATTCCATCAAGAGTTGGGACTCCCAATAAGGATCTAGGTCTCCCAACATTGACAGCGCTGTAGAAGCCTAAAATGAAGCATTTGTCATATGATGGCTCTCCCACTTGACATGCTTGATGCCAAATTCATATGTTGGAGTGTTTCCAATTTTTTTTTGTTGCCCCTCTTGCAGCTGATCTTGCTCAAGACAAGATTGAATTTTAGGAGAGTCATCCTCCTCCTGAAAGGTTCTCCTCCTCCAAAATCCCCATAGTTTTTCTCCTACATACAAGAATGGAAATACCTACTTGTTATATTCAGAAATTATCATCATATATTGGAGTATTTTTTTCTACTCCAAGGCTATGGAGTGGCCTTTTGATACCATTCTCATGTCAACACAGATTTCTGAATCTCTTCTTTCGAACGTAGCCATATGGATGGAAGGTAGCAAAGTCAATTTTAGGAAATTGTTCAGCTCCTCATCAATGATTCTCAGCGTTGTAGTAGCTCCTATAAAGGTTCTATCTTTAGAAAAATATGTTGCTGCTGCATATAGTTGAGAGAACACTTTCACTTCCTTCCAATCAGGGGGTCTCCTTGGTGGAATGCCTCCATGCAAAGAGACATCAAAGCATAGAGAAGGATTCATAGATGTATGGACTGAATTGTCCTTGCCTTCATTACATAGATCCTCTTGGCTTATTTGTGCATCAAATTTATGAAATAGAGAGGGGTATATGCTCCTCTTCAAGTGATGTTTGCCCTCCTCTTTTCCTTCCTCTATCTTCCAGATCTCACCATTTGATGGTGATGGCACATGTTGCACATGGATTATGCCACAATCTCCATATGTGAGATTCTGTGGAACTTCTTGCAAGAGTGCAAGAGTCCCTATCCTTGGAGCCATTGCCCCTCTTTCACCTTCATGAGGATATAGGTGTGCCCTTGCCTTGACTGCGCTGATACCCTCAGCCTTCTCTTCCTTGATATTGCAAGACTTTTGGAAGTTCAAGTGATTCTCTCCCATTGGCACATCTCCTCCCTTCCTCTTCATGAAGAAGTTGCTGACAGAACGTTGTAGATTTGGTGATATGGCTGAGTGCTCATATCCATGAGATGAGGACTTAGAACTTTACTCATGTATAGATCTTGTAGATCTTGTTGAGGGATCTTCCTGCTTTTCCCTCCTCATTTCTTTGATGTCTTTTCTGATACCTTGCAGTGCTTGAGATAGAAGTCTTGTGAAACTATTTTCTCCAGAAAACAAGGTTTTTCTCTGGATTCTATTTCAGATATCCTCCTCCCCATGAGAAGGCTCCATAATTCTTGAGGCTCACAGGATGAGCCAAGAAGTTTTCTTTGATACCACTGAAATATCCCAAAATGGGAACTGTTAGCAAGGTATGATTGGAAAACACATTTTCTAGGAATGGTTGCTACAGGATTTGAAACCAACACTTGGATCCCTTAGATATGAGTATATAAGTCCTAAATCCAAGAGGATATAAAAAACAAATTCTCCTAGGTGGGTTAAATCGATCTCCCACACTTAGTTTGCTTGAAAAATGCCCCAAAAGGGACTGCAGCAACAATAAACAGTTCTGCTCAGAAAATGACGTAGTTCCACTAAAGAAAAGAAGTAGGCTGATATGGTGGTTCAAATATCAGATGTATAACAGAAAATCATATGTACATTATAGCCCATACATTGTACAAGAGAAAGTATAAGACTATACAGGAAAAATCCTCAAAAATGAGGTGCTACAACCACAACAAAACCCTGCATAAACCAGACAGCGTTATTTTAATGGGCTGAAGCAGCAATTTATTAACACTCGGATATAGAGAATATCTGTACATAAAATGATAGATCCAATTTAGATCTATGTACAAGAAAAGCTCATCTATACATTCCCCTTGGGGTTTTGTGCAAAACATGAAGCACCGAGAGTAGATCTGAGATCCAAAGTTCCAGATCTGCAGAAATATTTAGAAATTCTTGAATCATAAGATAGAATAGCATATTAGATATGGAGAAAACATGGATTGGAAGGCCAATCCATGGATCACCACCGTGAGAGGAATAATCCTAGCACCGAAGATCTCTCCTCCAAAATGCAGACAAAACACCCTGCAACTGCAAATTTGAAAATAACGGAGTTCAGGGATAGAAACTATTTTGTAGGCTATAAGAATGATTTGGCCTAATGCCAAGGTCTGGATCTAAAACTCTGATGATCTAGGACACTCTTTCCAATGGGATAGAAGACTGTCCCAGTGAAAAGAGAGGCTAGATATGCATAGATCTGAGAAGATCTACCCCCCACTTGCTGCAACTCACAAGGACAACCCAACACTCAACAGGATCAGCGCTGTAGATGTTAGGTTAAGCTTGGCCCAAGCTTGATAGTGGACAAGACAAGAAAAAATCCTCCAACAGCTACTCTAGGAAGGAGGTGGGATTCCCGACCAGGAACACCCAAGTGCTAAGCAGCACTATTCTCAGCTAAACAGCTAGAGAATGAGAAATGTCTAAGTAGACAAATTCTTCTGAAATAATATCTTCAAGAACCCCTCTCATGTTGCTCTCCTCCTCCTCTTATAATATTGAAGTCCTTTCAAACCCTAAACCACTTCATCAGTTTAGCCCCTTTCACATGTAGAACCCCCATCTAGAACTGTGTTGTGCCCTAAGGAGGTTCAATGCAACTAGACTGCACTGTAGATATGGTCATGGTTGACTTGGTCAAGTGATCAACCTCTTTCACACTCAAGTGTGTTTTATAAAATGGCCCAGATTTAGCCATGTTCACATTGGGCGTTGATTTATTTTGTTATTTTTAGGAGTTTTACATGTCCTCCTTTACATTGTATTCATCAACATGAAATGCAAAATAAAACAAGGAAAAATAGAATATTCCCATTAGCTTGGGCTAAGTGTGAATATTACAGTAGCGTCAAAAGGCACATGCAAATAATGTCGTACTACAAGAGCAACTTCAGCAAAAGGGTAAAAAATTGGCCACCATGGCAGATTTATGCATGGAGGCCATTCAACACATATATCCTTCATATTCATATGAAGTATACCTCAAGGAGCAGTGGATCTCCTTTCAAATAAAAACATTAGGCTCCCACGGATCCTTACCTTTCCAAAACTATAGACAGTTCATTGATTTATGCAACCAAGCAAGTATGGCAGACACGTAAAACATGGTAGAGTTTTACAATAATACCCTTGTGTTGACAGAATTAAATATTTGGGACCCCAATCCTAGGATGGGAGATGTGCAATTAATGGCATTGGCATCATGGATGGTTAATGAAGAGACCAGAGCACAATAAATGAGAAGGGTTATGAGAAGAGAAAACATAGAACCCTTACACATTAGGGCAGAAATGTTCAGCCCTAGGGGAGTCATCAATAACCATCTAAATATTGAAAAGGATCTTGCACTTATAGAAAGATACTTCCATACACAAGCTCAATCAATGGCTTACTTTGATGATGTTTCTAAGTTGTTGGGAGATGAGTGCATAATGGCTATCCAAAGGAGATGGAACAACCTCCCTCATAGCCTTATAAACATGGAGTACCACACACTAGAAATATTGAGGGGTGCCTTGGAGAGATCACCATTATATAAGAGGGCCATGCATTCCAAAAATATTTAGTGGCTTGGTTTGAAGCTCAGTCCACCCTTGCTGCTGGGGCTGAGTGATGGAAAAGACCAAGATGAGCATAACAGAGAATGGGAGGAAGCAGAAAATAATGATGGTTTTTACCCTTCTGAAGGGACTCCCACACTTCTTCCTTGGGAGGTCAGAGGGTCCATAAAATCCTTAAAATAAATCCATAAGGAAGACTAGTTTCTCATAGGATGAGCAACCATTTAGTAGGGGGGTGATGATGAGCTCCATCATTAGGTACATTTGGAGGGGTTAATGGTCACCTTTTTTCCTTATTAAGTCTCTTTTTCTTGCATTTTAATTATATTATGGTCTTATGATGCTAGTGTAGATGGTGATTGAGGCTCATCATACTTCGAGTACCTAACATGAGTTAAATGCAGGTAAATCATGAAGATATTACATTTTTGGTGAAGATTTTTCCATTAAGCCTCAAAGTAGACAACAAGAAGAGATTATAGGGGGTTTTACACCCTCCTTAACTCCCAAAGGTAGTCAAGGGATCCTTGAGATTCCCTCCAACAACTCAAAATCAAAGGCAGTCAAGCAAACTCAAGATCAAGTGCACCAAAGCCACACTTCACTTACAATCAAGTGGACTCATCACCTAATTTTTAGGGAGCTATTGGTAGCTACCCTTTAGGTTAAATAGGTATGATCAAGAGATCATTAGGATTCAAACTTTGGAGAAAGCCATTAGACTCTTTTCTCTTGTAATAAGTTTTTGAGAGTTTCATGGTGATGTAATGAGACTATATTTTGCAATAAAATGAGTATTCAGATTGTGCCTCACTACTATAGCTTTAGAGGGCTAGGATTTTGGGTTAGGGCCCAATCCATGTGCCTTAGTCTCTCTTGTGTAAATCATTCTTTACTTTCATGTCATTTTATCTAGTTTTTCTTATGATTATTTAGCTAGTTTTCTTTCATTTTCATTCATTGTTTTTAGATTGCTTCCTTTTGTCTTTTGCTGTAGATTTAGTTTTCTTACATGTTGGTAGAATATGTTATAAGTTCAGAAAGTTGTGAGTCAAGCCTCCCCCTCTCATCTCTTTCATTGGAGCTTGAGGAGGGTAGACCTTCCCCACAAGCCAAAATTGGTTTTTAGTTTATGATTTCTTGGAATGGATAAGTTAGGTTTTTGTAGTTCCATGGATAATTTTAGAATTTTTTGTTAGATCTATGTTTGTAGGTTAAATTAGAATTTATTTCGGAATTCAAGTTATCTTTTCCATTATATTTATCATGAATTTGTCCATATTTACTGCATGAACATGTAGTTTTCTTGTAGGTTCAGGTAGCATAGCCAAGGAGAACTTCACCATCACCTTCAGCTTCATCTCTCACCTTTCATCAGCCCTTTGTTCATCAAAATCACCATCATCCCTATTTTTGGATTTTTCATCCCTACACCGTGAGCAAACCCTAGGGGTTCAAGACAGGCCTCCCAAGAGAATCTGAGCTTGGCCAAGGGGTGGTACACATTTCACTCATCCTAATCCACCTTCACTCTACCTTCCCTACCCTCTTCACGCCTATTTTTGGCCTCGAATTTCCCTCAGACTGTTTCCTGTAGCGATTCAGGACTTTTCTGTAGCACTATAGAAAACCTATAGCGGCACTTGAAGTAGCACCAATGGGACCCTCCTTGAGCCCAGAAACAACCATCCACATCCTCTAGACCTACCAAAACCATCCATACACCTTCAACCTTGCACCCATGTGTTCAAGCCTTCCATAAGCCACCTTAGCGCTTTCTTCTCCTAGCTGCAAAACAACAACATGTACAAGAATAGTTAAGTCATGCTTAGTTGCATGATTAAAAGCATGATAGATAGAGCATAGAGTGAGTAGATTGTGTTTAGCCATTTTTCCCAGCAAAGTGTGATTAGTTTAGTTTCCTTTTTGAAATTTCAATTCGGCAATTTACTTTATGCGAGATGCCTAGTTTGCTTTCATTTCTTATCATAGCTTAATGTGTAAATTTATTTCATTGTAGAGTAGTTAGATGTACTTGCTTGTTATAGTATAGTTTTGTACTCGCTGATAACACCATTGATTTGAATCATTTTTAGCCCTAGGCCTAAATTCAAAAGTGTGACAGACTTCATCCAGAAACCCTAGAAGTAACACCCTTTCGTAAAGCTCAAAAGAGGATGACATGAGTAGAAAGCATATGATGTGTATATAGCACTGTCACCTCCAAGTTTGTATGAACCTCGTTGTGCCGTTTACAAATACCCAAAATTTTGGGTATATTTAAAATTTTGGGTTCCCCCTCTGCTCGCCTAGGCGTTAAAGTCTTTCACCCGACCTGCAGTCAAGGACATCCCACTGACCTATCCCCAACCCCTCACGAGTTGTCCCATCACCGTGACTTGATGTTGTGGCTGCAATCATGCCATACATGGGAAAGAACATCTAGCATACGTTCGAACATTCGTAACGCAATCGCGCCATGAGGCTTATAACGCAATGCCATGCCATGTGTAATGAGATCACCAGCGTATACGTTTGAATGGAAACCTTTTTGTTTTAACGATTAAAACGCCTTCTCGCTATGGACTATCAAGCACGTTGTTTGATTTACTTCTCTTAAAATTTTTAGTTCATATGTTTTATCCGTGGTCACCATTATCAATAATAATTGAGTGATGTCGTAATGTTCCACGCAGTCGACCCCACGAGTGACAAACTTCGCAGTCTCCTCAGCCGTGTCACGACATCAAGGGTGATAAAATTTGGGCTCAACAATAAAGCCTAATTTTGAAACAAGGGAGGAGGAGGAGAGAGCGCCAAGACAAGTAAAGGAGGATGGTGTGATACATGTTGATCAGAGAGAACCTTCTATGTCAGTGATGCAAGAGCTTTCTTCACTAGTGGGCACCAGATGCTTAAAAGCGCTCCATTAGAAATGTCCAGATCCTGCATCGTACCATCTCAATGTCGATGGGCGCACACAAAGAAACATATTTCGCCACTTCGATGAGTCTAGTATAGCCCGGTGAACAAAGCGGACTCAGAAGTTTTCTCTAGACAATGGCCATCTCATTCGAGGTGTTCTCGTGCTAGGTAGCAGTGCGAAAGCACACATGTTGGTTTGGCAAGCCAAAGGCAGAGTCTTCAAATATGTGTGCGCATATTTGTGAAACAACATTTATGAATCCTAAGCTACATGGTGTGAAATTATTTATGCTGCAAGGAGTACAACGCGGAGCAAGGAAATGGCATTAAAACCCTATGTCTCCTTGCTCTTTCATATCCATAAATTTTGTCTATGCAGGACCACAAGAGATGGGGAACCTCAAATTGAACCCAAAAGGTCATGTTTAAACGCATACGCCTTTTGGTAGCTAGGCCCATGGATGTATCTGCACAGAGAGTCTCTGGAACCTCAAAGTAGAAAGGGTCAACATTGAAAGCGATCATCATGCATTTTGAGTAGCAGATTTCAACTCTCGACCTTGCAAAACAAAAAAAAAACCATTCATGTTATGAGGTGGTGGCCGTGGCATAAAATATTGTTATCTAGTTGCGCTAGAAATCGGAGGAAAACAAATGTCGTTAAAACTAAGGCACAAAAGGACAGAAACATATGGTTTTAATACCATATGAGATGCACGGATCGTGGATCATATAAAGATACATTTCCAATGGGTTTGAAACCTGTTGAGTGGATATATTAATCAAATCATATGATGGCACTATGTGAAAAACATTATGAAGGGCGCACATTCAAAAGACGAAGGTGATGTTGTAATTTCGAATACCAAAGAGAAAAAACATGCGGTTTCCAAACCATACAAAATGGTGAGTCAAGACTATGGACAACATTACACATGAGTTTAATATTTCCATGGTGGATATGGTGATCAAAGATTATGTCAAAGCATGGGACGGAGTGTTTGACCAGCCCGTAGAAACGTGTCATAATAACTAGGTTGTATTACAAGTGAGTTTAAATGTCGATAGTAGGTTTTCGACTTACGTAACAGTTTGGATCAAACAAATATATACCACCGCCAAACATTAAAACACGTATCAAAACGATATGGAAATACATTGCTTCCCTGTAATAGAGTTTCATTTTGTGGAGCGGTTATATAATACTTGGTCAAAACGTGTGAGTCAGACCTTGCAAGAGATCTACGATGGCAGCGTTAGAATAACTATCATGCGGTTGTAACCTAACAAAATGTAGAAGGGTGGAGTACAACCATAACAGTTGAGAACAGACGTAAACATTTGGATGGAGCAGTTTTAATCCACGTGGACCAATCATATGTGGCGGTCAGCCTTAGTTTGAAACCCGGCGCGAAACCACATAGCACATTGCATGTGCGCCACATTGGATGGTTGAGCAAATACATCTGGGGATCCAAGGTCTTAGTGTGATTTGCAATACTCCTAAAACCATCTAAGGTTAATGGAACGATAAGGTTACAAAAGGTCACCAAACAGACATGTGTGGTGATCGTGCTTATACTACGACGTTTGGAGCATATGTTTAACAGTCAAAGTTATGTTTAAATCAAGGTCGGAGTGTATGACCAGCCCGTAGAGCTGCGTTATAATAACTTTGTTGTGTTGCTAATAGGTGCAAATAGTTTGATCCTTCAGTTTGAATCCACGACATTATGACATGAGTTTTCGATGGTTGTTTTCGACTTACGTGAAAGTTTTGGAACAGATATATAATATCCCATGGTCTAAAAACATGGTTACATTGCATAGAACTGAACGTGCAACGTTGAAGTTGCATGGAGCCAACGTGAATGCTTATATGATACACACAGCGGTTGAATTTTCGACTAAGGCATGAAGCGCCGTGCTATAGTGATAGTGGCATATTATAAATTAACAATCTGTAACCACGTTCAAAGCACAGAGCAATAGGGTATGTTGACAGCAAGGAGGATTTTTCCACGTGGCTATCTCAAAATTTATGCGGCAACATCACAAAAGAACTGATCTTTTCGCGTAAGTATGTGGAGATATCAACTTTAAAATGGAAAACGAATATACTATGCGTTACAACTAAAACCAGTGCCACAAAGCATGCTGCGTTTGACAGTGAAGGAGCTATTTTAAAGGAACAGATAACAGCTGACTTCTGCAGCCCCAACGGCGATATTCCGGGAGAGAATTGCTCTTTGAACCTGCTACGCTGATCACATTTAGTAACTGTCCATAAGAACGTCTCCTGTCACTGGTTAGTTTTCCTAGCAGAGGCTGGCAATGGTAGTCATTATCTAGCAAAGATCCAGTATTATAACGTCCTCCATTCGAAGTAGTGATTTCCGCTGAGCTTTATAGCGCATGAAAACCTTACAACGCTCTTCAATCCATAGGCACCGGTCGAAGAGAATAAAACAAAAAGTGACATATTTGCGAATGCTGTTTTGCAATTTTCTTTGCAGGGTTGCGCGTGTGCCCAGGTCGCAGGGTCGTAGAACGAGGTACCCATTGAAAACTGCGACCCAAGGAAATTCTGCGACCATGCAACCCCTTCAGCAACGTAGCATTGAGGAGTGTCTCTTGAACTATTTCCTACATACAACGGAGCGTGTTAAAGTCTTAGCAGATGATTCAATGTTGCTCATGGCCCCGTTAGTATTTCTCATCATCGCTCGCATGAGTTCAAGATTCTGTGCTGCATCCAAAGTCTGTCCAAGAGTTCCAGGATCACTGAGTATGCGCGCAAGCTCTGAGTTCCTGTCAATAATTTCCGGCATCTGCAAATTACTCATAATCAAGCTTCATAGTAGAACAGGGTCGTTCATAAAAGTCTGAATTTCAGGCATATTCATCATGTAACAAATTGTGTTAAGGATCTGTCTATGATGAATAGTGATATTAAAATGTGATAGGGTCAACACGTTATGTCGTAAAGCTGTGAATGGATATCAGCAAAATGAACATATGGTCGTTCTAATCTCTGAAGCGTTTTTCTCTGTCCAAAGGCATTAAAAACTGGCATACCATAAGCGATTATTTTCCTGTCAGCGAAAGCATATGGTTCGATTGCCAAGATCGATAGCAGGAACGTGAATCACATAGATTGCCCAGGGAATGCTCCCTAGCAATTGCAGCATGCAATATAATCCTTTGTTATCCGGTGTCACTACCACGAGACTTGCGCATGTCTTGTTGGGCACTTGGACTACGTTGTTGTTTGGTGTTTAGAAGGGGATGAGAATAGAGCAATTGTCACCATGTCAAATGTCTTGGGTCGCATAGTCACAACTCTTTGCAGACTCAGAGAATGCGACTCAACCTCCACTTGCGGCTTTGATGACAAAGTCTTAACCACACAGGGGTCTTAATTTATTGTTCTTTGCTCTTGCAAATTAATTGAAATGCCTTTAGCATTATTATTGTTTCAAACATGGAGATATGTGACCTATGTTATTTTATTGCAGGAAGAACCTTGCAGTTTGCACAACGAGCCAGAGTTTTCCTTAGCAAACAAGGGGACATTTTCAAAACAAGTAGATGCTGGCGAAACTCCAAAGAACTCACAGATCTGGCGAGGTCGTCGGTCGCACATCTTCGGTTTTTTACCTTTTGCGACCCTGCGACCCAGCGACCTAGTCGCAAGGTCGCAAGTCGCACATCTTCGGTTTTTTCACCTTTTGCGACCCTGTGACCCAGCGACCTAGTCGCAAGGTCGCAGGTCGCACATCTTCGGTTTTTTCACCTTTGCGACCCAGCGACCTAGTCGCAAGGTCGCAAGGTCGCACTTTGGACGTTTTCTTACAATCTGCGATCCCGCGACCCAGTCAGGTCGCAGGTCACAACAACAGCTCAGGTCGCAGGTCGCAACAACAGCTCAGGTCGCAGGTCGCAACAATATCTTAGGTCGCAGGTCGCATCAACAGCTCAGGTCGCAGGTCGCAAAAAAGACTGGGTTGCAAGGCAGCCCAACGGTCAAGAAGATGAAAATTCAAGGAAGCCCAAAGGGAAGTTTTCGTATTATAAATACTCCTTCGGGAGCTTGTAACAAGGGATTTTTGCTTTTGGAAACTCAAGAGATACAGGGCATTGTATTGAAAGATTATACTCTTATGCATATGAATACAGATACTTGCTAAAACACCCTATGGTTATGATGTGTTTTGACGCGCGAACATTGTGTGTATTCCTTGTACAGTTTCAGAACATCCTATGATTAATGAAGCTGCACTCTTTATGTCATCATTTATGCGCCATGGCTACCTATGTTGTATCAATGATGTTCAATTTATCATCTGTGCTATTAATGAATGTTAATGAACTATTTTGTTAGCATTTCGTTTTATCTTTCAGAAAATAAAGGGACATCTCGCCATAAAGAACTATTTCTTTCGTGGTCAGATTACCTTACAAGCAGTACCCCAAAGATGTGTTGCTAATGACATCTCCTGAGGTGTACATGCTTTATTTATAATCTTGCTACGCATAGTGTTTGATTCGTGTTTAATGCATCAATCATGTATTCTGTATCATGTGAATAAGTGTGTGTCCGCAGGTCCAATCAGGTTCTTTTGAGACCGAAGGGAAGGCGTCTTAAGCGGTAGCCGGACCCACACCCCGGACGGGATCCCTACTCCAAACGGTTCAAGGTCTAATTGGGACTTTCTACCGGGGAGATCCCCTACTGTTGGCCGGACATATTTTCCCGTCAACAGAATTGGCGCTAGAAGGAGGGCCCGAACCTCCGACCATATGTTTAACAAGAAGGGGGGCCAGATGACAAGCTGAGCCCTTAGAGCCTGCAGTTAATCTCATATCTGTAATGGCTCGTTCCCAAATCATTCTCCCGAGATGTTTGTCGGAGTTTTATGAGCCTAGATACTTCATCCCCGATAAACTTATGTATCACTTGTCCCAGTTAAAATTTGATGGTGAAAATGGGGTACCCATAACCCAACACCTTTTAGATTTCGACGACTTTGGTGAGTGCTACGAAATTGAAAATGAAGGTTTCATTTGTTTTCTTTTCTTCCTCACTCTCGAAGGTCGCGCTAAGCAATGGTGCTGCACTTTGCCGGAATCTTCCATCCATTCATTTGAACAACTCGCCAGTGAATTACAACAAGCTTTTCACAGGTATGATTTTCATAACGTTTTACTAAAGATAAATGACATCAGAATGGAACCTCAGGAATCTTTAGATGAGTTCTCTATCAGATTCGTTCATTATTGTTTTGAGTTCCCTGAAAAGGATGTCGATTGGAAGTTGTTAAGAGAATAGTTCGCGTATGCGATTCTCGTTTCCCTTGAACCATTTCAGTTAGCAACCCGACCTGAGCCTAGTGTTCCCTATGACAACTCGCAAGTCAACGGTTGTTCTGACTTTGAGTCTTTCACGTACCATGTCGAATCTGAACACCCCAGTGGCTCATTATCTCTTTTGACTCATGAAACCTACCCCGAGCCCACTCGATGTCTCCTCGGACTTAGTCCTAAATTTGGTTCACATTCGAATTATGAATCAGATTCACATTCAGATGATGAATCTGGTTCATATTTGGATTATGAATCTGGTTCAGATTCGGATGATGAATCTGGTTCACATTCGGATGATGAATATGGTTCACATTCGGATTATGAATCTGGTTCAGATTCGGATGATGAATCTAGTTCACATACGGACTATGAATCGACTCCTACCCCGCATAAAGTTGATTCCCTTACAAGGTCTGCCAGATCTTTGTGTCCTTTGAATGTGCGTGTTGAAAAGCCTTGTAGGGTTAACGCCCCTGCGACTCAATCTTTTCGTTCATTGTTCCCTAGTTTGTTTCTTGACCCCGCCATACCAGTAAATTTGTCTAGACATTCAGAGTTTTCTTATACTGGTATTGGCGAAAATCATAAGCACGCAGGTAGTGTTTCACAATCACAGTCTAAAATCGATGAGTCTTTTAAATCTGATCTGTCTCACTCGGAATCTTTAGACAACCATGTGAGTGATTTCCTATCTGGGCAACTTCAAGATGTCCCTGTTATCAATCCATCCCAGTTGGTAAACCCCAGGGATCCTAACTTGCCAGGTACCGAACTTGACCAAACCGATGGTTGCAACGATCACTCTTTATCTGAAAACATATTCAATCATACCGCTGACGACCATCACTCAAATCTCTTTGCTGACCATACGAAGGCACCTGAATTCAATGATTCGCGTTCGGAAGATTCAAGTACCCACCAGAAATTTGAAACGCTTCAGCTTCCGCCGACCGTTTCTGAAATGACAATTCCCCAGTACCATGCTCCTTCCAGCATAAACACGTCGAATTCACCCCATCCTAGAAAATCTGGAGAATCCGACATTTTGGATTATCAATCTGTCAGTGCACAAACATTTGACCAAATTGGTACAAAGCCCACTGACATCTTTCCAATCACTACAATTGATGATCACGCCCATTCGCCTGTTTATCTCGCCAAGCAATCGACGTTGGGAAACCCCCCGCTCGAAGGTCTGGATTTTGTTCAAAACGGAAAGGAATTGCAACCCCCACTAAAAGTGGGTTCGGATCCTCAAATCCTTGACCAAATCCAAGAGCAACCCCAAACTAGGGTTTTCGAAACTAGGGTTTTTACGCTTGGATGCGCATGCATCTATAATTCGCCTGGAACTTGCTTATTGTTTCCATTCCATAAAACTGATGATCCTCGCTACCATAATGAGCATGCTGGTTCGCTCGACCAACCCCATTCAGTGAATGTGCTTGCAAATAGGACTTGGCTTACCCATCACCCCTCAAATCCAGGATCGTCCATGAATGATTTTGTGTCATTTATCAATAATGTTGAGTTTCAAGAACATATTGCTGGTTATCAAGATGAGAATGGGATTCAGCTTGCACAATCTGTTCTGGCATGTCCTTTGGTAAGTATCTCTGATCATCTTGTCGTGGCACCTGCTCCTCAGGTAAGTTTCGCTGCTGCTGCAGTTTTTTGGATATTAGTTCTGATCCTGATCATTGTTGTTCTTGCAGGTCAAGGACTAATGCGGTGGCTGCACTGGAAAGCTGATTTTACATAACCCGACCGCATCATTGGTTAAACTAGGGTTTAGGTGTAGGCTAGCTAGGACCTGCAATAAAATTTTTAGTTCAAAGTTAATTAGGTTTACTTACCAAATTTTACTTCATAGTTTAGAAGCGTGTTTGTTGTTTTTGTTTACGATTAATATCTTAGGCAACATCATGTTACGAGTATTTTCTTTCATTTCCTTTTCAGTTGCTTGTTGCTGCATAAATAATCATTGCTTGTATTGCGCCTCTTTTCCGCCTACAACTGGTTGATCATTCTCACACATGGCGTTACATTTCATCTTGAGCCTCACCTATTACATTGCGTCGTACGCTCTCTTCCTGACATCAGTTCTGTCATATCGCCTGCCACTTCATGAGCCCTCATTGCAGCCCTATCACCTCGTGATCTTGTTTGCCCTAACTGCTGAAATAGTGACCCCATTGTTTGCGTGAGGTTGTGGTGGCTATTTCAAGAGGCAGCTTTCTCTTAGGACAAGTCATTGAAGTCGCATTCTCAACAAGATGCCTGTGAGTCTAAAATTATTTAGCCTGGGAGATACGAGCCAGTTGATTGGGGGAGACCTAATGAGTTTGAAATGGCCCATACCCGTAAGTCTAAACTTTGTGCCCAGCATAGTCTCGGATGTTTTAATGATTTGTCTGCGCGCTTCGCCTATTGTGGTAAATGGGATGTGAAGGTTCGGCACAAGGGCAAACCCAAATCAAGATATCTTTCAGTTTCTGTAACACGAGAAACAACCTCTCTTGCTCGTAAAATAAGTCGGGATCCCTCATCCACCCACGAAAATAAGTGCCACGAGCACATGAAAATAAGTGTTGTAAGCACATGAAATAAATAAGGGTAAAGGATCGAGAAAGGCTTCCTGCGCAGAGAGGTAATGCAACGACTCTGCCGGGGTACTGACCAGGCTCGCTGGCAGCGGAGCAACGTTTGTGATTTCTTGAAGTGACTCCGCCGGGGTACTGTCCAGGCCTGCTGGCAGCGGAGCAACACCAGAAACTTACTTTAAAAAATCCTGGAAATAATAAACCCACTGCCTTGGTCTTCACATCATCAACAAGCTACTGGCGTCTGTGAGTTTTCTCTTTGATGTGTTCTGATTTGTGAGACTTAGTTGAGGCACAAGGATTAGGCATACCTGTAAAGGGCCAAAGTAATACAAAGGGTACCCACGGAACTTGTTCAATATTCCCTTGCGTCATTTTCCGGACTCAGACTATTGTGGGGATGTTGAAAGAGATGCTGGATTCTACTAGTGGTTCGCCATTTGTTGTAGCTGCTACAACAACACCCAAAATTTTGGGTATATTTAAAATTTCGGGTTCCCCCTCTGCTCGCCTAGGCGTTAAAGTCTTTCACCTGACCTGCAGTCAACGACATCCCGCCGACCTATCCCCAACCCCTCACGAGTTGTCCCATCAAAATGACTTGATGATGTCGTTGCAATCATGCCATACGTGGGAAATATCATCTATCATACGTTCGAACATTCGTAACGCAGTCGCGCCATGTGTAATGAGATCGCCATGCATACATTTGAATGGAAACCTTTTTGTTTTAACGACTAAACGCCTTGTCGCCGTGGACCATCAAGCACGTTGTTTGATTTACTTCTCTTAAAATTGCTAGTTTCATATGTGTATCTGTGGTCACCATTATCAAAGAATAATTATGATGTCGTAATGTTCCACGCAGGTCGACCCCACGGGTGACAAACTCTTCAGTCATGTCACGACACCAAGGGTAATAAATTGGGCTCAACAACAAAGCCAAATTGTGAAACAAGGGAGGAGGAGGAGAGAGCGACCAGTACCGTTAAAGGAGGATGGTGTGATACATGTTGATCAGAGAGAACCTTCTATGTCAGTGATGCAAGAGCTTTCTTCAGTAGTGCGCACCAAATGCTTAAAAGCGCTCCATTAGAAATGTCCAGATCCTGCATCGTACCATCTCAATGTCGATGGGCGCACACAAAGAAACATATTTCGCCACTTCGATGAGTCTAGTATAGCTCGGTGAACAAAGCGGACTCAGAATTTTTCTCTAGACAATGGCCATCTCATTCGAGGCGTTCTCGTGCCAGGTAGCAGTGCGAAAGCACACATGTTGGTTTGGCAAGCCAAAGGCAGAGTCTTCAAATATGTGTGTGCATCTTTGAGAAACAACATTTATGAATCCTAAGCTACATGGTGTGAAATTATTTATGCTGCAAGGAGTACAACGTGGAGCAAGGAAATGGCATTAAAACCCTATGTCTCCTTGCTCTTTCATATCCATAAAGTTTGTCTATGCGGGACCACAAGAGATGGGGAACCTCAAATTGAACCCAAAAGCTCATGTTTAAACACATACACATTTTGGTAGCTAGGCCCATGGATGTATCTACACAGAGAGTCTTTGGAACCTCAAAGTAGAAAGGGTCAACATTAAAAGCGGTCATCATGCGTTTTGAGTAGCAGATTTCAACTCTCGACCTTGCAAAACAAAAACAAAAAACATTCATGTTATGAGGTGGTGGCCGTGGCATAAAAGATTGTTATCTAGTTGCGCTAGCAATCGGAGGAAAAACAAATGTCGTTAAAACTAAGGCACAAAAGGACAGAAACATATGGTTTTAATACCATATGAGATGCACGGATCATGGATCATATAAAGGATACATTTCCAATAGGTTTAAAACTTGTTGGAGCTTGACATATATTAATCAAATCATATGATGGCACTATGTGAAAAACATTATGAAGGGCGCACATTCAAAAGACAAAGGTGATGTTGTAATTTCGAATACCAAAGCGAAAAAACATGCCTAAACCATATAAAATGGTGAGTCAAGACTATATGGACAACATTTCCATGGTGGATATGGTGATCAAATATTATGTCAAAGCATGGGACGGAGTGTATGACCAACCCATAGAAACGTGTCATAATAACTAGGTTGCATTACAAGTGAGTTTAAATGTCGATGGTAGGTTTTCGACTTACGTAATAGTTTGGAGCAAACAAATATATACCACCGCCAAACATTAAAACACGTATCAAAGCGATAGGGAAATACATTGCATCCCTGTAACAGAGTTTCATTTTGTGGAGCGGTTATATAATACTTGGTCAAAACGTGTGAGTCAAACCTTGCAAGAGATCTACGACGGCAACGTTAGAATAACTATCATGCGGTTGTAACCAAACGAAATGCAGAAGGGTGGAGTACAACCATAATAGTTGAGAACAGACGTAAACATTTGGATGGTGCAGCTTTAATCCACATGGACCAATCATATATGGCAGTCAGCCTTAGTTTGAAACCCGGCGCGAAACCACATAGCACATTGCATGGGAGCCACGTTGGATGGTTGAGAAAATACATCTGGGAATCCAAGGCCTTAGTGCGATTTGCAATACTCCTCAAACCATCTAAGGTTAATGGAACGATAAGGTTACAAAAGGTCGTTGAACAGACATGTGTGGTGATCGTGCTTATACTACGGCGTTCGGAGCATATGTTTAACATTCAAAGTTATGTTTAAAGCATGGTTCGAGTGTATGACCAGCCCGTAGAGCCACGTTATAATAACTTTGTTGTGTTGCTAATGGGTGCAAACAGTTTGAATCCACGGCATTGTGACATGAGTTTTTGATAGCTGTTTTCGACTTACGTGAAAGTTTTGGAACAGATATATAATATCCCATGGTCTAAAAACACATTTACATTGCATAGAACTGAACGTGCAATGTTGACGTTGCATGGAGCCAACGTGAATGTTTATATGACACACACAGCGGTTGACTTTTCGACTAAGGCATGAAGCGACGTGCTATAGTGATAGTGGCATATTATAATTAACAATCTGTAACCACGTTCAAAGCACAGAGCAATAGGGTATGTTGACAGCAAGGAGGAGTTTTCCACGTGGCTATCTCAAAATTTATGCGGAAACATCACAAAAGAACTGAGCTTTTCGCATAAGTATGTGGAGATATAAACATTAAAATGGAAAGCGAATATGTTATGCGTTACAACTAAAACCAGCGCCACAAAGCATGCTGCATTTGACAGTGAAGGAGCTATTTTAAAGGAGCAGATAACAACCAACTTCTGTAGCCCCAACAGCGATATTCCAAGAGAGAATCGCCCTTTGAACCTGCTGCGTTGAGGACATTTAGTAACTTCCCATATGAATGTCCCCTATCACTGGTTAATTTTCCTAGCAGAGGCTGGCAGTGGTAGTCATTATCCAACGCAGATCCAGTATTAGAATGTCCTCCATTCGAAGTAGTGATTTCCGCTGAGTTTTACAACGCATGCAAGCCTTACAACGCCCTCGAATCCATAGGCACTGGTCAGGGAGAATAAAACAAAACTTGACATATTTGCGAATGCTATTTTGCAATTTTCCTTGCAGGGTTGCGCGTTTGCCCAGGTCGCAGGGTCGCGGAACGAGGTACCCATTGAAAACAGTGACCCAAGGAAATTCTGCAACCATGGGACCCCTTCAGCAACGCAGCATTGAGGAGTGTCTCTTGAATTGTTTCATACATACGATGGAGCGTGTTAAAGTCTTAGCAGATGATTCAATGTTGCTCATGGCCTCGTTAGTATTGCTCATCATCGCTCGCATGAGTTCAGAATTCCGTGCTACATCCAAAGTCTGTCTAAGAGTTCCAGGATCACTGAGTATGTGCGCAAGGTCTGAGTTCTTGTCAATAATTTCCCACATCTGCAGATTACTCATAATCAAGATTCGCATCAGAACAGGGTCGTTCATAAAAGTCTGAGTTTCAGACATATTCATCATCTAACAAATCGTGTTGAGGATCTGTCTATGATGAATATTGATATTAAAATGCAATAGGGTCAACACGTTATGTCGTAAAGCTGTGAACGGATATCAGCAAAATGAACATATGGTCGTTTTAATCTCTGGAGCGTTTTTCTCTGTCCAAAGGCATTAAAAATTGGCATACCATAAGCGATTATTTTCCTGTCAGCGAAAGCATATGGTTCGATTGCCAAGATCGATAGTAGGAACGTGAATCACATAGATTGCCCGGGGAATGCTCCCTAGCAATTGCAGCATGCGATATAATCCTTTGTTATCCAATTGTCACTACCGCGGGACTTGTGCATGTCTTGTTGGGCACTTGGACTACGTTGTTGTTTGGTGTTTAGAAGGGGATGAGAATAGAGCAATTGTCACCATGTCAAATGTCTTGAGTCGCATAGTCACAACTCTTTGCAGACTCGGAGAATGCGACTCAACCTCCACTTGTGGCTCTGATGACAAAGTCTTGACCACACAGGGGTCTTAATTTATTTGTTCTTCGCTCTTGCAAATTAATTAAAATTACCTTTAGCATTATTATTGTTTCAATCATGGAGATATGTGACCAACGTTATTTTATTGCAGGAAGAACCTTTCAGTCTGCACAAGGAGCCAGAGTTTTTCTTAGCAAACAAGGGGAAATTTTCAGAACAAGTAGATGCTGGAAAAACTCCAAAGAACTCTCAGATCTGGCAAGGTCGCAGGGTCGCACGTCTTTGATTTTTTCGCCTTTTGCGACCCCGTGACCCAGCGACCTAGTCGCAAGGTCACAGGGTCGCAAGGTCGCACGTCTTTTATTTTTTCGCCTTTTTTCGACCCCGCGACCCGCCGAGACATCAAGCAACTCGACCTATAGTCAACAAGACAATTTCCTTTGGCTAGGATTACATTGTGGCCCCATGGACTCCTATATATAGAAAGGAGGTTTTGTAATTTGTATCATCCAAGAATTTTTTATTCATGTAATGTATTGGAGGTTTCCCCCTCGAAGTGGCTTATTTCTAAGGCGTTGATATCTCTTTTCTTCTATTTTTGGAGCTGGTTTCACAACATTTGGTATCGGAGCCTGCAAAAACACCTAACTTCCACAGATCATCTCTCCGAAAATATTGTGAACCAAGCTCTAAAATTTTGCAACGATGTTCCTCGGGATTTTTAATTTCCACCCTAAAAATTTTAGCTTCTGAAACTTCGTAGAACAAAAGTTATAGAAAAAATGCCACGATGACCTGTTTGGAGCAGCGAAACCCTAGAATCAAGTAATGGTTACAATCTTTGGGGACAGTAGATTTTAATTTTCAAGAACTTTTCTTGAATTTTTTTTCAGAAGGAAAGGAAGTTGAATTACGGGGTATTACAGGGAACCTGGGAAAGATAATAAGCTCTAATTTCATGACAAAGCTTCTAAAGAAAGAACAACGAGGAATAATTGCACAATTATGCTCACTAGAAGTTCCAACATCAAAATCATCTATTTCTGCAGATCTCCAAAAAGTCTTGGACAATCATTCCAAGGTTTTTGAAACTCCAAAAGGACTCCCACCTATTCGTGATCATGATCATGCTATTCATTTGATTCCAGAAAGTGTTCCTCCAAACATCAGGCCTTATACATATCCTTATGTCCAAAAGAGCTAAATTGAATGTATGATTGTAGAAATGTTAGAGGCGGGTATAATTTAACCTAGTCAAAGTTCTTTCTCTGCTCCTATAGTATTGATACACAAGAAGGATGGATCATGGCGCATGTGTCCAGATTATAGTGAGCTCAATAAGCTCACCATTAAAGATAAATTTCCCATTCCTGTGATTGATGAATTATTGGATGAATTACATGGAGCAATTTATTTTACCAAATTGGATCTTCGTTCAAGGTATCATCAAATTAGAATGAAGACTGAAGATATTCCGAAAACAACATTTCGAACTCATGAGGGTCATTATGAATTTTTGGTCATGCCTTTTGGCCTTACCAATGCATCTTCTACATTTCAAGGGTTGATGAATTCCATTTTCAAACCCTTCCTTAGAAAATTTGTGCTAGTATTTTTTGATGATATACTAATCTACAGCAGGTCTTGGAAGGATCATGTTCAACATGTTGACAATGTGCTCAAACTATTGTAGGAGAAACAATTATATGCAAAAACATCCAAATGTTTCTTTGGAGTAAAAGAGGTGGAATATCTGGGTCATATTGTATCTCACGAGGGTGTTAAGGTAGACCCTAACAAAATTAAAGCTATTAAGGAATGGAAAGTCCCCACAACCATAAAGTAGTTGCGAGGATTTCTCGGGTTAACAGGGTATTATCGCAAGTTTGTTAAGAATTATGGGAGAATAGCAGCACCTCTAACAACATTATTGAAGAAATATGCATTTTCATGGACTCCCGAAGCAACTAAGGCCTTTGAACATCTTAAAGAGGCAATGTGCCTAGCACCGGTCTTAGCTACGCCAGACTTCACAAAAACCTTTATCGTGGAATGTGATGCCTCAGGAAATGGAATTGGTGTTGTTTTAATGCAGGAAGGAAGACCCATTGCTTTTGAAAGTCGTCCAATCAAAGGAAAGTATTTACAAAAACCTATTTATGAGAAGGAAATGTTAGCAATACTGCATGCACTAAAGAAATGGCGAACTTACCTAATGGAAAGACACTTCAAGGTAAAAACTGATCATGATAGTCTTAAACACTTTTTGGAACAAAGACTATCTTCAGAAGAGCAGCAAAATGGGTCACAAAGATGTTGGGTTATGACTTTGAAATAATCTACAAAAAAGGAAAGCTTAATGTTGTTGCAGATGCACTCTCAATAAAGAATGAAGAGGTGGAAGCATTGCTTTGTGCCATTTCTATTATCCAACCAGATTGGATAACCGAAGCAAGAGATGAATGGAAGAAGGACGAAGAAGTATGGACACTCATTCAAAAGTTGCAGCAAGATCCTAGTACATCTGATACATTTAGTTGGAAAAATGATTCCTTATGGTACAAAGATCACTTATATCTTTGTAAGAATTCCCAACTAAAACAAAAGATTCCTTTGGAATTGCACACTTCTCCTTTAGGAGGACACTCAGGATTTTTAAAAACTTACCACAGGGTGAAGAAAGAATTTTTTTGGGATGGCCTTAAATCCGATATTCAAAAGTTTGTGGCGGAATGTTTGGTTTGCCAGCAGAATAAAGTGGAAACAATTAAGACCCCAGGACTTCTACAACCTTTATCCATTCCAAGTCAACGTTGGGAGGAGATTTCAATCGATTTTATCACAGGTTTACCTAAGTCCGAAGGAAAGAGTGTCATCATGGTGGTAGTTGATAGACTTACCAAGTATGCACACTTTTGTGCATTATCTCATCCATTTAAAGCAAGTACAGTTGCTACTACATTTATGGACAGAATTCAAAAGCTACATTGAAGCCCAAGGGTTATTGTGAGTGATAGAGATCCCATTTTTACTGGAAATTTTTGGACGGAGTTATTTTCTTGTTTGGGTACTCAATTAGCTCATAGCTCATCTTATCATCCTCAATCTGATGGTCAAACTGAGATAGTAAATAAATGTTTGGAAGGATATCTTCGTTGTTTTGTATCCGATAAACAAACACAATGGGTCAAGTGGTTACCTCTCGTTGAATGGTGGTATAACACTTCCTTCCATACTGCAGCAAAAATGACCCCATTTATGGCACTTTATGGATATTATCCACCATCCATCACATCATCTTTAAGAGAAAATTCGAAGGTTCAAGCAACTGGAAGATCACATCACTACAAGAAAAAAGCACATTAGTGAGGGTCATGCTTGTGACGGACCTTTAAGGTCCGTCACCAATGTCACATATGGTGACGGTCCTTAAAAAACCGTCACTGTAAGTGTATATAGTGATGGTCCTTTATGGTCCGTCACCAAAGACATTTTCAATGACACTTTTGGTGAGGGTCGTTAAAGACCCATCACTAATTCTCTCTTTGGTGACACTTCTAGTGACGAACTTTTAATGACCCTCACCAATGCTCTTTTTGTTACTTTTGGTGACGGTCAAAAAATGTCCGCCATCATTGATCACTAAAAACCGTCACTGTAAGTGTATATAATGATGGTCCTTTATGGTTTGTCACCAAAGAAATTTCACTTTTGGTGAGGGTCGTTAAAGGCCCATCACTAATTCTCTCTTTGGTGACACTTCTAGTGACGAACTTTGTCAAAAAATGTCCATCATCATTGATCATTCCAATGAGTTTTTGATGACGCTATGTGCCTGTTAATATATTTTTTGTCAAAAGATAATGATTTAATACCATTATTGTGGAGCATTTTTTATAATATTTCCAAGGCCATAGTGGTTAGGGTCAGTCAATTTTTTAAGAAGTAATAAGTGTGTATCATTTCCCTCAAGTAATGACTAGTCAAATAGAGATTTCCTATGAGTCAACACATGATTCATATCTATTAAGTTTATTATCTAGCAAATTCCATTTAGATAAAGTTCCATTGTTGTGTGTAGGAAATATATTATTTAATACATAATCGAGCTCTGACAATTCTATTAATGAGAAAGACCTAACAATCCTCAACAATCTGGGCACACCTTAAATTAATGCTTTGACACACACTAACATTTCTTAGCACCCCACATGTCTTGGAACATCTTTGTACCTAGAACATCTTGTGATGACACTGACGCCCAAGCACATGGTGGCATGCGCTAGCACAACATGGAACTCTCCTAGCATGTATTGGCATGTTGCATATAGTCCCTAGCATGCCCTGGAACACCTTGGCTGAATGCATTGACATACATTAGCACTTGGCACACAATGCCACTTGGCATGTATTGGGACCTATTACTAGTGTTCCTAGCATGCCCCTTTTCAAAAAGATAAAGTCCTGACTTATTAACCCTCTTATTGGTTCTTCCTTTTGTTGCCTTGACACATATTGACATACCCTAGCACCCTGCGCCACATCCTTAGCACCTAGCATGTATTGGAATATCTTGGCACTATTAATTAGCACATGATATAATTAGCACACTTTGGGAATTCTTAACATGCCTTGATATTCCCTAGCATGCCTTACTAATGCTTAGCATACCTTGTCACTCCCTCCTTGGCATGACAACTAACACTGACCATTAACACTAGTCTCTGGCAGTACACGTTCCTCATATTCATTAACTTCCATGAATTTTTACCTAGTTCTCCCTTAATGTTTTTTCCTAGTACTCCTTAACACTCATCACCATGCATTATCACTCTCTAGCACACCTTAGCACTCTTCAGCATTCCCTTCCACTTCATAACATGCATAACACTAGTCCCTGACACATATTGGCACTTGGAAAGTCTTAGCATGTATGGAATACGTTGAGATGCCTTGGTATGATTTGGCATGGTTTAATATTAAATTTATTTGTGATTATCAATTGTTGGAAAGTAGATGAGAAGCAACAAAGGAATACTTGGCACTTAGAATGCACTAAGACTTTGCACTTGGCACCTAGTGTTGGTGTGCCTAACATGCCCCTCTTGGAAAAGGTAAATTGATGACTTATTAACCCTCTTATGTGTTCATTTCCTTGTAGTTTAACTTTTTTCTCCCTTTTTTTGTCTTGACAGTCCCTGACACGCATTGACACACCCTTGCACATCTTGGCATGCCTTATCACTTAGCACATCTTAGCATGTTTGACATGTATTCCCACTATCTGGCACATCAAGGAGGTGAAGAGAGATGTAGTCCTAAATTAGGTCGAGTACGAGGGAGAGTAAGGGTTGCTAAAGGGAGGTCATGATAATCCTCCAAGAGCAAGATCATCATGTGAGGGTTCAGAAGAATGTTGCATACCTTAAGGGTCGGTTTGCGCTAGGAGGTAGGATGGCACATTGTTGGTTCTCTTCTGGCAGATCGAGCTTAAGAGAGGTTTCTCATGAGAATACGGGCATGTGATTTCAATGGTGTCTTTGTGTGAAGGCCGCATCAAATTCTGAAATGTTGAAATTTGCAACAAGAAACAGTGAGATTGGAAACCAGAAAGGACAAAAAAAAATGCACCCACATTGGTGAGGAATTTTGATGCACCAGGAGTGAGGAATGTGGGGCATCTAATTTATTTTTCCCTTAAATAAATTGGACAATAAATTGTAATTTCATCTCATAACAACTTGTGTCAGTTAATTAAGTCATGATGACCGAGTTAGCTCAAGAAATTCGATTTGAGGGTCTAATATGAGGCATCTAGAGGGATTCTAATATTTTTGGGGTCCAGTTGAAGTTGATGCATTAGTGGGGTGCAAGTGTAATTAACTCAATTAAATGAGTTAAAATTAGTTTAACTAGTTCTAGCTGAGTGATGAGCTAGTGAGAGGTCCAGTGAATTAAATTAGATTTAAGTCACAATGAGTGATCAATCAGATAACTGATAATTCACTATTAATAGTTGCATGCATGTCAGTTTCGAGGAATACCCAGTTGAGACAGAGGTTAAAGGGAACATAACTATCAGTTGTATTCAGAGAAAATTTCCCATGTGCAATTATAAATTCATTGGGATGCCATGATGGATTGTGCAATCAAGGAAGACTGATTTTCCTAATTAATAAGGAGTTAATTCCCTAGGAATTGCATGAGCAAGGTAGGCTGAAGTAAGGATGAGAATTGGCTAAGTACTAGACTGAGTTTGCCTAGATCAACGGGATACAATTGACATAGTGCTGGAGAATCTCATGAGAGATTAAGCATTAATGTATTGTTTCATGATTCCTTGACTTAATACACAATAGAGATAGAGGGGTTTTGAGCAGTTTCTTTCCCCAAATACATCATGTTGTTGTGTGATTGATAATTTATTTCTCTTACTTATATGTGATTGTGCGATCGTGTTTTGTTTCCACAAATTGTAGGAAGGATTCAATATCTTGTTTTAGTAGATTACAAGATCAGATTGAATCTCGTTGGTTAGATTTTCTACATGGTATCAGAGAAATAATTTTTTGGGCGACGAGTTTGTAGAGAATATCTGAAGATTTTGGTGTAAATTTTTTGAAAACAAATAGAATATTTGGATTCCTTGCGAAAATCTACCCAAATGGAAAAAAAATCCGGTCAAATCAGAGCTCAGATGAGGGAGATATCATCGATTTAAAATAAACTCTTTTTTATAAAATTTTTTTAACTTCAGGACAATTACACTATGCGCAAGTCAAGAACCTATATGCACTTGAGGTACCAGATGCATGCAAAGCTTTGAGGAGAAAGGAAGAAGTTAGAGACTTGGTGGTTTAGAAGGAGCATAAATTACCTCTCAACATGCATCCTCATGAGAAGCAGTCTCAGAAGATTGTGGAGTAGCTGCCACAATTGGAGAAGTAGAGAGGAGACTGAGTGGAAGTGTCCACTCAAGCAGAGACATCCATGAGGGGGAAATTTCGAGCTAGATGGGAAGAGGGAGAAACCATACCTCGAGGTGTAAGGTGGGGTTACGTGTAGACATAATCCCAAGATAAGAAATTTGGGCAAGGTCCATTGAGATGGCGTGTCTCATGGATCGAACCTGGCTATGAGGAGCCCACAGTACAATAGTAGTAGGAAGGATCAGTTAGATTGATGTAGTCAGATGTCAGCAAGACAGAAATCAGAGTGACAGATGTCAAATACTGGATCACAAATCAGAGTTATAAATAGTTCAAAGGGCATGGATGCAGATGTCAGCAGTAGCGCAAAGAATCTAGTACTAGACAGGTGTAGTAGCTAGCAGCAGTCAGAAGACTTTGATGACAGATGCATTATACAGAGTAAGTTGTTCGAAGTCTATTTAGTTTCAGGATTTGCAGGTGCAAACAACACTAGAGAAGTGTAGCATGTAGAACATTCCAAAGGTACCGGATGGGGATATATTGAATTCCTTTCTTGCTGAGAGGGAGTGTTGAAATTTGCAACAAGAAACAGTGAAATTGGCAACTAGAAAGGACAAAAAAAATGCACCCACACTAGTGAGGAATTTTGATGTACCAGGAGTGAGGAATGTGAGGCGTCTAATTTATTTTTCCCTTAAATAAATTGTAATTTCGTCTCATAACAACTTGTGTCAGTTAACTAAGTCATGATGATTGAGTTAGCTCAATAAATTCGATTTAAGGTGATCGAGGTGGATATTGGTAGCCACCCGCCTATTCCACTTGGGCCCTCGCCATTGTCTCTTTCAATTTTTCAATTTCCTTAATTATAGCACAGTTTACTATTTTTGTCAGTTTTTCAGGTCCTGAACTTCCGGAGCCATTTTGAGGCCACAAACGACATTTTTTGGGCAAGAAAGGTTTAGCGATTTCATAGAAATCGCATTAGCAGTTGTAGTCCTCGAAGAGATCTTTCTAACAAGGTATCATGTGCATCAAACGAAGATCATATGACCAAGTTACGACCCCGGAAAGTTGGCTGCCCAACTAACCCCAATGGGGCCCATAAACTCTTGGTGTTACATCTCCTCGGGTTAGGGTTTTGATTGTTTAGGATTTTATCTTATTTTTAAATAATAAAAAAGACCCTTCATCCTTATTGTAACACAGTTCAGAGGAACATAACTATCAGTTATATTTATAGAAAATTTCCCATGTGCAATTATAAAGTCATTGGGATGCCATGATGGATTGTGCAATCAAGGAAGGTTGATTTTCCTAATTAATATGGAGATAATTCCATAGGAATTGTGTGAGCAAGGCAGGCTGAGAATTGGCTAAGTATTAGACCAATTTTTCCTAGATCAGCAGGAGACAATTGGCAGAGTGTTTGAGAATCTCAAGAGAGATTAAGCATTGTATTGTTTCATGATTCCTTGACTTAATACAAAATAGAGATAGAGAGTTTTGAGCAGTTGCTTCCCCAGATACATCTTGTGTTGTGCGATTGATAACTTGTTTCTCTTACTTATATGTGATTGTGCGATTGTGTTTTGTTTCCACAAATTGTAGGAAGGATTCGGTATCTTGTTTTAGTACATGATTACAAGATCAGATTGAATCCCGTTGGTTAGATTTTCTACATGAAATAGAAGAGAGGGTTGATACCATCTTTCCTTGTGGTGGTTAGTAGGCCGCAAGGTCTATGATAAAGACCAACATAAATGGAGGAGGGCTTGCACTGTAATTTAGAGCCATAATAGAAGTCGACATAGGCGTAATATTGATTGAGTTAACCCTAGTTTGAGGGTCGACATTGAGATCTGAAGTTCATGTCAAGATTCAGTCAAAGAAATGCCCAGAATCTATGGATCCATATGAGCTAGGTCGAGTCTCTTATGGAGGCAAGAGTCGTGTTTTTTCTATGTGTGGATAGGGTTTGTTCTACAACAATTAGAAGTACATAAGTATAATGCCCTAGTTAGGATAGTTTCCTAGCATGTTTAGTTCATAAGGTATGACCTTAAGACTGTGACAAATTTGCGTAGAAGAAGATGGGTTGTGACCCTTAGAGCGAGGTTTATTTATGCAATAAAGACGACAGATCTGGAAGATGGTTTGTAGATTCAGTATCTGTGGAGACAACAGATCCAAAGGAGGGTGGAACCTGAGCAGAAGATTGAGCATGCAGAAGAAATGTGCCATATGAAGAATGGATTGACATGCAGAGGAGTTTATTTTGGTGGACTTTCCATAGAGTTTTAGACAAAGATCTGAAGAAAACTATAAAAAATTAGTAAATGGACTGTTAGTGGCTGATTTGTGACCCTAGTTCAGTCATCTACAGATTGTTAGAAGTATGATAAGAGGATTAGTTCATATTTGTTCATATATTGGACAACAAAGATCAAATTGTTGATACACAAGAACAGTGATCTTGAGAGGACTCAAACCATTGTTAGGTGGCAGATTTGAAGAGCCCTAGATGAAGACAATATTGTGGGCCCTAGATCAGTAAAAATAATTGACTGTGGTTGGGCAGATTGATGGTAGGACAAGTACAGTTGGAGGGTTGTTAGGTTACTATCAAAGAAGAGCCCTGACTCTTGTTTTGGTGAAGGACAACAAAATTGGTAGAAGGGCAATTGTATAGGGCCTAAGGATGTGCAAACTTTGAAGGACTAAAGTAACAGTCAAGTGGGCCAACCAAATAGCCCTAGTTCACTATATTGTAGAGGATTGATTCAATGAGAAGAAGGGCAGCCTACATAGCCTTGGACTTCTCATCTTGGAGCTGTAGTATGGCAAAAGTGGGCCTACCAAAGAGTTGTTCACAAATGGAATTGTGAACAACTTGTTACCACTCAAACTAGTAGTGGATCTAAAAGGGGTTCCTAAGAGGGCAACTGCTAGGACAAGGGAAATGATGGAGGCTTAGCCCATTGTCACCAAAGCTAAGGCTCCTTTCTCTTCACGGAATTTCACCGATGGGTGGAATCCCAATAGTTTAGGAAGTCACTTGTAGAGTATAGGTCAATGAATAGGTGGGAAGTGACCCTCAAAACTCTTTCCCTAATATAAAATAAAGAGTGGGACTTGCTTTCCTTTTAAGCAAGGGAATTATCTTCTAGGGAGAGAGGAGGGGGAATGAAGGGTTGAGGGAGAATAATAAGACTTATGAAGGAATTTCTCAATCACTAAAATCCTTTGGGAACTTGGATTCCCAAATGGTCCTTGATGAAAGGCCTTTGACACCAAATGGGACCACACGGGGCCAAGTGGACCCAGCCCAGGTTCGGGGATGGAATTTAGCAACCAATGATGTTCCTATCCTGGACAAGGTGATGGGAAAGGATCAGACAAGAGTTTTTACTTCGATAGGTCAAATTGATCCTACTAGGTTCTATCCTTGGGAGCTGTTAGCGCTCAAATCTACCTTAGGCTGAAATAAGGTAAAACTCAAGGCTACATCAAACCACGCTCGGCCTCGTAGCTAGCCCTACGAGGACAGGAGAGGGCTCTCTCCGGGTCTATCTCGGCAAAGGATCTTCAAAGGGGCTGAGATGACTTATAATGAACAATGAATACTGATTTTAGGCTAGTAAAGAGATAGGAAAGTTTGATTTTGATTTTTTGGGTTTTTGTTGGAGAAATGGGAAAAAACAATTTTGGGTTCGGGGATAAGGCCAGATTTTTGCAGAATTCGAGTTGGGGCGAGGTAGGCAATAGTCTTGATGCTTTTGATCAGGTGTATGGATGGATCAGAACGAAAAGGAGCTGAAGAGGGCAAGGGAGAACATGGATCCTCTCCAAACTGGCGAAAACATGTAAAACTAAACAAATCTAAAGGCAGAGCACTGAAACAATGGATTCAACCTCATTCACTCATTCATTTAGTTTCAGAAGCATAAGAAGGGAATGGCATGCATTAAACATGAAAAAACTTACAGTAAACTGAGAGAAAACACCATCAAGAACTGAAAGCCACAAGAATCCCAACAGGTGCTGCAAAACCTCTGATCTTTCCTTAGCCAAAATATGAAAAATATGTACAATAGTGTGCTAAAGTTTTCCCAAGAGTCCAACCTATCCAACCTCTGAAAATGATTGAGAAATTACATCATATAGACCATCCTAACCCCTTTCCATGCCTCTATGGGTCGAATTCCTCCTTCTAGGAGCAGTTCCAACTAATTCTAAACAAGGAGCTAGAATATAGGCATCCAAACAACTTGCCTCTAAAAGGGAGGAAACTGATTCTTACACTTGATTTTTACTTTTTTAGGAGTGAATCATCTAGAATAGGTAAAAATGAGTCCAAGTTACATGCCAACCATAATATTACATCAATATAACTCAAAAATTACATCCACAAGCAAAACTGGTCCAACTGGCCGAAATTCTGAGCTGGAAGGTGAAAAATTGACCAAAAATCTATATGCGTAGCGCGCCTGAGCCATATGCGTAGCGCGCCTTTCAGCCTGCTTTTGGGGCACTTCCCGGCATCCAAATTGAGCTCATGATAGCTCGTTGGAAAGCCCTGGATGTTGGCTATCCAACCCAAGTGGAATTTCCCAATTTGGAGCTCATTTGCCCCTCCAAAACTTCATTCTCCCAGAAGTACTTCCTGCTGGTGCAAAAGGTGGCAGAAAGGTGGTTTTCATGGTGTTTTTGGCCCTTTTGATCATCCAGAACTTGGTGAAATGATTTGGCCATACTGGAGCATGCATAAATTACCATGAAAAACCCAAAAATATAAAGTTTTCCTCCAGAAAGTGTCCCAATCATAAGCGAGCGCGTCGACGCGCTACTCGTATGGCTGAAAAATCTGTTTTGAGACCAAAATTTTTCAAAATGACAAAAATTTCTCCAAATTTGCTCAAATTCGGAGCGAAGACCCTCCATCATGTATCATGCCCAGCCAATGAAGCCTCGGCCAAAATCCGGAGTGGATCATGTGTTTCACCTCGTTTCAGTATCCTCCTGGTGCATGCAGTTTCAGTAGTGAAAACATTGTCTCTGTAGTGATGTGTCGGTCTCTGTCATGGTGTCACAATGTGTATGAAAAGTATGCTGATATGGTTATGATGAAAAAAAGAGTCTGGTATATGCTCCAATGTCAGATGTGTCACATATATGTCAAGGTGCTATAGGAAATATCACAATGGGAAAAGGACTGTCATAAGGAGTTTGAATGGAAAATAGCCACTCCTTGACTACATGGGGATTTGACACGTGAATAGGAATGAATGTAGTGTAGTGTAGGTCAATAGAAATAGCCCTTGCAGTGTTTGAAAATTTCAATGGAGGATGTGGACAAGTGAAAATGAGACTATGTCATAACATGAATGATGAGCAGTGTTAAAATGACAATGGCAATAATAATGACAGCAGTGATGTAATGGCAAAGAGAGGGCGTGGAAGCAGAGACACCACTGAAAATAGATGACACAGGCATATATATCAACATCATAAGCTTGGAAACCCCCACATAGTCACTATCATTTGCCTCAAAACCCCAAGAAGTGAATTTGGAAATAAACATAGGGTTTACATTTCTCCACATTAAACATTTGTTTCTCCACTTTCAAAACACCATAATCATGTCCAAAATTCACTGAGCAAACGTAAAGAACCTACTTGCGAGCAGTTGGAGGAAATTTGGCATGAATCTGGACGAGCGAAATTTTTTGGCTCTGAGATTATACATGTAGCGCGTTACCCAACGCGTAGCGCCAGTGTAATTTTACACTGAAAAATTTCGCTATACGCGTAGCGCGTCACCCAACGCGTAGCGCGCCAGCCCAACACACAATTTGGCTTCAAAAATCATTTTTTTTTTCACTTCCTTGATGTGTATTTGCCTCTGCTGATGTTCAAACATGGAAAAACCAAGCAAATTTGATGTTGGAGAGAAATGGAAAAATTTTTTTGTGTTCTGGCCCAATCAGTAGCGCGCACTTTTATATGCGTAGCGCGCTACATAGTGCATTTTGCAGGAGGCTTGTGGAGGCCTTCCCAGTGTCCAAATTTGGTTTGTGATAGCTAGTTGGAAAGCTCTTGGAGTCTACTGTCCAACCTAAGTGGAAGTTTGAAATTTGGAGTTCATTTACCCTATAAAAAATCAAATCTCCCAACACTACTTCCTGCAGGTGCATCAATTCTCCTGAGGCAACGGTATTATTGACATTTCTCCAAAACCATTATACCTGTGTAAAACGTAAAGGAGGTTTTTCTTCCTGGACATGTTTTGTACAAAAACCTCTCTCAGTTTTCCAAAATACATCTTTTATTGCTCTGAAACATCATTTGAGTGAAACCTATCCCGATGTGTGAAACAAGGGATTTTGTCGAAATGAAGCGAAATGAAGGGGATAAGGGGCTTCTAAATTCTTGGGGAAATTTTGGGAAGTAGGGAGGGATGTTAGGAAGCAGGGGAAAGTGGAATATTAGAGATTGAGTGAGGGGAAGGGGTCCAAAAGGGAAAAACACAGGCCTAGCCTAGAAAATTGCCAAGTTGTGGCAAGAAACTAGGGTTTGTGCAAAAATGAGGAATTTGGGGGATCTCAGTGATGGGAAGTGTTTAATTAGGTGAATTAATGATAGGGGAAGGTGTATGAACATCGGGATACAAGTTTTTCGATGATTTGACCATCCAAGAGAAATTACCTCCAAAACCCTAGGAGAGGGAAATGGACCTTACCTAGGCACAACTGAAGCATGAACGAGGTGTAAAATGACCCAACGGAACTTGACATGATGATGAAAACCCTATGAATGATGGTATACTCAACTGAATGGTGACATGGACCGACGTTTGGACAACTTTGAAAGGAGTGAAAACAAACCCTAGACCTAATGCCTAGTGACCAAATTTTGCTTGAAGACTCATTGAAATGACAAAATTTGACCTTGACACCTTAAAATCACTTTGTAAGAGCATGTTTGATCACTGGATGAAGGCTGCAAAGACTGACACTAACATTGGCTGCAATGGGGATGGTAGCTCCTTGGAGGTGCCAAGAACGACAGATCTTTGGGAGAGAAGACCAGTGCCTTATCCATTGGGAAATGGAATCAAAAACTCAAACTGAAATGCATTACTGACAATTGATGACTTGATGACACAAACTGACTCTCACTCAACTAAAAACTGACTTGATACTTAAACACAATCGACAAACTGGAAATATGCTCAATATGAAGCTTATTCAATACAACCTAGTCTAACAGTTTCATTCATCACCTGATCAAGTGAAATAAAACAGCCAATGAAACCATGTAAGCATCCTGGCTGCTGTTTGATTTCTTCCCACATGCTTACTGATGCACAAGCAAAGGAAATAATCGAAAGGCAACTCCCATGGAAATTTGAACTCAAGCTAACTGCTGATAAACTTGCAAAGCATGAATTGACTGGATGACTGCAAGAATACTGTGAAAGGATCTTCATAAACATAGCTCTGGTCCAGATAATCTCCATACCTTGATCTTAAACTTTTCCTCACATCTGCGGTGCTTTTCTTTGGTGATTGCAGCAAGCTACCCAAAGGATCCTGAATTTCGTGAATAAACAAACACTGTTGCTAATTACAAACAGAACAAAAGTCTCCTTTATCAATCTCCTCATATGAACAATCTGTTGAACAACACAATGAAATTGACCTTTGAACAAGATTATTATCAACATTATTTTCTGGCACGTGGTTAGCTAATAAAGGAAAACTTTTACAGCAAACATCATCCAACACACGAGCAATAGGATCATCAAAAACTTGAGAATACTGTTGCGTTGTATCCATTGAAACTGTCTGACATCCTACTGGTTGTTCCTCTTTTCCTTGAGATATATTATGAATATTCTGCCTTATAAACTGAAATGCTTCAAAACAAAAGGGTATAGAATTTTCCTGTATCATCAAATCATGCATTTCATCTTCCACACCTTCATCTGTAATCTGACCTTCAATTTCATTGGATGGCTGTAAATCTGATGCTACAAGCTGCTCCAGAATTTCTTTATCTATCTCATCCTCAACATTAACGCTGAGAGATTGCTGATTTATTATAGGCTGCTCATTTGAAGATTTACTATGCAATTTACCCTTCAAAAACTGAAATGATTCAAAACAGAATGGTACAGAGTCACCTTGTATCATTTGATCACATGTACCAGCTTCCATGGCTTCATCTGCAACTTGAAAATCAATGACTTTCGGGGGCTGCAAGTCTGAATATGAGAATTTTTCATTGCCCTCCAGACGATCCAGATCAAGACTTGTTGACGTTTGATTTCTGATTGCATGGAAGTTATCTCTAATGAACTGAAACGAATCAAAACAAAAAGGCAAAGATCCTTCACTTACTTCAAAATCTCTTTTACTTTCCTCATCATTGCCATAGCTGATATGCATTGGTTGATCACTGTACTCGAGCTGCTGAAAGTGAACTTCCTCCTCGCACAAACCAGCTACTGATTCATCTGCAAGATCGGATTCTTTTTGGAGAACATAATCATCATCATACTGATCAAACTGAGGCAAATCATCGGTATACAACACATCATCAAGCATACACATCATATCAACAGCACTCTCTTCTTCACAATGATCTATAAAACAATCAGAATGACAACTGGGATTAGAAACAAAAATTTTTGGGTCAGCCGCTTGTTCTTGAATGTCATTTTCATTTTTTGCAGTCATTTTCCGCACCATATCTTCTACTGCATTTACGAAAAGATCAAGCTTTTCCTCTGAAAGTGTCAGCTGCTCTGAAACATTCTTCTTTTCTTCTTCCTTCAACCTTTCCCTCAAGATCAGCAAATGAGCCTCTACATTTACTGCCTTGTTCTGCATTTCGTGAAGTGTTGCAATATTCTTTTCTCTCAGCTGAAACTCCATTTCCGGATCAAAGGCACCTGGGTAGTGCAAGAGAGCAGATCTAGGAGAAGGTCTTATATCAACTGGCATCGAATAATAAACTTGGTTAAATCTGGCAGAAAACTGTTGTACTGTCTCCCTTGGCAGTCTTTTCAGCTGATTATACTCTTCTATAATAAGGAAAGGATTTTGTCCAATCATCCACCTGTCAAGGAAAACTTTGACAAACTTCTGGAAATCTGAAATGCTCGCATCAGGCAGGGCTTTAAACCAACTCTTCACTTGGCCTTGCAAAGAAAGAGAAAAAATCCTAATACTAACATCTTCATCATCAACTTCAAAAAGATCTAGAAAAGTCTCAACATTCTGCACATGTTGCTCAGCGTTGACATTGTTACATTCACCGTCAAATCTTGGTAGATATAGGTCATAATTTGCAGGGAAAGCATGAAGAACAGAAGGTAAAACAAGAGGTTTATACCGATCTGGGACTATGAAAGGTGTAGGAGTATATACAAGAGCTACGGGATCAGTTTTGTTTTCTTTAGGCTCATCACTCTGAAGAGAGTCATCATAAGATGTGGGAAAATTAAGGAGACCAGGATCAAAGGGAAACTCAGCATTTACACTTTTTGAATAGGTCGAGTGAAGATTTTGATCACCTTTATCATACAACAAATTTTGAAAAACTTTCAGGACAGCTTCAAGACCAGCAAAGAAGTAATTTACAAGAAAGCAGATTAGATCCTGAATACCATTCCACTTTAGATACCTGAACTTTGTGTAAGATCCTTCCATTTTCTCAGAGAAGGAGTCAGTCCTCCAGACTTTGAATTGGAGTCACCAGGTGAATGATTTCAGCCTTCTTATGTCTGATCGTTGTCCACCATCAACCATCAAATCTGAACTCGATACATGTACTGGGGCAATTTATAAGTTAAGTGTTACGATTACAAGCTAGACCGGAGATCGACTGAAGCAGCGTTTATCTACTATGCACTCGTAGAGCAAGAGCAGTTCTAAAGCTACCTGGCGTGACTTCAGGCTCCGTCTGTAGCTATAAATCAAACAACACTAACCAGCAAACCAATTTCTTCCCCAGTATGGTCGCCACTATGTTAGCGCTCAAATCTACCTTAGACTGAAATAAGGTAAAACTCAAGGCTACATCAAACCACGCTCAGCCTCGTAGCTAGCCCTACGAGGACAAGAGAGGGCTCTCTCCGGGTCTATCTCGGCAAAAGGTCTTCAAAGGGGCTGAGATGACTTATAACGAATACTGATTTTAGGCTAGTAAAGAGATAGGAAAGTTTGATTTTGATTTTTGGGTTTTTGTTGGAGAAATGGGAAAAAACAATTTTGGGTTCGGGGATAAGGCCAGATTTTTGCAGAATTCGAGTTGGGGCGAGGTAGGAAATAGTCTTGATGCTTTTGATCAGATGTATGGATGGATCAGAATGAAAAGGAGCTGAAGAGGGCAAGGGAGAACATGGATCCTCTCCAAACTGGCGAAAACATGTAAAACTAAACAAATTTAAAGGCAGAGCACTGAAACAATGGATTCAACCTCATTTACTCATTCATTTAGTTTCAGAAGCATAAGAAGGGAATGGCATACATTAAACATGAAATAACTTACAATAAACTGAGAGAAAACACCATCAAGAACTGAAAACCACAAGAATCCCAACAGGTGCTGCAAAACCTCTGATCTTTCCTTAGCCAAAATATGAAAAATATGTACAATAGTGTGCCAAAATCTTCCCAAGAGTCCAACCTCTCCAACCTCTGAAAATGATTGAGAAATTAAATCATATAGACCTCCTAACCCCTTCCCACACCTCTAGGGGTCGAATTCCTCCTTCTAGGAGCAGTTTCAACTAATTCTAAACAAGGAGCTAGAATATAGGCAGCCAAACAACTTGCCTCTAAAAGGAAGGAAACTGATTCTTTCACTTGATTTTTACTTTTTTAGGAGTGAATCATCTAGAATAGGTAAAAATGAGTCCAAGTTACATGCCAACCAAATATTACATCAATATAACTCAAAAATTACATCCACAAGAAAAACTGGTCCAATTGGCCGAAATTCAGAGCTGGAAGGTGAAAAATTGACCAAAAATCCATATGAGTAGCGCGCCTTTCAACCTGCTTTTGGGGCACTTCTCGACATCAAAATCAAGCTCATGATAGCTTGTTGGAAAGCCCTGGATGTCTTATATCCAGACCAAGTGGAATTTCCCAGTTTGGAGCTCATTTTCCCCTCCAAAACGTCATCCGCCCACAAGTACTTCCTGCTGCTGAAAAAGGTGGCAGAACGATGATTTTCATGGTGTTTTGGCCCCTTGGATCATCTAGAATTTGGTGAAATGCTTTGGTCTTACTGGAGCATGCATAAATTTCCATGAAAAATCCAAAAATATAAATTTTTTCTCCAGCAAGTGTGCCAATCATAAGCGAGCGCGTCGACGCGCTACTCGTATGGCTGAAAAACCTGTTTTGAGACCAAAATTTTCAAAATGACAAAAAAATTCTCCAAATTCCTTGAAATTTGGAATGAGTGTCCTCTGTCATATTCAATGTTGGGCCAAGGAAGCATTCGCCAATATTCGGAGTGGATTATGTGTTTCACGACGTTTCAGTATCCTCCTGGTACATGCAATTTCAGTAGTGTAAACACTGTCTCTGTTGTGATGTGTCGGTCTCTGTCATGGTGTCACAATGTGTATGAAAAGTATGCTGATATGGTTATGATGAAAACAAGAGTTTGGTGTATGCTCCAATGTCAGATGTGTCACATATATGTCAAGGTGCTATAGGAAATATCACAATGGGAAAAGGACTGTCACAAGGAGTTTGAATGGAAAATAGCCACTCCTTGACTACATTGGGATTTGACACGTGAATAGGAATGAATGTAGTGTAGTGTAGGTCAATAGAAATAGCCCTTGCAGTGTTTGACAATGTCAATGGAGGATGTGGACAAGTGAAAATGAGACTATGTCATAACATGAATGATGAGCAGTGTTAAAATGACAATGGCAATAATAATGACAGCAGTGATGTAATGGCAAAGAGAGGGCGTGGAAGCAGAGACACCACTGAAAATAGATGACACAGGCATATATATCAACAGCATAATCTTGGAAACCCCCACACATTCACTATCATTTGCCTCAAAACCCTAAGAAGTGAATTTGGAAATAAACATAGGGTTTACATTTCTCCACATTAAACATTTGTTTCTCCACTTTCAAAACACCATAATCATGTCCAAAATTCACTGAGCAAACGTAAAGAACCTACTTGCAAGTAGTTGGAGGAAATTTGGCATGAATCTGGACGAAGGAGCGAAATTTTTTGGCTCTGAGATTATACGCGTAGCGCGTCACCCAACGCGTAGCGCCAGTGTAATTTTACACTGAAAAATTTCGCTATACGCGTAGCGCGTCACCCAATGCGTAGCGCGCCAGCCCAACACACAATTTGGCTTCAAAACTCATTTTTTTCACTTCCTTGATGTGTCTTGGCCTCTGCTAATGTTCAAACATGAAAAAACCAAGCAAATTTGATATTGAAGAGAAATGGCAAAATTTTTTGTGTTCTGGCCCAATGAGTAGCGCGCACTTTTATATGCGTAGCGCGCTACATAGTGCATTTTTAAGGAGGCGTTTGGAGGCCTTCCCTGTGTCCAAATTGAGTGTGTGATAGCTCTTTGGAAAGATATTGGAGTCTAATTTCCAACCCAAGTGGAATTTTTCAATTTGGAGTTCATTTACCCTGTCAAAAATCAAATCTCCCAACACTACTTCCTGCAGGTGCATCAATTCTCCTAAGGCGACGGTATTCTTGACATTTCTCCAAAACCATTATACCTGTGTAAAAATTGAAGGAGGTTTTTCTTCCTTGGCATGTTTTGGACAAAAATATCTCTCAGTTTTCCAAAATTCATCTTTTATTGCTCTGAAACATCATTTGAGTGAAACCTATCCCGATGTGTGAAACAAGGGATTTTGTCGAAATGAAGCGAAATGAAGGGGATAAGGGGCTTCTAAATTCTTGGGGAAATTTTGGGAAGTAGGGAGGGATGTTAGGAAGCAGGGGAAAGTGGAATCTCAGAGATTGAGTGAGGGGAAGGGGTCCAAAAGGGCAAAACACAGGCCTGGCCTAGAAAATTGCCAAGTTGTGGCAAGAAACTAGGGTTTGTGGAAAAATGAGGAATTTGGGGGATCTCAGTGATGGGAAGTGTTTAATAAGGTACATTAATGATAGGGGAAGGTGTATGAACATTAGGATACAATTTTTTCTAATGATTTTACCATCCAAGAGAAATTACCTCCAAAACCCTAGGAGAGGGAAATGGACCTTACCTAGGCACAACTGAAGCATGAACAAGGTGTAAAATGACTCAATGGAACTTGAAATGATGATGAAAACCCTCTGAATGATGGCACACTCAGCTGAATGGTGACATGGACCGACATTTGGACAAATTTGAAAAGAGTGAAAACAAACCCTAGACCTAATGCCTAGTGACCAAATTTTGCTTGAAGACTCATTGAAATGACAAAATTTGACCTTGACACCTTAAAATCACTTTGTAAGAGCATGTTTAATCACTGGAGGGAAAGTTGCCAAAAGCTGAATTTAATCTAACACTCCCCTACATTTATATAGCAATTGG
>JAXQQM020076174.1:0-256272 GCA_034641835.2 Pinus albicaulis | reverse complement strand
TTACTTTAAAAGAGGTTTGCATATCAAGACATATGATCCCTCTTGGATCTTGGTAGATCCAAAGTTAATATTGATCTAGGCCATCTTAATTTCCCTCTTTAAATAAACTACATTCCACATGAATACCATGGGTTGTTTTTATAGTTTATTATTATTTTATTTTTTTTTATTATTTTTTTTTTTTATTGTATTTTGACCTAGTTAAAATGTTCATAACATTATGTCAATATTTTTATTTAATTTATAAACACTTAAAAATAGTTTGATTAAATAATTAGTTTATTTAGTGAAGGGATCAATTCTCTTTTTACTTTAAAAAAGGTTTTCATATCAAAACATATGATCCCTCTTGGCTCTTGGTAGGATCCAAAGTTAATATTGATGTAGGTCATATTAATTTCCTCTTTAAATAAACTACATTCCACATGAATACCATGGGTCAATACCATGGGTTGTTTTTATATTTTATTATTATTTTATTTTATTATTTTGTTTTTATTTTTATTTTTATTGAGCTAATGTGATGTTTTGTTTTTCACAATGATTCAAAAATTAGCTATTATACAACAATATTGAATTTCTCATTGTCTGTTTTGACCCAGTTAAAATGTGATCTCCCCAGCATGGGTGGGGGTTTCAAAAATTGTTAGAAATTGTTGTATAAGATGGAAAATTTGGATGGTTTGTAGACAATATGGATGTCATAAGAGATATATATTTTGAATTTTTTAGTCTCTCCGGCCATCATGCATCTAATATGATCCATTTCAACTAAGAACGTCAATAAATCACTATGTGAATGATAACTTTTGAGATTTCTAGGCAACTTAATCTATTGTTAATTACATAGTGTCAATTTTGTAAAACTATAATTTACAGTAAGGACTGAGTGGGTTTTTTCTTTTGTAAGTTTTGTTTGGAATTGAAAAATAAAAAAATTATAAAAGCTAAAATTATGTAGTGAAAAACTTTGTTTAAAATTTCAGAATAAAAGGTTGAGTAAGTTTGACATCATATAATATGAATTTTTTTTTTATTATTATAAAGTAAAAAACATGTAAGATTTTTTAGCTAAAATAAATTTAGTATTCATTAACAAAAAAAAATCCTAAAGAGTATGTATGTAGTTACAAACAGTTATGTGCTTAGAAACTATTACAATTAAGTAATTAGAGGTAATTTTAGTGTTATTTAAGAAATGAGAATTATGAGCATTCATCATTATTGCTCAAGATAAACCATGTCCTATGAAATAATTTGGAAATTTAAAAAAATCACATATTTTAAAAAAAATCATTATTAATTTAGTTTTATATATATTAAAAAATACTACTCATGAATAATAAAACAGTTGTAACATAAATAATATATAACAAAAAAAAACCATGTATTTTTGGAATAATAAAATAGTTGTAACAAAAATAATATAGAAAATATATATATATATATATATATATATATATTTGGATGTATGAAAATTTAAATACATTTTAATAAGTAAAATTTTAAAAGAATAATGGTTATAAGCATTTAAAAATAATTGGATTAAATAATTAGTTTAGATCTATATTATTTATCAAAGGGATCAATTATCTTTTTAGTTTAAAAGAGTTTTGCATATCAAGACATATGATCCCTCTTGGCTCTTGGTAGATCCAAAGTTAAAATTGATCTAGGCCATCTTAATTTCCCTCTTTAAATAAACTACATTCCACATTAATACCATGGGTCAATACCATGGGTTGTTTTTATAGTTTATTAATATTTTATTTTATTATTTTTATTTTTTATTGTATTTTGACCTAGTTAAAATGTTAATTACCATTATGTCATTGTTTTTTATTTAATTTATAAACATTTAAAAATAGTTTGATTAAATAATTAGTTTATTTCTCAAAGGGATCAAATCTCTTTTTACTTTAAAAGAGGTTTGCATATCAAGACATATGATCCCTCTTGGCTCTTGGTAGATCCAAAGTTAAGATTGATCTATGCCATCTTAATTTCCCTCTGTAAATAAACTATGTTCCACATGAATAGCAGGGGTCAATACCATGGGTTGTTTTTATAGTTTATTAATATTTTATTTTACTATTTTTATTTTATTATCTTATTTTTATTTTTATTTTTTATTGAGCTAATGTGATGTTTTTTATTCACATTGATTCAAAAATTAACTGTTATACCACAATATTGAATTTCTCGTTGTCTAATTTTTTTAATGAACACTTTAAAAAAAACCCACAAGAACATTTCATTTTACACTGTGATCTCCCCAACATGGGTGGGGATTTAAAAAATTGGAGAGTAAATTGAGCGGTTATTGTTAGAAATTGTTGTATAAGATGGAATAATTACCTAATGTCAATTTTGTAAAACTATAATGTACGATAAAGACTAAGTGAGTTTTTTATTTTGTAATTTTTGTTTCGAATTGAAAAATAAAAAAAAATATATGAAAAACTTTCTTCAAAATTTCACCATAAAAAATTTAGTAAGTTTAACATCATATAATATTATAGAATAAAAAACATATAAGATTTTTTTGAAAGAAATAATTTTGATACTCATTAACCAAAAAAAATCCTCAATAACTACAGAATTTGTAGATTAATGCGAACTAATAGTCGCAACACCCGCTTGCGAAAACAAACACTCAAATCTCTGAGCATGTTTTTCCTTTACATGAAAGATATCTATCATCTTATGTAGAACCTCTCTCTGTGCTAGCAATAAAGAATCTTGTGTGATGAACTGGATGGTCTGTGCAGAGACATGCATAGAGGAAGAAGGCTCATCGCCGCTCATCAAATCCTCCTCCTAAACCCCGCTTATCAAAAAATCCTTTACGATTCCGTGGCAAACTTTTTCATATTCTGTGGTTGCTATCATGCAAGAAGAAGGGTGTTGAATCACTCCAGAAGCTAGCAAACACAATTTCGCTGAGTTGAAAGAAAAACATGGTTCTATCTCATTTATATTTAGATTAGCATTATTTATTTTAAATGTATTAAACTATCGAGATTTTGGATGAAGTGTATGTTTAGTTTTTTTTTTTTTTTTTTAAATGGATTTTTTCACTGTTACCAATAATTTAATTCCTTAGTAGAATAAGATATAAAATTAAATTATTAATAATAATTTATTTAATTAATAAAATAATGTTCTTAATGAGAAAATATTCTAAATTTTTATAAAAGGGAAAGTCAATCAATGTATTAATAATCCATGAAAAATAGATTGAAAATGTAAACAAACTTTGACAATGATAGTCAGAGGGTTGATTCAAACAGATGGGAGTCAAAATTGTCTTTAAAATTTAGCTATCTTTAACACCTCTATGCTTCTATCAACCATACTTAATAATGTATTTGTGTTGGTCATTAAGATATACCATTGGTTAAGATACACCATTGGTTAAAACAAATTATAAACTGGATGTTCTCTGGATTAAAGTTACAAACCCTTTAATATAATTAGTTTGCAAAATTTAGTTATATTTAACACCTCTGTGCTTCTATCAACCATAGTTAATAATGTGTTTGTGTTGGTCATTAAGATATACCATTGGTTAAAACAAATTATAAAATGGACGTTCTCGAGATTAAATTAACAAACCCTTTAATACGCCAGCTGAAAGATATATCATGAATTAATGTGTCTTGTCTTATCCATCATGTATCTCATAGTTTTTGAACACCCTTGGAGTTATATGCAACAATTGGATGTGTTCATGCAACACATCATTTTGACTACCCTCATACATTTTTACAACATGCATCACTGAGGAAAGTCGGATCAAAAATCAGTGGATCATCTTTAAAGTCTTTTAACTATTCCCTCTACCTACTATTGTTCATCTTCAAAATGGTTATTTTCAATTCCTTTTCTATTGGTGTCAATATTTCTCGAAGCATTCTTTTTATGTTGGTGTCAATATAACCTTACTTTCATTTAGTGTCTTTTCGTACTCTCATCCATACTCATTTAATATGCCTAGAATTGTTAGAGAAGAAAATTTTAGATTTAGAAAGCAAGGAATCTAACTATAGGTGGCTAACAAATGCACTCCACAGGCTATTTAGATCAAGGCCTATCCTCCCTTATTCATATGATTTTGCATTTCATATGTTTGGAGATGAGATATTGTGCAATATATGTTGACACCAACAAAAAAGGAAGTCAAACAAAATATTTTTGAACGTCATCAATAGTAGTTGGAACTAATGGTAGAGACTTTCAAAGGTTATTGAGGGGATTTTTGATCACCGGAGTCTTACAGAAAACCAAAGGAAAGATATTTATCTCAGTGAGCTCACTAATACAAGTTGTGGAAAAATGCATGAACACATTCAAAAATATTTGGTTAGCAATATCGGTGCAACATTAAAATCTATGGCTTTCTCCGCTTCACTTTTGGTGAAGCCCAACTCGGTGAAATAGTTGTCAATCCGAGTGTACCAAGCACGAGAAGTTTGCTTCAGCCCATACAGTGCTCTCTTGAGTCGGCACACATGTGATTCACTGTCGAAGATCTCGAAATCTTCTGGATGATCTATGTACACTTCTTCCTCAATAACTCCATTGACGAATGCAGTTTTCAGATCCATCTGATGAATGCACCACCCCATCTGCGTTGAGAGTGCAAGGATAGATCTAATGGAAGAATACCTTGCGGCTAGTGCAAAGGCCTCATCATAGTCGTTCCCCTCAATCTGTGAGAATCCCTAGGCCACAAATCTAGCCTTGTACTTCTCCAGACTCCCATCAGTAGCTTGCTTTGCCTTGTAATTCCATCTAGATCCAACCACTAATTTGTCAACTGATCTTGGGACTACCTTCCATGCATTGTTCTTGATGATGGAGTCATACTCCTCTACCATAGCATCAACCCGAGTTGTTTTCTACACTGCTTCCTGAAAGGAAGATGGTTCTGTCACAATACACTTTCTCATAAGAGCCATGTATCCAGTAAACCTGTCAGGAGACTGTCTCTGTCTGCGCAGTGAAGTAGGGGCTCCTACATTCTTTGTTGCATCAAGTCTCAATCTATCAGCTTCCGTCGTGCGCCTTCTGCCATTTCTGGTGGATGGCTCAACATGATTGTTTCCTACCACTCCATGATCCTCTACATGTCGCTACTCCACATCTTGAGGCTCATCCTTGGGAACAAAGAGTTCCTCCTCTAAATGCAAATCTAGCTCCCTCTCAAGGGACAATCACATGGATTTATCCTCATCATATTTTATATCCCATCACACAATAATCATTCTGTTGTTTGGAAAATACACTCGATAGTTTTGGAGAATTTTAGTTTACCTCACAAATATCCCAATCTCAGTTGTTGGTTCCAACTTCTTCCTAGCATCTTTGGACACATGCACATAAACAGATGAGCCAAAAACCTTAAAAAGTGAAGCATCAGGTTTCTTACCAATAAAAGCCTCTTCTGGTGTACTCGCGCCAATTATTCTATGAGGACAACAATTTTTCACATATACCATTTTGTTGCATGCCTTCACCCACAAATGCAACGGTAGGCCCTGATCATGTAGCATCGCTCATGCTGCACCCACAATTGTTCAGTTATTTCTCTCATCAACCCCATTCTGTTGTGAGTTATGAGGTGCTATCAGTTCTATTTGAATTCCTTATTTGCTATAGAATTTATTGAATTTGTTAGAGATTTACGCACCACCATTGTCGCTCGTAAGAGCCTTCACTTGCTTCCATGTGTCTTTCTCCATCGGTGCTTTAAAATCAAGAAACTTTGAGAATTTAACTAAGGGTTCAACAATTAGTATCAGAGCCAAGTTCCTTAGTACCAGTCTAACAGCTGAAAGGAGATCCTAGGTTCCCAAGATGGCTAGTAAAGAAGGATGCTCAACCAATAAAGCCCCTTTCTTCACTGGTGAAAATTATGCTTTCTGGAAAATCAGAATGAGGACATACGTAATGTCTCTAGGAATAGAAGTCTAGGCTGCAGTGAAATTAGGATATGCCCCAAAGGCAACTGACACAGAGAAAGAAACAAAACAAGATTTTGTGGCTAACGCAAAAGCCATGAATGCCATCTTGAATGGATTATGTGAAGCAAAGTTTATTAAAGTAATGCACAAAGACTCTGCCAAAGAAATATGGGATACTCTTGAGAACATACATGAGGGAGAAAAGAAAGTAAAGACTGCCAAACTTCAAGTCTATAGAGCCCAGTTTGAGAACTTAAAAATGAATGATGATGAAGACATTGCCATTTTCTTCCTAAAAGCTGTAGAAATTATTAACAATATGAAAGCTCTTGGAGAAAAAATGCCAGAAAGTATAATTGTACAAAAGATTCTAAGATCTCCTCCATCCAGGTTTAACCCAAAGGTGTCTGCAATAGAAGAAACAACTGATTGGGAGACCTTGACCATGAAACAGCTACTTGGAAATCTAACAGCCTATGAAATGAGGCTCCCACAGAAGAAGCCAAGTACGAGGGAAGCAACCTTTAAAACAGAAAAGAAGAAAGAAGAAGAGGGAGACATATGCTCTTTCTCGGATGAAGAAGAGGCAAATTTTGTCAAGAAATTGGATAGAGGCTCAGGTAAATACAAAGGTAAACTCCCCTTCAAATGCTTTAACTGTGGAAGAGTGGGACACTATGCTGCCAAGTGTCCTCACAAGAAAGTAAGGAATCAGGCTCAAGAGTTAGAGAAAAATAAATCAAAGAACTGGCAGAAAGGAAAAAAGTTCAGCAGAAAATCCTTCTATGCTCAACAAGACAGCAGTAGATCTAAAGATTCAGATGAATCCTCAAGTGAAGAAGGAACCTCTAAATTCTTATTGATGGCCATAGAAGAAATTGAAGGTCTCTTGCTAGAAGATGAAGAAGAAGAAGGTGAAGTCGACCTTGAGGGGGAGCTAAGAAGTGCTCTAGAAGAGATTGATAGACTCAAACTGAAATTTAGAATACAAAAGGACATTCTCCTCAAGTATGTACGAGAAGAACAGAATTTAGAAGTCCTTAAGCAGCTAAAGATAGAGCTTGAAGAAGCTAAGAAGATAGAGGACGTGTTACTTAAGCAAATCAAAGAAAAAACTCAAGAACAAGAAAAGTTGGAAGAAGAAGTAGTATGTCTTAGGAAGAAATTAGAAAATGCTCAAAGGAAAGTGGTTATAAACTCTTCTCAAAAACAATCTCTAGTAAGTTGAATGAACTTCTGGTTGCTCAAAGATCCCCTATGATAAAGACTGGAATAGGCTATGAAGGAGAATCAAGTAAAGGAAAAGAAAAGGTTGACAGAGAAATTATTTTTGTAAAAGCAAAGAAGAATGATGAAGCAACTCAAACAACTCCTACAAAAGAAGAAATCTGCAATAAGGAAGACAAAAATCAGAAGAAACCATTAGTGGCAAAGAATGTAATAAATACTAAGACCCCTGAATATGTAAAATTTGGAAACCATCAAAGGAGATTCCTCCCTCCAATAAATAATGCCACCTGTTATGTCTGCCACAAGCTGGGACACATTGCTGCATATTTTCATGCAAGGAGGAGTAATTCAAACCAGAAAAAGATGCAAACATTGAAGAGACTACCCCAAGCAACCAATTGGAAGAGACAACGTTACATCAGATATACAAATAGTTTCTATGGTTACTATTTTTATTGTAAGGAATTTGGCCATAAAATCATTGAGTGTAGAAAGTATGGACAAAGATTGATGTTAAACCCCTCAAGAAGGTTTATGAATCAAAGAAATTTTGGTCATACTCATAATTCTACAAAAACTATGATCAAATGTTGTGTATGCAATCAAGTTGGACATATACCCTCTAAATGTCCTCTAATAAGATATAGTTCATCACCTCACAAAAGATACCAAACAATAGGATGCCTGCAGTGGATAAAGAAGGTGAATAAATGTGACTTGGCTCTAACTGCTCAAGACCTGAAAAGCCAGTGGTATTTGGATAGTGGTTGCTCAAAACACATGACTGGAGACAGAAGCAAGTTTATAACTCTTGATGAAAATAAATCTGGCAATGTCACTTTTGGCAATGAAAAATTAGGTAAGATCAAGGGAAAAGGCTCAGTCAGCATAGACAATGGCAGAGGAAAGGCCCAAGATGTACTATTTGTAGATGGACTGAAAGCAAATTTACTGAGTGTCAGTTAGATGTGTGACAAAGGTTGCGAAGTTATATTTAGAGCACAAGACTGTGAGGTCAGATCTAGCACCACCGGTAAGACTCTACTCAAAGGTGTTTGAACAGAGAGCAATGTTTACATTATGAAAGAGGAAGATGAAGCATGCCATCTTAGCAAACTTGAGGAGTCATGGTTATGGCATAGAAGATTGGGACATCTCAGCTTCGATCATATCATCAGACTGAGTAAAAATAAAGCAGTCAGAGACATGCCAGAAATAAAGAGGCCTTCTAATACCATATGCAAATCTTGTCAATTGGGTAAACAGACCCGCACATCCTTTAAGGCCAAAGAGGAGTTGTCAACAAGAAGACAACTCCAGCTTGTGCACATGGATCTGTGTGGACCTGCAAGAACTAAAACACCAAGTGGAGAATCCTACTTCATGCTGATAATAGATGATTTCTCCAAAATGACATGGGTTGCTTTTCTGAAGAATAAATCGGAAGCTCTCGACACATTCAAAATATTTAAGGCATTAGCCGAAAATCAGACAGGATGCAAGCTGAAATGCATCAAATCAGACAGAGGAGGTGAATTCACAGATTATGAATTTGCTGACCTATGCAATGAACATGGCATAAAACAACAATTTACTATTGCAGGGACACCTCAGCAGAATGGAGTAGCAGAGAGACAAAACAGATATGTTCAACAAATTGCCAGAGCCATGATGCAAGAGAATAATATTCCTCAAACCTTCTGGGCAGAAGCGGTACACACAGCAGTGCATATCCTTAATAAAGCTCACTTAAGGCCAAGCAGTGACAAGACTCCCTATGAACTATGGCATGGAAAGCCAGCTTCAATCAAACATTTCAGAATCTTTGGAAGCAAGTGTTACATAAATAATAATGATGAAAATCTTGGAAAATTTGATGCAAGAGCAGATGAAGGAATATTTCTAGGATATGCATCCAAAAGCAAAGGGTACAGGTGCTATAACAAGACTCTTCGGAAAATAGTAGAAAGCATTGATGTGAGATTTGATGAAGAACTTCAAAACAATACAAGAGATAATGACTGCTGCAGTCCATCAGATAACCATGAAGAAGAAGACCAGAATGATGATGAAACAAGCAAGACTACAGAAGATGAAGAGCTGAGCTCGAAATCCCCCTCAAGATACACTTAGAAGAATCATCCCGAAGATCAAATCATAGGAGATAAGAAAGCAGGGGTCCAGACAAGAAGGCAGCTAACAGAACAAACTGAAGAGATATACATAGCCATGTTGTCACAAATAGAGCCAAATAAATTTGAAGAAGCCAACAAGGACAAGTCTTGGGTAAAAGCAATGAATGAGGAATTGGACCAAATTGAAAAGAACAATACCTGGGAACTAGTTCCTAGACCAATTGAGAAAAATATCATTGGTTCAAAATGGGTATTCAAAAACAAAATGAATGAGAAAGGACAAGTAATCAGAAATAAAGCCAGACTAGTCTGCAAAGGATATTCACGAGTCGAAGGACTTGATTATGATGAAACATTTGCCCCTATAGCCAGAAAGGAAGCTATCAGAATGTTCCTGGCATTTTCATGCTACCAGAATTTCAAGGTATATCAAATGGATGTAAAATTTGTATTTCTGAATGGAGACTTAGAAGAAGAAGTCTACATGGAACAACTAAAAGGCTTCTCATTGACAGACAAAGAAGATTATGTGTGCAGACTGAAGAAGGCCCTATATGGACTGAAACAAGCTCCTCGTGCTTGGTACTCAAGAGTGGATAAATATTTGCAAAAACAAGGCTTTAAGAGAGGTGGAGTAGACAGTAATCTATATATAAAATCCCATGAAAATGAACTCATGATTGTTGTTGTATATGTTGATGAAATTATGTTTGGAAGCAACAAATATGAACTAGCAAAAGGATTTGCAAAAGAGATGAAATCACAGTTTGAAATGTCCATGATTGGAGAGCTCAGTTTCTACTTAGGAATTCAAATTCAGCAAAAGAACACAAGCACATTCATCTCACAGGAAAAGTACTTAAAATAAATGTTAAAAAAGTTCAAAATGGAGGACTGCAAACCTGCGTCAACTCCCATGACCACAGGATGTAAACTGTGTGCTGATGATGGGTCTGCTAATATAGATCAAAAACTCTATAGATCCATGATAGGAAGTCTGTTGTATCTGACTGCATCAAGACCAGACATCATGCTAGCACTTAGGACTAGTGGCTAGATATCAAGCAGCACCTAAAAAAAACCATCTTCTGGCCGTAAAAACAATATTCATATATCTACAAGGAACAACACAATATGGACTTTGGTATCCTAAAGGTAAAAGCTTCACTTTGACAGCATACACAGATGCAGATTGGGCCAGCTGTGTGGATGACAGGAAAAGCACAAGTGGAGGTTCTTTCTATCTAGAAGAAAGTCTAGTGGCATGGTTAAGCAAGAAACAAACATTATCTCTCTGTCTACAGCAGAAGCAGAATATATAGCAGCAACAGCATGTTGTACACAAGTCATATGGATGAAGCAAACCCTCCAAGACATGAAGGTAAGCATCGAAGAACCTATCTCAATCAAATGTGATAATACAAGTGCTATAAGTATATCTAAAAACCCTGTGCTTCACTAAAAAACCAAACATATTCCAATCAAGTATCATTTTCTCCGAGAACAAGTGGCTCAGAAGATAGTAAAACTGGAGTATGTACCAACAAAAGAATAGACAGCAGATATATTTACCAAACCACTTGCTAGAGAGCCATTTGAATATTTGAGAGACAGATTAGGGGTAGTATCTGTAGATGCTACTCTCTGATATGAAGAGAAAGCACAGTTTTAGGGGGAGAACAAAAATGAAAATATCATTCTCAGGGGGAGATCAGTCAGCAAGGGAAGCATGAAAATAGGTCCTCAGGATCAAAGGGATTATGGAAATAATACATTCAGCATAAAAGAATCAACAAAAAGGCAAAAGGGTATGTCGTGCAGCAGAAGAATAGTGAACCTGATGTGTATCTAATCCAAAGTTTGGAGTAGCAGCGTGCAAAGTCAGGAAATTTCAGGAAATGCATGAAATATTGAAAAAAAAAAAGAATAAAACCACAACATCAGAGAATAGAAGCTTCACAAAAATTCGAACCCTTTGCCATTGATGTCAAAGGGGGAGGAAGAGCAAGCAACAGTAAGAAGAGGAAGCAACAGGAGAAAGGATCCTATCAGGCAAACAGAGGAAGTGTATTTCCATCAATGCCAAAGGGGGAGACTGTTGGAAATGTTGTTATTGATGGCAAAGGAGGCAGCAAAGAGAGAGACAGGAAAAGGAAGCAGCGAATACAGAGACAGAGCTGTTATCATGGCAATGGAGGCAGCAAAGAAGCAAATGAATGAAGTAAAGGAGACAGGCAGAGGCAGAGTTTGGATGTACATGAATAAGTAGACACAACTATTATTGCAAAGTATACAACTATTATTCCAAGAATCGTTGTTCCCAATTAAGTGAATATATATATATATATATATATATATATATATATATATATATATATATATATATATATATATATATATATATATATATATATATATATATATATATATATATATATATATATATTCCGAGAATCTTTACCCAGCCGGGCGTTACATTTAATACATAAACCTTATTCTGGAAATCGCTTAACCCCAAGCGGCAAAGCATATATATATATATGCAGCGTATTTACATATATAGCGCGAGATCCAAAGAAACAAAGTAATATAAGGTGGGACCCTTGCCAATCACATCGGAAAGAAACAGACCGTCGGAACATATATTAAAAGACTTGCGATTGAGATTGAAGCCCGGACCCGATGGGCTTATAAAACATGAGTAAAAAGTATTTGCAGTCCGTCATGATCGAATCGGAGTAGGAGTGGTCAATTGCATCGGAGTATTCGAGTCGCGATTGCGATCAATCGCAATCGGAACAATCACAAAGGACCCAATCACAATCAGAAGATTTCAATTGCGATTCATCACATCGGCATTTCAAAGTGAACAGTGGTCAATCGCAATCGGAGCAGGAGCAATCAATCGCAATCGGAGGAGAAATATATTGCATCGGGAAGCGTGGCAAGTGGGCCCAGAAGGAGTTTTTATATTTTTTAAACAGGTTTTATTATATACGCCAAGATTTGATTTAAAGACATATTGAAAGGCAGTTAGTGTAATGAAAGTTGGGTTATATATATATATATATAAATATAAAAGAGTTGTCATAAATATAAAAGAGTTGTCATAAATATAAAACGATGGCTGCAATGGTATTAAAATATGCCACGTGGTCTGTGGACCCACGGGCCTCGGCTCAAGGTGGAGGGAAATTCTTTATATAAAACAATTGCGATGTATGTATGTTCCGCTTGCGGAACCCGCCACATCAACAAGACACTTGCTGTGTGTAAAGGGTTGGAATTTACCGAGAATTACAATCAGCAGTCACAGATATTTACAAAATGCACTGATATAAAAAGCTCTGTTACACGTATCTAGCAGTTACACCACAGCAGAGGACAAAAAAGCAAACAGAGCTGAAAAGAGATAAAACACAGTCAAAGAAAAGACAAATGCGTAGCGAGCCAAAAGACTAAATGAGTTGAGCTGAAGTTTTTATTATATGTGAATGTAAATATTGTAATTGGTTTTTTTATTATTTGTGATGCATTGGCAAGTCTCCGGAAGAAAACAAAATCCCACTGTTAGATTAAAATAAGTACCTACAGTTACATTTTTCTAAGTGAGCTGGAAAAGAAATGAGAAGGCAGAAGGCAAAGAGGCATGGCTATCCATTCCAAATTCATTAAGGAATGCTAACAGTCACAAGAAAATCCTTATAAATAATATCATCTTGATATGCAAAAAAGTGTGTTAGAGAGAGTAAATCTAGAGAAGGAAGAATATAGAAGTGTGAGGCAGAGAATATTAAGAGAAGAAGAGTAGAAAGAGAAGCTACAGAACAGAGCTGATATCTGAGGTAAATCAGCAAACATTTAGTTTGATAAATTGAGGAAGTTGGAGCTTCCCTATCAAGTTGCAGCTTAATAGTTGTCAGTTGTAGCTGACTGAGGTTGGAGCCTCCTGTAGGTTGGTGCCTGCAGAAAATTGAAGGGAGTTGGTGCTTCCTTGCAAGTTGTAGCTTGCAGAATTGAGGTAGGAGCCTCCCGTAGGTTGGTGCCTGCAAAAAAACAGTGGTGAGAGGGAGTTGGAGCTTGCCTTTGCATCACAACAATAATAAGATGTGGTTTTCTCCCTTTATGGGTTTCCACTTATATCTGGTGTCTCTGTGCATGATGTTTATGTGTTGATCTGATTTATGTCATCTGCTTAAATACCTGCTGCTCTCATATTAATTCTGTTGTTATATTATATTAATACTTGTTGCTTACATTCTAATATTACTCACATATTAAGTTGGATATGAAATGAAGGTGTAAATAAGGTTTCATAAAAGTTTAAAAGATCATGACTGTGTTAAACTGATTCACCCCCCCCCCCCTCTCAGTTTAACTAAGGGTTCAACACTGTCATATCCATCATGAACTTTGATCCCCTTCCTTGTCACAATTGAATGCAAGCCTCAGTCATCCATGTCTATTTGACTTCAATATTCTTTTTTGAGGTGCAAATTGATATGAAGGAAGTGAGGGAAGAGCTCCAACATGATGCAAATTGAATGTAAACACCTTGAACGTTTAAAAATTCGAAGTCCAATGCAAGGAAATGAAAACAAATGGAATTTGAGAGGTGACTTCACATGCCATCTATGGATGCAAGTTCGACAGGAGTACTGGAGGGGTGGTGTCTGAGTCCGGGAAATAAATGATGACCACTAGACCATATGTGTTTTCATCTACGTAACCATTATATTCGAAAAATATACTCACTCTATTATTCAATTTTATAATCCCTTAGCTCCATCTTGTTCCTTTATTAGTTAAGTATGTGTTTTTGAACTCAAATTCCTTAGAACATGATAAAGTTCAATTTTTTCACAATGTTGAAGTTTTAGGAGAATCTGAAACAAAATGGGAGAGAGGCTACAATTGTGCTAGAATCTAGCCTCCCAAACTCGCGAGATTACTATCAATGAATATCCAAATATCATGACTTTTTGGATCTTCTTTTGAATGGCTAGCTCTAAAACTTTCCAAAGAGAAAGGAACTCCATTTGATGATTGGTTTCCACCCCCAATCCCCAAGCATATTGTATCTCGATTTTTTAATCGGGGTGAAGGATCACCACTCTCACTACCTCTGATTTATAACATTTTTAAAATTAAATCTAAAAGAAAAAAGGTATGGGGGAGAGTGTTGTATTTAAATGTTTGTAAAAATTTACATGTGGCCTCAATTAAAAATAATAAAAGGTTAAAGGTATGGGGGAGAGGGTTGTATGTAAATGTTTGTAAACATTTACATGTGGCCTCAATTAAAAAATAATAAAAGGTTAAAAAGTAATTGTTTGCAGATGCACTCTTTAGGATAGCATCCCGCCAACTTGTTAAGGATAACATCCCACCAACTTATTAGCACAAGACATCCCATTAGCAAGGTGCTTTAGCAATGAGAAATCAACAAATTTAGTTAACCTTTGGGACATAGGCATGGGAAATATGTTGTAATATGTTGTAAATATTTTAACTCAGTCAAAATAAAATTAAAAATTAAAAAATTAAAATAAATTAAAATAAAAGAAATAATTTTATAATGATAATTATCAATAAAACATTTTGACTTCCATAAATTACATAAAACTAAAACTAAAAATAAAATAAAATAAAAATCGATAATTATGTTTATAATTAATAATAAAATCAGTCTAGATCCATCTTAACTTCGAAAAGACATCAAATTTCAATTCATTATTATTATTATTTTAATCTTTTCAAAATGAAATGTATGGTGATCAATGTTTTTCTTAAACATTAAATTTCTATAAATATCTGATAAATAACTATTATAAAATTCTTTTATTCCATATTTTAATATAAAAGTCCATTAATACATTTCCTTATTTATAAAATTAAATAAAATAACTATTATTTTATTTCATATTTTAATATAAAATTACATTAATACATTTTCTTCTTTATAAAAATAAATAAAACAATTTATTAGATTGATGTGAACTAGAAATAAAATAAAATAAAAATTCATATCTCAACGACTGGTTAATATTAATATTAATATTAAAACTTTCTATTAGAATTTTTTTATATAAATAACTCATCAAGTTTAAATAATCTATTCATATTTAACCTATTTCTTTATGGGTTAAACTATTTGATAACTTATTAAAAAAAATCACATTCTCATACTAAAGTTATATTCCATAACTTACCAAAAAACACCACAGTCTCATACCAATTCAGGTTAACTTACGCTCCTTTAAGCATTAAATGCTATAAATAATGGGTAAAGCTTTTTTAACCTTTAACCTTTGATATATATATATATATATATATATATATATATGGGGGGTTTGAAACCGTTATGAAATTAAATTAAATAAAAATATCCGGTTTTCATGGTTATAAACGGTTTTCATTGACCAATAGGCCTTGCTTATTACCGTGTAAGTCAGCCCAAGGCCGGAAGAGCATCCGTTATATCATGTTTATAAATAACGAGATCATGGCGGAGTGGATGATGAGGAGGAGGATTTGATGAGCGGGCGGTGAAGAAAATGAAGTTACTTAAGGTGATGGATCTCGTGAAAGAATAACTTGCTCGCACACTCTTCATTCATTAACGCTGGGATTAGTGGATGCATTTGCAGAAAGAGGGAATGACTGGTTGTTTTCCCAAGCGGGTGTCACCATCTGCTTTGTCTGTGCAGAGGAATGTTTGAAGGCAGAGGACACTTTCTGCAATGTCTGGGCCAAGCACTTTCTTATTAAGATAAACGAGGGGCAAAGAAAGCGGATTAAGTGCATGGATCCTCAATGTGACGAAGAAAGTTGGTGATTGCGAAGTGAACACTAGGGCACCACTTCACTTTCACTTGGTGCCATTGTGGAGGAATGAAAATCAAAATTTTCATTCCTAATATCCAATTATTCTATGAGGACAACAATTTTTCACATATACCATTTTGTTGCATGCCTTCACCCACAGATGCAACGGTAGGCCCTGATCATGTAGCATCACTCGTGCTGCACCCATACTTGTTCAGTTATTTCTCTCATCAACCCCATTCTGTTGTGGGTTATGAGGTGCTATCATTTCTATTTGAATTCCTAATTTTCTATAGAATTTATTGAATTTGTTAGAGATTTACTCACCACCATTGTCGCTCGTAAGAGCCTTCACTTGCTTCCACGTGTCTTTCTCCATCGGTGCTTTGAACTCAAGAAACTTTGAGAATTTAACTAAGGGTTCAACAATTGGTATCAGAGCCAACTTCCTTAGTACCAGTCTAACAGCTGAAAGGAGATCCTAGGTTCCCAAGATGGCTAGTAAAGAAGGATGCTCAACCAATAAAGCCCCTTTCTTCACTTGTGAAAATTATTCTTTCTGGAAAATCAGAATGAGGACATACATAATGTCTCTAGGAATAGAATTCTGGGCTACAGTGGAATTAGGATATGCCCCAAAGGCAACTGACACAGAGAAAGAAACAAAACAAGATTTTGTGGCTAACGCAAAAGCCATGAATTCCATCTTGAATGGATTATGTGAAGCAGAGTTTATTAAAGTAATGCACAAAGACACTGCCAAAGAAATATGGGATACCCTTGAGAACATACATGAGGGAGACAAGAAAGTAAAGACTGCCAAACTTCAAGTCTATAGAGCCCAGTTTGAGAGCTTAAAAATGAATGATGATGAAGACATTTCCAGTTTCTTCCTAAAAGTTGCAGAAATTATTAACAATATGAAAGCTCTTGGAGAAAAAATGCCAGAAAGTATAATTGTACAAAATATTCTAAGATCTCTTCCATCAAGGTTTAATCCAAAGGTGTCTGCAATAGAAGAAACAGCTGATTGGGAGACCTTGACCATGAACTAGCTACTTGGAAATCTAATAAATTTATGAAATGAGGCTCCCACAAAAGAAAACCAAGCACTTAGGAAGCAACCTTAAAACAAAAATAAGAAAGAAGAAGAGGGAGACATATGCTCTTGCTCGTATGAAGAAGAGTGCAAATTTTGTCGAAGAAATTGACAGAGGCCTGTAACACAAAGGTAACTCCCCTTCAAATGCTTTAATCAGGAAGAGTGGGACACTATGTCACAAGTGCCCTGGTACAAGAAAGTAAGGAATCGTGCTCAAGAGTCAGAGAAAATAAATCAAAGCACCGGCAGAAAGGAGCTTGAAAAACAGGTGCAAATCCTTCATGCTCAACAAGACAATAAGATATTCAAGATTCGATGAATCCTTAAGTGAAGAAGGAACTCCGAATTTTATTGATGGCTATAGAAGAATCCTGTGGAAGGTCTCTTGCTAGAAGATGAATAAGAAGAAGGTGAAGTCGAACTTGAGGGGGAGCTAAGAAGTGCTCTAGAAGAGATTGATAGACTCAAACTGAAATGCAGAAAAGAAAAGGACATTCTCCTCAAGTAAGTACAAGAAGAACAGAATTCAGAAGTCCTTAAGCATCTAAAGATATAGCTTGAAGAAGCCAAGAAGATAGAGGACAGTTACTTAAGAAAATCAAAGAAAAAACTCAAGAACAAGAAAAGTTGGAAGAAGAAGTAGTATGTCTCAAGAAGAAATTAGAAAATGCTCCAAGGAAAGTGGTTATAAAATCTTCTCAAACAACAAGCTCAATTAAGTTGAATGAAATTCTAGTTGCTCAAAGATCCCCTATGATAAAGACTGGAATATGCTATGAAGGAGAATCAAGTAAAGGAAAAGAAAAGGTTGATAGAGAAATTATTTTTGTAAAAGCAAAGAATAATGATGAAGCAGCTCAAGCAATTCCTACAAAAGAAGAAATCTGCAATAAGGAAGACAGAGATCAGAAGAAACCACTAGTGGCAAAGAATGTAATAAATACTAAGACCCCTGAATATGTAAAATTTGGAAACCATCAAAGGAGAATCTTCCCTCCAATGAAGAATGCCACCTGTTATGTCTACCACAAGCTGGGACACATTGTTGCATATTTTCATGCAAGGAGGAGTAATTCAAACCAGCAAAAGATGCAAACATTGAAAAGACTGCCCCAAGCAAACAAATGGAAGAGACAACCTTACATCAGGTATGCAAATAGTTTCTATGGTTACTGCTTTTATTGTAAGGAATTTGGCCAAAAATCATTGAGTGTAGAATGTATGGACAAAGATTTATGTTTAACCCCTTAAGAAGGTTTATGAATCAAAGAAATTTTTTTCATACTCATAATTCTACAAAAACTATGATCAAATGTTGTGTATGCAATCAAGTTGGACATATACCTTCCAAATGTCCTCTAAGAAGATATAGTTCATCACCACACAAAATATACCAAACAAAAGGATGCCTCCAGTGGATAAAGAAGGTGAATAAATGTGACTTGGATCTAACTGCTCAAGACCTGAAAAGCCAGTGGTATTTGGATAGTGGTTGCTCAAAACACATGACTGGAGATAGAAGCAAGTTTATAACCCTTGATGAAAAGAAATCTGGCAATGTCACTTTTGGCAATGACAAATCAGGTAAGATCAAGGGAAAAGGCTGAGTCAGCATAGACAATGGCAGAGGAAAGGCCCAAAATGTACTATCTATAGATGGGCTGAAAGAAAATTTACTGAGTGTCAGTCAGATGTGTGACAAAGGTTACGAAGTTCTATTTTGAGCACAAGACTATGAAGTCAAATCAAGCACCACCGGTAAGACTCTGCTCAAATGTGTTCGAACAGAGAGCAATGTTTACATTGTGAAAGAGGAAGATGAAGCATGCCATCTTAGTAAACTTGAGGAGTCATGCTTATGGCATAGGAGATTGGGACATCTTAGCTTCGATCATATCATCATACTGAGCAAAAAGAAAGCAATCAGAGACATGCCAGAAATAAAGAGGCCTTCTAATACCATATGAAAATCTTGTCAATTAGGTAAACAGACCCGCACATCCTTTAAGGCCAAAGAGGATTTGTCAACAAGAAGACCACTCCAGCTTGTGCACATGGATCTGTGTGGACCTGCAAGAACTAAAACACCAAGTGGAGAATCCTACTTCATGCTGATAATAGATGATTTCTCCAGAATGACATGGGTTGCTTTTCTCAAGAATAAATCGGAAGCTCTGAACAAATTCAAAATATTTAAGGCATTAGTAGAAAATCAGACAGGATGCAAGCTGAAATGCATCAGATCAGACAGAGGAGGTGAATTCACTGATTATGACTTTGCTGACCTATGCAATGAACATGGCATAAAACAACAATTCACTATTGCAGGAACACCTCAATAGAATGGAGTAGCACAGAGAGACAAAACAGATCTGTTCAACAAATTGCTAGAGCCATGATGCAAGAGAACAATATTCCTCAAACCTTCTGGGCAGAAGCAGTGCACACAACAGTACATATCCTTAATAAAGCTCACTTAAGGCCAAGCAATGACAAGACTCCCTACAAACTGTGGCATGGAAAGCCAGCTTCAATCAAACATTTCAAAATCTTTGGCAGCAAGTGTTACATAAAGAATAATGATGAAAATCTTGGAAAATTTGATGCAAGAGCAGATGAAGGAATATTTCTAGGATATGCATCCAAAAGTAAAGGATACAGATGCTACAACAAGACTCTTCAGAAAATTGTAGAAAGTATTGATGTAAGATTTGATGAAGAGCTTCCAAACAAGACAAGAGATATAGATTGCAGTAGCCATCCTGAAAACCATGAAGAAGAGGACCAAGATGATGAAGAAACAAGAAAAACATCAGAAAATGCTGAACTGAACTCAAAAACCCCCTCAAGATACACTCAGAAGAATCATCCCGAAGATCAGATCATAGGAGACAAGAAAGCAGGGGTCCAGACAAGAAGGCAACTAACAGAACAAACTGAAGAGGTATACATAGCCATGTTGTCACAAATAGAGCCAAAGAAATTTGAAGAAGCTAGCAAGGACAAGTCTTGGGTAAAAGCAATGAATGAAGAATTGGACCAAATTGAAAAGAACAATACCTGGGAACTAGTTCCTAGACCAATTGAGAAAAATATCAATGGTTAAAAATGGGTATTCAAAAACAAAATGAATGAGAAAGGACAAGTAATCAGAAATAAAGCCAGATTGGTCTGCAAAGGGTATTCACAAGTCGAAGGACTTGATTATGATGAAACATTTTCCCCTGTAGCCAGAATGGAAGCTATCAGAATGTTCCTGGCATTTTCATGCTACCAGAATTTCAAGGTATATCAAATGGATGTAAAATCTGTATTTCTGAATGGAGACTTAGAAGAAGAAGTCTACATGGAACAACCAGAAGGCTTCTCATTGACAGACAAAGAAGATTATGTGTGCAGACTGAAGAAGGCCCTTTATGGACTGAAACAAGCTCCTCGTGCTTGGTACTCAAGACTGGATAAATATTTGCAAAAACAAGGCTTTAAGAGAGGTGGAGTAGACAGTAATCTATATATAAAAGCCCATGAAAACTAACTCCTGATTTTTGTTGTATATGTTGATGAAATTATGTTTGGAAGCAATAGAGATGAACTAGCAAAAGGATTTGCAAAAGAGATGAAATCAGAGTTTGAAATGTCCATGATTGGAGAGCTCAGTTTCTACTTAGGAATTCAAATTCAGCAAAAGAACACAGGCACATTCATCTCACAGGAAAAGTACTTAAAATAAATGTTAAAAAAGTTCAAAATGGAGGACTGTAAACCTGCGTCAACTCCCATGACCACAGGATGTAAACTGTGTGCTGATGATGGGTCTACTAATATAGATAAAAAACTCTACAGATCGATGATAGGAATTCTGTTGTATCTGACTGCATCAAGACCAGACATCATGCTAGCAGTAGGAATACTGGCTAGATATCAAGAAGCACCTAAACAAAACCATCTTCTGGCTTAAAATAATATTCCATATCTACAAGGAACAACACAATATGGACTTGCATTCTAAAGGCAAAGTCACTTTAACAAGATAAATAGATGCATGGGGCCACCAGTGGATGACAGAAAAGAACAAGTGGAGGTGCTTTCATCTAGGAGAAAGTCTGGTGGCATGGTTAAGCAAGAAACAAACATCTATATCTCCTCGTCACGCCAGGTGCTGCATATAGCTAGCTAAAGAACATGTTGAAGACAAGTCATTTACGAAGAAACCCTCCAAGACATGTGAAGGTATAAGAAGAACCTATCTCAATCAAATGTGATAATATAAGTGCTATAAGTATATCTAAAAACCCTGTGCTTCACTAAAAAACCAAACATATTCCAATAAAATATCATTTCCTCTGAGAACAAGTGGCTCAGAAGATAGTAAAACTGGAGTATGTACCAACAAAAGAACAGACAACAGATATATTTACTAAACCTCTTGCTAGAGAACCATTTGAATATTTAAGAGACAGACTAGGGGTAGTATCTGTAGATGCTACTCTCTAATATGAAGAGAAAGCACAGTTTCAGGGGGAGAACAGAAACGAAAATATTATTCCCAGGGGGAGATCTGCAAGCAAGGGAAGCATGAAACAGGTCCTCAGGATAAAAAAGATTATGGCAAGAATACATTCAGCATAAAAGAGTCAATAAAAGGGGAAAAAGAGTCAGTGGTGAACCTGACGAGAATCTAATCCAAAGGATTGAAGCAGCAACGTACAAAGACAGAAGATCTCAGATAAAATAAATGAATGAAATTTTGGAAAAATAAAATTAATAAATAAAATTACAGCATCAAAGAACAGGAGCAGCAGCGTAAAAAGTCAGGAAATTTCAGGAAATGCATGAAATATTGGAAAAGGAATAAAACCACAACATCAGAGAATAGAAGCTTAACAACAACAAAAAATAAAATAAAATTCGAACCCCTTGCCATTGATGTCAAAGGAGGAGGAAGAGCAAGCAACAGTAAGAAGAGGAAGCAACAGGACAAAGGATCCTATCAAGCAAATAGAGGAATTGTATTGCCATCAATGCCAAAGGGGGAGACTACTGGAAATGTTGTCATTGATGGAAAAGGAGGTAGCAAACAGAGAGACAGGCAGAGGCAAAGCCATTATCACAGCAGTAAAGGCAGAGGCAGAGCGACAAAAACAGCAGTGGCAGAGACACAGCTATTATTGCAGAGAAACAGCTATTATTCCGAGAATCGTTGTTCCCACTCCTATGGGAATAAGAGGAGGCAGCAGTATATATATATATATATATATATATATATATATATATATATATATATATATATATATATATATATATATGTATATATATATATATATATATATAACTAAATTCCGAGAATCGCTACCTCAGCTGGAGGATATATGTATACAATTCTGAGAATCTTTACCCAGCCGGGCGTTACATTTAATACATAAACCTTATTCTGGGAATCGCTTAACCCCAAGCGGCAAAGCATATATATATCTATCTATATATATATATATATATATATATATATATATATATATATATATGCAACCTATTTACATATATAGCGTGAGATCCAAAGAAACAAAGTAATATAAGGTGGGACCCTTCCCAATCGCATCGGAAAGAAACAGACCGTTGGAACATATATTAAAAGACTTGCGATTGAGATTGAAGCCCGGACCCGATGGGCTTATAAACCATGAGTAAAAATAATTTGCAGTCCGTCATGATCGAATCAGAGCAGGAGTGGTCAATTGCATCGGAGTATTCGAGTCGCGATTGCGATCAATCGCAATCAGAACAATCACAAAGGACCCAATTACAATCGGAAGATTTCAATTGCGATTCATCACATCGGCATTTCAAAATGAACAGTGGTGAATTGCAATCAGAGCAGGAGCAATCAATCGCAATCGGAGGAGCAATATATTGCATCGGGAAGCGTGGCAAGTGGGCCGAGAAGGAGTTTTTATATGTTTTAAATAGGTTTTATTATATACGCCAAGATTTGATTTAAAGACATATTGAAAGGCAGTTAGTGTAATGAAAGTTGGGTTATATATATATATATATATAAGAGCTGTCATAAATATAAAACGATGGTTGCAATGGTATTAAAATATGCCACGTGGTCTGTGGACCCACGGGCCTCGGCTCAAGGTGGAGGGCAATTCTTTATATAAAACAATTGCGATGTATGTATGTTCCGCTTGCGGAACCCGCCACATCAACAAGACACTTGCTGCGTGTAAAGGGTTGGAATTTACCCAGAATTACAATTAGCAGTCACAGATATTTACAAAATCCATTGATATAAAAAGCTTTGTTACACGTATGTAGTAGTTACACCACAGCAGAGGACAGAAAAGCAAACAGAGCTGAAAAGAGATAAAACACAGTCAAAGAAAAGACAAATGTGTAGTGAGCCAAAAGACTAAATGAGTTGAGCTGAAGTTTTTATTATATGTGAATGTAAATATTGTAATTGATTTTTTTATTATTTGTGATGCATTGGCAAGTCTCCGGAAGAAAACAAAATCCCACTGTTAGATTAAAATAAGTACCTACAGTTACATTTTTCTGAGTGAGCTGGAAAAGAAATGAGAAGGCAGAAGGCAAAGAGGCATGGCTATCCATTCCAAATTCATTAAGGAATGCTAACAGTCACAAGAAAATCCTTATAAATAATATCATCTTGATATGAAAAAAAGTGTGTTAGAGAGAGGAAATCTAGAGAAGGCAGAATATAGAAGTGTGAGGTAGAGAAGATTAAGAGAAGAAGAGCAAAAAGAGAAGCTACAGAACAGAGCTGATATCTGAGGTAAATCAGCAAACATTTAGTTTGATAAATTGAGGAAGTTGGAGCTTCCCTATCAAGTTGCAGCTTAATAGCTGTCAATTGTAGCTGACTGAGGTTGGAGCCTCCTGTAGGTTGGTGCCTGCAGAAAATTGAAGGGAGTTGGTGCTTCCTTGCAAGTTATAGCTTGCAGAATTGAGGTAGGAGCCTCCTGTAGGTTGGTGCCTGCAGAAAAATAGTGGTGAGAGGGAGTTGGAGCTTGCCTTTGCATCACAACAATAATAAGATGTGGTTTTCTCCCTTTATGGGTTTTCACTTATATCTGGTGTCTCTGTGCATGATGTTTATGTGTTGATCTGATTTATGTCATCTGCTTAAATACCTGCTGCTCTCATATTAAGTCTGTTGTTATATTATATTAATACTTTTTGCTTACATTCTAATATTACTCACATATTAAGTTGGATATGAAATGAAGGTGTAAATAAGGTTTCATGAAAGTTTAAAAGATCATGACTGTGTTAAACTGATTCACCCCCCCCTCTCAGTTTAACTAAGGGTTCAACACTGTCATATCCATCATGAACTTTGATCCCCTCCCTTGTCACAATTGAATGCAGGCCTCGGTCATCCATGTCTATTCGACTTCAAGATTCTTTTTTGAGGTGCAAATTGATATGAAGGAAGTGAGGGAAGAGCTCCAACATGATGCAAGTTGAATGTAAACACCTTGAACGTTTAAAAATTCGAAGCCCAATGCAAGGAAATGAAAACAAATGGAATTTGAGAGGTGACTTCACATGCCATCTATGGATGCGAGTTCGACAGGAGTACTGGAGGGGTGGTGTCTGAGCCCAGGAAATAAATGATGACCACTAGACCATATGTGTTTTCATCTACGTAACCATTATATTCGAAAAATATACTCACTCTATTATTCAATTTTATAATCCCTTAGTTCCATCTTGTTCCTTTATTAGTTAAGTATGTGTTTTTGAACTCAAATTCCTTAGAACATGATAAAGTTCAATTTGTTCACAATGTTGAAGTTTTAGGAGAATCCGAAACAAAATGGGAGAGAGGCTGCAATTGTGCTAGAATCTAGCCTCCCAAACTCGCGAGATTACTATCAATGATTATCCAAATATCATGACCTTTTGGATCTTCTTTTGAATGGCTAGCTCTAAAACTTTCCAAAGAGAAAGGAACTCCATTTGATGATTGGTTTCCACCCCCAATCCCCAAGCATATTGTATCTCGATTTTTTAATCGGGGTGAAGGATCACCACTCTGACTACCTCTGATTTATAACATTTTTAAAATTAAATCTAAAAGAAAAAAGGTATGGGGGAGAGTGTTGTATTTAAATGTTTGTAAAAATTTACATGTGGCCTTAATTAAAAATAATAAAAGGTTAAACGTATGGGGGAGAGGGTTGTATGTAATTTTTGTAAACATTTACATGTGGCCTCAATTAAAAAATAATAAAAGGTTAAAAAGTAATTGTTTGCGGATGCACTCTTTAGCATAGCATCCCGCCAACTTGTTAAGGATAACATCCCACCAACTTATTAGCACAAGACATCCCATTAGCAAGGTGCTTTAGCAATGAGAAATCAACAAATTTAGTTAACCTTTGGGACATAGGCATGGGAAATATGTTGTAATATGTTGTAAATATTTTAACTCTGTCAAAATAAAATAAAAAAATAGAAAATTAAATTAAATTAAAATAAAAGAAATAATTTTATAATGATAATTATCAATAAAACATTTTGACTTCCATAAATTACATAAAACTAAAACTAAAAATAAAATAAAATAAAAATCGATAATTATGTTTATAATTAATAATAAAATCAGTCTAGATCCATCTTAACTTCGAAAAGACATCAAATTTCAATTCATTATTATTATTATTGCGCCGAGAGGCGCTCTACAGCCCAGTATATAGGGATGTGTAGATGTAATGTGTGTAATGTAAATTTTTGATATGTCGGGCCCAATATATAGAAATGTGTAGATGTAATGTGAGTAATGTAAACTTTTGATATGTCGGAGTGTATAGAGATGTGTAGATGTAATGTAAACTTTTGATATGTGGGAGTGTATATAGATGTGTAGATGTCGTGTGAGTAATGTAAACTTTTGATATATTTACCATTTTAATACCATGGGCTGAATATTATGGGCCAAATACCATATTTATAAAAGAGGTATGGTAAATAAATAAAACATCTTTTTATATTTACTCCATAATCCTATTTATATTTAGGAACACTCAAAAAGTGGTTTTATTTAGGTGAATCCTGAGCTAAATACCACGGCCCAAATTATTATTAATACCATGCCAAAAAAACATTATTAACACTAATATTAATATTAATATTATTATTAATTCTAATATTCACATTATTATATTATAATATTAATATTATTAAATCGAATTAATGTAAACTTTTGATATGTCTTAGTGTATAGAAATGTACCACTTTAATTCCATGGGCTGAATACCATGGACCAAATACCATATTTATAAAAGAGGTATGGTAAATAAATAGAATATAAATAAACCATAGGTATGGTAAATAAATAAAAAGTCTTTTTATATTTACTCCATAACCCTATTTATATTTAGGAACACTCAAAAAGTGGTTTTATTTAGGTGAATCCTGAGCTAAATACCATGGGCCAAATTAAAGTACACTATACAATAAACATGTAAATGTAAATGTAAAAATAGTGTTTAATATTTAACATTTAAAATTTAATCTAATTAATCTAATGTCGGCCCTAATGAAAAATCACTTCTCTCCCTACATATATAAATTTAACATAGTGGGCCAAATACCATATTTTTATATTTCTCTTGCATTTTATATTGGAGGGAAAAGAGAGAGAGGGAGAGAGAAGAGAGATGGGGGAAGAGAGAGGGAGGTAGGAGAGGAAGGGAAAGAGAAGAGAGACGGGGGAAGAGAGAAGGAGGTAGGAGAGGAAGGGAAAGAGAGGAAGGAAGAGAGAGAGGAGGAGAAAGGGAGGGATATAGAGATGGATTTGGAGGGTGAGAGAGGGAGGGAAGAAGAAATACATAGAGAGAGCGAGAAGTAGAGAGAGAGAGGGAGTGACAAGGGAGAAATAGAGAGAGTATGTGTATGTTTGGGGGTGAGATAAAGAGAAAAATAAGGAGAGATGGAGGGAATGGGGGGAGAAGGAGAGAGGCAGGGATAAGTAACATAGTTGGAGGGTGAAGAGAGGGAGAGAGAGGGAGATAGAGAGAGAGATAGATGTGGGAGAGAAAGAGATAGAGGGGAAAGAAGAGAGAGAGGATGTGAGAGAGTGGAGAGGGAGGGAAAGAGAGATGGAGTTGGAGGGATGAGAGAGGGAAGATGATTTCTTGCACTTGATGCATTGATTTCAGCGTGGTTGGTGATTTCTAATGTAAAGTTTGATAGATCTAGAGTAATGTAAACTTTTGATATGGTGATTTCTAATCCTATTTGATTTCTTGCACTAGATGCATTGATATCAGTGTAGATGTTGGTTTCTAATATTATTTTCTTACTTGCACTAAATGCATTGATTTCAGTGTAAATACAGATAATATCAAAATCTGGATCCAGAGTAATTTATTTACATAGGAAGCGAGAAGTGGAGGGAGAGAGGGAGTTGACAAGGGAGAAATAGAGGAGTATGTGCATGTTTGGGGGTGAGATAAAGATAAAAATAAGGAGAGATGGAGGGAATGGGGGGAGAATGAGAGAGGGAAGGATATAGTAACATAGTTGGAGGGTGAAGAGAGGGAGAGAGAGGGAGATATAGAGAGAGATAGATGTGGGAGAGAAAGGGATGGAGGGGAAGGAAGAGAGAGAGGATGTGAGAGAGTGGAGAGAGGGAGGAAAAGAGAGATGGAGTTGGAGGGGGGAGAGAGGGAAGATGATTTCTTGCACTCGATGCATTGATTTCAATGTGGATGGTGATTTCTAATCCTATTTTTCTTGCACTATATGCATTGATTTTAGTGTAGATGTTGAGAGAGAGAGAGTGTGTGTGTGTGTTGGGGGAGGAAAGAGGATTGGAAGGCAAAGAGAGAGAGAGAGGTAGGAGAGGAAGGACAAGAGAGAGGACATGAGAGAGAGGAAGAGAGTTGTGGGGGAAGAGAGAAAATTGGAGGGCAAAGAGAGAGAGAGGGGAGAGAGAGATGAGGAGAGAGAGAGGGAGATAGAAGGAGAGATGGAAGGATGAAGAGACGGATTTGGAGGGGGAGAGAGGGAGGGAAGAAGGAAAACAAAGAGAGTGAGAAGTGCAAAGAGAGATGAAGTGACAAGGGAGATATGGAGAGAGTGTGTATATGTTTTTGGGTGAGATAAAGAGATAAAGAAGGAGATATGGAGAGAAGGAGAGAGAGGGGGATATAGTAACATAGTTGGAGGGTCAAGAGAGAGGGAGATATATATGTGGGAAATAAATGGAGAGAGAGGAAGGAAGAGGGAGGATGTGAGAGAGTGGAGAGATGGAGGGAAATAGAGATGTAGTTCGAGGGGGGAGATAGGGAAGTAGATGGTGATTTATAATCCTATTTGATTTCTTGCACTAGATGCATTGATTTCAATGTAGATGTTGATTTCAGTGTAGAGGAGGAGAGATGGAGGGAAAGAGAGATGGAGTTGGACGTGGGAGAGAGGGAAGATGATTTCTTGCACTCAATGCATTGATTTCAGTGTGGATGTGATTTCTAATCCTATTTTTCTTGCACTATATGCATTGATTTTAGTGTAGATGTTGGGAGAGAGAGAGAGAGAGAGAGAGAGTTGGGGGAGGAAAGAGGATTGGAGGGAAAAGAGAGAGAGATAGAGAGAGAGAGAGAGAGAGAGATAATTGGATTGCAAAGAGAGAGAGAGAGGAAAATATAGAGGAAGGACAAGAGAGAGGACATGAGAGAGAGGAAGAGAGTTATGGGGGAAGAGAGAAAATTGGAGGGCAAAGAAAGAGAGAGAGGAAGGACGAGAGAGAGGAGGAGAGAGGGAGGGAGATATAAGGAGAGATGGAAGGATGGAGAGATGGAGTTGGAGGGGGGAGAGAGGGAGGGAAGAAGGAATACATAGAGAGTGAGAAGTGGAGAGAGTATGTATATGTTTTGGGGTGAGATAAAGAGATAAAGTAGGAGATATGGAGAGAAGGGAGGAGAGAAGGAGAGAGGGAGGGATATAGTGACATAGTTGGAGGGTGAAGAGAGAGGGAGATATATTTGTGGGAAAGAAATGGAGAGAGAGGAAGGAAGAGGGAGGATGTGAGAGAGTGGAGAGCTGGAGGGAAAGAGAAATGTAGTTCAAGGGGGGAGATAGGGAAGTAGATGGTGATTTATAATCCTATTTGATTTCTTGCACTAGATGCATTGATATCAATGTAGATGTTGGTTTCTAATCTTATTTTATTACTGGCACTAGATCCATTGATTTCAATATAGATGTTGATTTCTAATCTTATTTGATTACTTGCATTAGATGCATTGATCTCAGTGTAGATGTTGTTTTGTAATCTTATTTGATTGTTTGCATTAGGTGCATTGATTTCAGTGTAGACGTTGATTTCTGATTTGATGTAATTGGATGTATATTGATGGTACATTAATTTTAAAGTGATTGGATTAAGATTGTGCATTGATTTCAGTGTAAGCACACAATATTATTAACAATGTACATTAATATTTGTGTTATAGTAAATCAACCTATTAATATTGAAGAGAAAGAGAGACAATGTATGATGTTTAGTACAATAGTTCAAGCTAAATATTTAAATTTTTTATTATTTCAATTGTCCTTTTCATATAATCGATAAGAAAAGATGACAAAACTAACAATGGTGACAATAAGAATAGTAAAAGAAAATAATTTGAGATTGATCACAATGAAGACTATTTGTAATTGACTACATTCTTATTATTTTAATTTTCTATCATTCAACACTATTACATTGTCACTTTGCATTCAAAAACATTATTTCGTCATTAAAGTTATTAACAATATTTATCATCTCAAAAAACTGAGGTAACTAAGAAAATTTTAAAATTAAAACGACCAGATAAATATGAGACATATTTAGCATATATAAAATTATTATATTTATATTATCTGTATTTGCATATTATTGATAAAATTAATCATATTTTAGATAGATTTTCCTTGGCCACACACGATTGAAACCAGCCTAGATCCATTTTAACTCTGGATCTATCAAACAGTGAGAGGGATCAAATATCTAGAGGTGCAAACCTTTCTTCAAGTTTTGCACTCAAAAAAAGAGATTTGCACTCTGGAGATTTGATCCCTCTCGGCGCTTGATAGATCTAGAGTTAAAATGGATCTAGGCTGGTTTTAATCTTTTCAAAGTAAAATGTATCGTGATCAATGTTTTTCTTAAACATTAAATTTCTATAAATATCTGACAAATAACTATTATAAAATTCTTTTATTCCATATTTTAATATAAAAGTCCATTAATACATTTCCTTATTTATAAAATTAAATAAAATAACTATTATTTTATTTCATATTTTAATATAAAATTACATTAATACATTTTCTTATTTATAAAAAAAAAATAAAACAATTTATTAGATTGATGTGAACTAGAAATAAAATAAAATAAAAATTCATACCTCAACGACTCGTTACTATTAATATTAATATTCAAACTTTTTATTAGAATTTTTTTATATAAATAACTTATCAAGTTTAAATAATCTATTCATATTTAACCTATTTCTTTATGGGTTAAACTATTTGATAACTTATAAAAAAAAATCACATTCTCATACTAAAGTTATATTCCATAACTTACCAAAAAAACACCACAGTCTCATACCAATTCAAGTTAACTTACTCTCTTTTAAGCATTAAATGCTATAAATAATGGGTAAAGCTTTTTTAACCTTTAACCTTTAATATATATATGTATGTATGGGGTTCGAAACCGTTATGAAATTAAATTAAATAAAAATATCTGGTTTTCATGGTTATAAACGGTTTTCATTGACCAATAGGCCTTGCTTATTGCCGTGTAAGTCAGCCCAAGGCCGGAAGAGCATCCGTTATATCATGTTTATAAATAACGAGATCATGGCGGAGTGGATGAAGAGGAGGAGGATTTGATGAGCGGGCGGTGAAGAAAATGAAGTTACTTAAGGTGATGGATCTCGTAAAAGAATAACTTGCTCGCACACTCTTCATTCATTAACGCTGGGATTAGTTGATGCATTTGCAGAAAGAGGGAATGACTGGTTGTTTTCCCAAGCGGGTGTCACCATCTGCTTTGTCTGTGCAGAGGAATGTTTGAAGACAGAGGACACTTTCTGCAATGTCTGGTCCAAGCACTTTCTTATTAAGATAAACGAGGGGCAAAGCAAGCGGATTAAGTGCATGGATCCTCAATGTGACGAAGAAAGTTGGTGATTGCGAAGTGAACACTAGGGCACCACTTCACTTTCACTTTCACTTTCTCTTTCTGGTTGTCGTCAATAGGAAGCTATCGATATTACAGGATCCTTATAATGTCTTCGTCACACATGATATTACAATGCACTTAATCCGCTTGCTCTGTCCCTCGCTTATCTGAGCAAGAAAGTGACGCGTCCAGCAGACATTGCAGAAAGTGTGACCACAATTCATCATTGTGCTGTCCTCCTCTGCACACACATCACATCACAGATGGTAACTACAGAATTTGTAGATTAATGCGGTCTAATGGTCGCAACACCCGCTTGCGAAAACAATCACTCAATTTCTCTTTTGGCATATGCATCCAGCAATCGTTAATGTAAATCGTGGATTAAGAGGACGCGAGCATGTTTTTCCTTTACATCTGCAAAGATATCTATCATCTTATGTAGAACCTTTCTCTGTGCTCGCAATAAAAAATCTGGTGTGAAGAAGAAGCAAAACGTTAATATGAGCAGTGGGCAATGAGAAGGGAATGCTACCCTAGATCGCCACAACGATGTACAATATTTCTTACCAATATCACATTCCATAGTATTGTCGGTATATTTTTTCTTATTGATTTCAAGTTATGCAATATCACATTCCATAGTATTGTCGGTATGTTTTTTTGTTATTGATTTCAAGTCATGCAGTGCCAGTGATGTCAAAGCTCATGGGTAGCCAAACCAATATTGCATTTGTAATAATTGTTATTTAATGATTTTCTTTCTTCTCTTAGAAGTAACGCAAGGAAAATCCCATTCATAAATTTTTACAACTTGTAAAAAATCGAAATTACACGCTTGGGAAACTTCAAATTCAAGAAAGTTCATTTCTTTGCATTCTCCTCCACGTAAATGTAAATGACAGAGGATTTATACGGCCACAACCTTACCTTGCAAGAAGATCGGACCTCTTCTTGCTTCTAAGGGCAGAAATAAAATCGTTTCGTTAAGGAACAATTACTACAAATGAAATATTTGGTTGAAGAAACATGTAACCATGATCAGCTCAAGCGGAAATTGCATCCTCTAAAATGAAACTTAAATCCTCTACTAGGGTGTTCAATCACTCCAGCTCATCAATCCTGTATTAGGGTGTTGAATCACTCCAAAAGCTGGCAAACACAATCCTATATCACGATGTTGAATACTCCAAAAGCTAGAAAACACAATTAGGGTGTTGAATCACTCAAGAAGCTAGAAAACACAATTTAGCTAGGGTGAAAGAAAAACATGGTTCTATCTCATTTATATTTAGATTAGCATTATTTATTTTAAATGTATTATACCGAGATTTTGGATGAAGTGTATGTTTAACTTTTTTTTTATTAAGTGAAATTTTTCACTATTATCAATAATTTAATTTATTAGTAGAATAATATATAAAATTAAATTATTACTAGCAATTGCACCATATGTTGCAAAAGAAACATCATAAGGAAATAGCATAGGAAAGAGTAGCCTAGAAGAAATAAGATGTTGCAGAAAAGGAGCCATTGTGGAGGAATGAAAATTAAAAAACATTTCCATGGAAGAAGGTAGTGAAATTTTCTTCCTTGATCCTTACAAATCATGAGACCTATGTTGAAGTTAAGTAAAATACCTTGTGTGATCATGCCAACATGAATGCCTCATGAATAAAGAAATGGATAGTGGTTTTCTACCTTCAAAATCAAAGGTTGTTTTGGTGCAATTCCTCCACATTTAATCTTGATCAATTCCGTATTATTTCCTTCATGATCTTTGAAAATATTCAAAATATGACATTGTTCTTTACCATTGATATCCGTGGTGTTTCCCATGTTCTTGTTTTTTCACTATCGCTGATATGAAATTGGTTTTTTGCAGTAAAAATAAGGCGATTGAGAAAATAGCTCCAACACCAAGAGAGATTTGGTAGCATTTATGGAGTCTGCAAACATGTCTTGTTATGTGGTTTTGGCTACTCGACATAGATTTCTTGATCTTGTGTAGAAGAAATTAATTTTTATTTATTTATATTACATTAACCATGAAATTGCCAACATTCATGGCACACTTTCCATCACATTTGTAGAGCAAATTATAACAGAGTATCACACAATTCTTATCAGGGTTAAATGCTCCTATATGCAACAACGATGAATTTCATCACTTAAGAGAAGTAAAAACAAGTTTATTGAGAAAACAACTCCAACACATTTGTAGAGAAAATTATAAAACAATATCACACTTTTCTTATGAGAGATAAATGCTCCTATATGCAACAACCATGGATTTCATCACTTAAAAGCAGTAAAAACAAGTTTATTAAGAAAACAACTCCAACACATTTGTAGAGAAAATTATAAAACAATATCACACTTTTCTTATCAGATCTAAATGCTCCTATATGCAACTATGGCTTTCATCAGTTCAAGAGTAGTAAAAACAATTTTATTGAGAAAACAACTCTACACTGGGAGATATTTGGAAGCAACTGTTGAATTGGTGAACATGTATTGCTCTATGGTGTTGGATATTGGGCATAAATTTCTTGATCTTGTATACAAGACTGTAAATTTGCATGTAGCTTATAATGCATTAACCATGAAATTGTCAACATTTAGGGCACATTTTCCATCACATTTGTAGAGAAAATTACAATAGAGTATCACATTTTTATTATCATATCTAAAATTTCTTATATGGAACAACTACTTTTTGCCTCATAGTTTAAATTTGTGCAAGGAGGAGGAGAGGAGTGTCAAGGTGCAAGCTAGAATATGAAGAGAAAGAATAATCTTCTTTGGGCCTTGAGATAGACTCATTCTCTGCACATCTAGAGTGAGTAAAGCTTAATAAAACAAAACTCACCATACTTTAAATTTTTTAAATAAATATCTTAAATTAGAATATCAATTTAATTTTACTCAATTACACATTTAACAATATTCATTTAAAAAATACAAATACAAATTACTGTCTCTTTTTACTTTTTAAATACCCGATGTTTGTAACTTATTCTTAATCAAATAGTGTAAATTTTGTAAATCTATAATCTACGAGTCTCAATTCCCTTATATAAATTCCCTTACCCTTTAAGAAGCATTCTCAATTATTGCACCACCCACCTACACATCCAATCTACACATCTTAGGTTATTCTAAATTGATCAAGAGTATATAATTTCTAGGGTGGTGTTCTATGTGCACTAAAATTCCCATGAGGTCCATCATTATGTATGGGGTTCATTGCAACCTTGGATATATTCTGTGAGTTGTTGTGATTTTTTTCTTGTGGCTACAACTTAGTTTTGGTTGTCACCTAGTTATCATGATTCAAAACTCTTGTAATCATCTGATATCCTTATAGAATTAGGCATATGATGTGAGATAATGTGATGTTTTGTTCTTCACAATGATTCAAAAATTAGCTATTATACCACAATATTGAATTTCTCATTGTCTGTTTTGTTTATGAACCCTTTAAAAAAACCACAAGAACATTTGATTTTACACTATGATCTCCTCAGAATGGGTGGGGGTTTCAAAAATTGGAGAGTAAATTGATTGGTTATTATGATAAATTGTTGTATAAGATGGAAAATTTGGATGATTTGTAGACAATATGGATGTCATAAGAGATCAGATGGAAAATTTGGATGATTTGTAGACAATATGGATGTCATAAAAAATATCTCTTTTGAATTTTTTAGTCTCTTTGGCCACTGTGCATATAATAGGATCCATTTCAAGTGAGAACGCCAATAAATCACTGTGTGAATGATCACTGTGTGAATGATAACTGATAATGTCAATAAATCACTGTGTGAATGATAACTTGTGACATAGCTATCCATTTTATTTGATTGTGGATAAGTTATAAACTAATAACTGGTGAAATCCATAGCCATTTTCTTTGGTTGTGGATCAGGTTATAAACTAGAATATACTCTCAGTATATATTGAATTTCTAGTTGTTGTGTGTTTTGTTTATGAAACCTTTAAAAAAACCACAAGAACATTTGATTTCACACTGTGATCTCCCCAGCATGGGTGGGGGTTTCAAAAATTGGAGAGTAAATTGAGTGGTTATTGTTTTTTATTTTTTTGTAAATTTCGTAGCACCTTTCTATTTTCATATTCTTAAAGAGCAAGTTGCTATACATATTATATTATTTACTGTAGCCTCAACCTGCTTGAAAGAAACCAGGTCTATTGGCCACCACAAATAGTTAAAAGCTAACCAAAACTGATATTTTTTTTTTCCTTCTAGTTACTGCTTTTATCACTTTACTATGTCCATAACATTTACAACTGAAAAAAAACTATAACTATTAAGTGGTTAATGTTAGAAATTGTTGTATAAGATGGAAAATTTGCATGCTTTGTAGACAATATGGATGTCATAAGATATATATATTTTGAATTTTTTAGTCTCTCTCGCAACCATGCATCTAATAGGATCCATTTCAACTGAAAAAGTCAATAAATCACTGTGTGAATGATAACTTGTGACATTTCTAGCCATTTTCTTTGATTGTGGATCGGGTTATAAACTAGAATATACTCTTAGTATATATTGGATGGAGGGAAATTTTATGATAAACTATTGTTAATTACAGTGTCAATTTTGTAAAACTATAATCTACAGTAAGGGCTGAGTGGGTTTTTTCTTTTGTAATTTTTGTCTGGAATTGAAAAATAAAAAAATTATAAAAGCTAAAATTATGTAGTGAAAATCTTTGTTTAAAATTTCAGAATAAAAAGTTGAGTAAGTTTGACATCATATAATATGAAAATTGTTTACGATTATAAAGTAAAAAACATGTAATATTTTTTTAGCTACAATTAGTTAATTAAAGATATGTATGCAGTTTTCTTGAAGGGAATAAATTTGATATTCATTCACAAAAAAAACCTTAAAGAGTATGTATGTAATTACAAAATGTTATGTAGTTAGAAACTAGTATTGTTATGTAATTAGTTATGTAATTAAAGATTATTTTAGTGTTATTTAAGAAATGAGAATTATGAACATTCATCATTATTGCTCAAGATAAATAATGTTAAAAAATTTCATTATTAATTTAATTTTCTATATATTAAGAAATACCACTCATGAATAATAAAACAATTGTAACATAAATAATATATAATAAAAAAAAACCATGTATTTTTTGAATAATAAAATAGTTGTAACAAAAATAATATAGAAAAATAAAAAAAACTATATATATTTGGATGTATGAAAATCTAAATACATTTTAATAAGTAAAATTTTAAAAGAATAATGGTTATAAACTTTTAAAAATAGTTTGATTAAATAATTAGTTTAGATTTATATTATTTATCAAAGGGATCAATTCTCTTTTTTCTTCAAAAACTCCTTAGGGCTTTCTCAACTAACTTTATTGTTAATTACATAGTGTCAATTTTGTAAAACTATAATCTATAGTAAGCACTGAGTGAGTTTTTTCTTTTGTAATTATTGTTTGAAATTAATAAATAAAAAAATTATAAAAGCTAAAACTATGTAGTGAAAAACTTTGTTTAAAATTTCAGAATAAAAAGTTGAGTAAGTTTGATATCATATAATATAAAAATTGTTTACGATTATAAAGTAAAAAACATGTAAGATTTTTTTTAGCTACAATTAGTTAATTAAAGATATGTATATAGTTTTCTTTAAGGGAATAAATTTGATATTCATTAACAAAAAAAACCTCAAAGAGTATGTATGTAGTTACAAAATGTTATGTAGTTAGAAACTATTATTGTTATGTAATTAGTTATGTAATTAAAGATTATTTTAGTGTTATTTAAGAAGTAAGAATTATGAACATTCATCATTATTGCTCGAGATAAATCACTTTAAAAATTTTCATTATTAATTTAATTTTCTATATATTAAGAAATACCACTCATGAATAAGAAAACAATTGCAACATAAATAATATATAATAAAAAAAACCATGTATTTTTTGAATAATAAAATAGTTGTAACAAAAATAATATAGAAAAATAAAAAAACTATGTATATTTCGATGTATGAAAATTTAAATACATTTTAATAAGTAAAATTTTAAAAGAATAATGGTTATAAAATTTTAAAAATAGTTTGATTAAATAATTAGTTTAGATCTATATTATTTATCAAAGTGATCAATTTTCCTTTTACTTTAAAAGAGGTTTGCATATCAAGACATATGATCCCTCTTGGATCTAGGTAGATCCAAAGTTAATATTGATCTAGGCCATCTTAATTTCCCTCTTTAAATAAACTACATTCCACATGAATACCATGGGCCAATACCATGGGTTTTTTTTATAGTTTATTATTATTTTATTTTATTTTATTATTTTTATTTTTTATTGTATTTTGACCTAGTTAAAATGTTCATTACATTATGTCAATATTTTTATTTAATTTATAAACACTTAAAAATAGTTTGATTAAATAATTAGTTTATTTAGTGAAGGGATCAATTCTCTTTTTACTTTAAAAAAGGTTTTCATATCAAAACATATGATCCCTCTTGGCTCTTGGTAGGATCCAAAGTTAAGATTGATCTAGATTATATTAATTTCCTCTTTAAATAAATTACATTCCACATGAATACCATGGGTCAATACCATGGGTTGTTTTTATATTTTATTATTATTTTATTTTATTATTTTGTTTTTATTTTTATTTTTTATTGAGCTAATGTGATATTTTGTTTTTCACAATGATTCAAAAATTAGCTATTATACCACAATATTGAATTTCTCATTGTCTGTTTTGACCCAGTTAAAATGTGATCTCCCCAACATGGGTGGGGGTTTCAAATATTGTTAGAAATTGTTGTATAAGATGTAAAATTTGGATGGTTTGTAGACAATATGGATGTCATAAGAGATATATATTTTGAATTTTTTAGTCTCTCTGGCCATCATGCATCTAATATGATCCATTTCAACTAAGAACGTCAATAAATCACTATGTGAATGATAACTTCTGAGATTTCTAGCCAACTTAATCTATTGTTAATTACATAGTGTCAATTTTGTAAAACTATAATTTACAGTAAAGACTAAGTGGGTTTTTTCTTTTGTAAGTTTTGTTTGGAATTGAAAAATAAAAAAAATTATAAAAGCTAAAATTATGTAGTGAAAAACTTTGTTTAAAATTTCAGAATAAAAGGTTGAGTAAGTTTGACATCATATAATATGAAATTTTTTTATTATTATAAAGTAAAAAACATGTAAGATTTTTTAGCTAAAATAAATTTGATATTCATTAACAAAAAAAAATCGTAAAGAATATGTATGTAGTTACAAACAGTTATGTACTTAGAAACTATTACAATTAAGTAATTAAAGGTAATTTTAGTGTTATTTAAGAAATGAGAATTATGAGCATTCATCATTATTGCTCAAGATAAACCATGTCCTATGAAATAATTTTGAAATTTAAAAAAGATCACATATTTTAAAAAAATTCATTATTAATTTAGTTTTATATATATTAAAAAATACTACTACCAATTGTTGGAGCGCAGCAATTTATAAAACACAAATTAATCATGCACAGGAAAAACACACAGCTTTAACGTGGTTCACCCAAACCTCCTGGGCTACGTCCACACAACAGGGCATTGGCAGTCTTTATTAATTCAAACAGGAGATTACAATTCTCACACACCCTCCAAAACAAACGTATGGATACCTGTTATATAGCAGGAGAATCTAACAGCCTCATAAATCCTCTCAACTCAAATTTAGCATGCATTAACTCCCTCCCAACAAACTGGAGTTAATCTAGCAACAAATTCCTAATTTTTGTCACCCACTGAGATTTTTGCCTATTCTATTCAAAACAGAAAATCTCAACAATCTCCACCTTGACAACAATTAGCCTGATGCCCTGTTATTATTATTTTATCTTTTCTGCAAGCCAAGAGAAGCCAAACACCAACGTAGCTTCTCTAACAAAACTGGTTTCGTGAACATGTCTGCACAGTTTTCCTTTGTATGCACCTTTTCAAGAGAGACTCCCCTTTCAGTGATAACCTGTCTTACAAAATGGTACTTAATCGGAATATGCTTTGATTTACTATGATAGGCCGGATTCTTAGCCAAATGTATTGCACTTTGACTATCACAAAGTAACCTGATGTTGTCCTGGAACCTACCAAACTCACCAAGCAAACCTTTCAACCAAACCGCCTCTTTGCAAGCATGAGAAGCAGCAATGTATTCTGCTTCAGTAGTGGATAAAGCAACAATGTTCTGTAGCTTTGACATCCAGCTAATAGCTCCACCTGCAAGAGTAAAGACGTGCCCTGAAGTTGACCTTCTCTTATCCAAATCACCTGCAAAATCGGAATCAACATATCCGCAAACAAATTCACTACTCTTATTGTAAGTGATACAATAACTACTTGTGCCTCTCAAGTACCGAAGCACCCATTTCACTGCTGACCAGTGTTCTCTACCCGGATTTGCCATGTACCTGCTGACAACCCCAACTGGATGTGAAATATCTGGTCGAGTACAAACCATCGCATACATCAAACATCCTACTACATTGGCATATGGAATTCGAGACATATAATCCTTTTCTTCATCTGTATTAGGACATAAACTCGAAGAAAGCTTGAAATGGGAAGCGAAAGGGACTGACACATGCTTCACATTATTCATACCAAACCTCAAAAGTATCTTCTCAACATACTTCTGTTGTGATAGCCATAGCTTACCATTACTCCTGTCTCTGAAAATCTCCATGCCCAAAATCTGTCTTGCTGCTCCTAGATCTTTCATATCGAATGTCCTTGCCATCTGAGTCTTCAACCTGTTGATTTCATCAATGCTTTTGCTTGCCAAAAGCATATCGTCAACATACAACACTAAGATAATGAACATGCCATTTTTCAATTGCTTGAAATACACACAATGATCATATTCACTTCTAACATATTTCCGACTCAACATGAAAGAATCAAACTTCTTATACCACTGCCGAGGCGACTGCTTCAGGCCATATAATGACTTCTTGAGCCTGCAGACAAATTTCTTATTGCGATGTTGAACAAACCCTTCCGGTTGTTCCATATAAATTTCCTCATCTAGATCTCCATGTAGAAAAGCAGTCTTAACATCTAGTTGCTGTAACTCTAAATCAAACAAAGCAACTAAAGCTAACACAATTCGAATTGAAACTATTTTAACAACTGGTGACAAAATCTCATGAAAGTCTATGCCTGCTTTCTGAGAAAACCCTTTTGCGACCAGTCTCGCTTTGTACCTGTCCTCCGTATCATTCACACCCCGTTTCAGCTTGTAAACCCATTTACACCCCACATTTTTCCTGTCTTTCGAAAGCTCAACCAGATCCCATGTGTCGTTCTTACTCAAGGCCATCATTTCGTCCTTCATGGCTGCTTTCCACTTGTCACTATTCGAACCTTCTATTGCTTCCTGATAGCACAGAGGTTCATTGTCATTAGCAGTCAAAGCAACTGAAGTAACATAATCATCATACCTTTTCGGAACACGTTTTATCCTTGTAGACCTCCTTAAAGCTGTTTCTGGTTGACTACAATCTGTAGGAACTTCTTGCCGATCAGTATCTGAGACCTGTTCATGATCTAAACCGGAACCCTGTTCATATTCTGAAACCTGTTCATGACTAGTATCTGAACTATGGTCATCATGACTATCATTAGAAGTGCTATCAAACTGAATGTGCTGAAAGTCAGATACATCATCCTGTTTCAATCTACTATCTACATCTAACTGTGCAAGAGAGGATTCATTAAACTTTACATCTCTGTTGATGATGATTTTGCGGGTAGTAGGATCCCACAATCTATATCCCTTTGTTCCAACACCATACCCAACAAAGATATACCTTTTAGATTTTGTAATTGTACCAATAGAGTATTGAAAACATTCAGATGGTCAGTAACCGAGGTACCTTCCTTCATCCGCAAACTGTATAGCTGCCGCTTCAGGAGAATCCGATTTGTCAAGGACTTCGTCATGTAGAGCTTCTCGAGCTTTATCCACAAGCCTGCGGCGGTATTCTCTGACACAATGTTGAACAGAACGTCATCTGCCAGGCATAACCGAATTGCGCTCAGAGCTCTGTCATCCAACTCAACCCATTCATCCTCCGTCATGGAAGAAGGCCTTTTGCTCCTCCCCAACAACGCTTTTGCCACGCCTTGTTGAACCAGCATATCGTGCATCTTAAGCTTCCAGATCTCGAAGTTGTTCTTGCCATTGAATTTCTCAATTTCAAACCGGGCATTTTGAGTTTTCGCCATCTTGTTTCAGCAAAAAACACAGTAATCTCCAGAACCAATTTTCAAATAAAGAATGCCCTTTTAATTAAAAAATGCCTTAAAAAAAAAAAATTTCCCTTGCCTTCCTTTAAGTGCCTCTCACTGCTTTTAAAAAAAAATATAACCTTCTCCTTCCTTTAAAGTGCCTTTCACTTAACAAACCAAATGTAAATGGCATTTACATTTTTAAAAAAGGGACCTTTTAATGAAATCGATTTATGTAAAAACAAACACATACCATATGTGATATGTGACCCTTTTTTTTTTTTTTTAAATAAAAAAAAAAAACTCCAAATCGATTTCCCTTTTGTTTTAATATTACACTTTTAAAAAACCCCTCTTTTAAATCATATCGATTTAACATATGCCATTACCATTCGATTTTACATATCGATTTTAATGTATATCGATTTGCACTTAATATATATATATATATATATGGCACTTTACACAACTCAAAAATCGACTTTATAAAACTGCACATCAACCCATTTCAAAAAATCGATTTAAAAAAAAATGTATTGATACCAATCGATACCATTGGTTCCGTGCCAATTCAACGTATCAGCACAACGATGGCCACGCACGCAGTCTTCAGCTCACCATTGAAGACTCAGATGGCAAGGACATTCGATATGAAAGATCTAGGAGCAGCAAGACAGATTTTGGGCATGGAGATTTTCAGAGACATGAGCAATGGTAAGCTGTGGCTATCACAACAGAAGTATGTTGAGAAGATACTTTTGAGGTTTGGTATGAATAATGTGAAGCCTGTGTCAGTCCTTTTGCTTCCCATTTCAAGCTTTCTTCGGGTTTATGTCCTAATACAGATGAAGAAAAGGATTATATGTCTCGAATTCCATATGCTAATGTAGTAGGATGTTTGATGTATGCGATGGTTTGTACTCGACCAGATATTTCACATGCAGTTGGGGTTGTCAGCAGGTACATGGCAAATCCAGGAAAAGAACACTGGTCAGCAGTGAAATGGGTGCTTCGATACTTGAGAGGCACAAGTAGTTATTGTATCACTTACAATAAGAGTAGTGAATTTGTTTGCGGATATGTTGATTCCGATTTTGCAGGTGATTTAGATAAGAGAAGGTCGACTTCAGGGTACGTCTTTACTCTTGCAGGTGGAGCTATTAGCTGGATGTCAAAGCTACAGAATATTGTTGCTTTATCCACTACTGAAGCAGAATACATTGCTGCTTCTCATGCTTGCAAAGAGGTGGTTTGGTTGAAAGGTTTGCTTGGTGAGTTTGGTAGGTTACAGGACAACATCAGGTTACTGTGTGATAGTCAAAGTGCAATACATTTGGCTAAGAATCCGGCCTATCATAGTAAGTCAAAGCATATTCCAATTAAGTACCATTTTGTAAGACAGGTTATTATTGAAAGGGGAGTCTCTCTTGAAAAGGTGCATACAAAGGAGAATTGTGCAGACATGTTCACGAAACCAGTTTTGTTGGAGAAGCTGCGTTGGTGTTTGGCTTCTCTTGGCTTGCAGAAAAGATAAAATAATAAAGAACAGGGCATCAGGCTAATTGTTGTCAAGGTGGATATTGTTGAGATTTTCTGTTTTAATAAAATAGTCAAAAATCTCATTAGGTGAAAAAAATTAGGAATTAGTTCCTAGATTAGCTCTAGGTTGTTGGGGAGGGAGTTAATGCATCCTAAATTTGTGTTGAGAGGATTTATGAGACTGTTAGATTCTTCTGCTATATAACAGGGCTCCATACATTTTTTTTGGAGAGTGTGTGTGGGTGTGTGAATTATGTAATCTCCTGTTTGAATTAATAAGATTGCCAATGCCCTGTAGTGTGGACGTAGCCCAGGAGGTTTGGGTGAACCACGGTAAAATCACTGTGTCTTCTTGTGCATGATTTATTTGTTGCGTATTTAATTGTTTTGCTGTGCATGATCTCCAACAATTGGTATCAGAGCTATGAAGATCTGAAATTCTGAATGAGCTGCCAAGTTTTGAGTTGGTTGCCACTGCGTGAAATTTTCTCCTAGATAGATAGATATACATAAAAGGACGGATCTATGAGAGAAGGCATTAGATCTGTGTGTGAATATGCTGGATCTGATTAAATTTATTTACAGTCAGAAAATGATGGACGATATGATGTCGAATGATCGGCATCCGACCTGCGGCATTTTCATTTTCTCTGTTATCTTTTTTTTTTATTGCAGGATGCCTTCTTGCAATTGGAGTGCGAAATTTGTTTAGATCTGACAGATATGATGTTGAAGATCTAGATCTGCGAGTAAAGGAGGAATCAGATCTGAATAGATCTGCATGTGAAGAAGGCAGATCTGGTGTGGATCTACCATTGATAAAATATCGATGAGTGGAACTGAGAAGCTAACTTTCATTCAAATCAATACCTTGATGCGCTGCTAATTGTTTCTGGCAAACGTTTCTGTAGAATCCGTGATGTGGATTTGAAGCACAACTTCGCCTTTATTGAATTTAGCGATCCTCGTGATGCGGATGAAAGATCTGGATGGGAGCCGCATTGTTGTGGAGTTTACAAGAGGGACCACGAGGAAGCTACAGAACCAGAAGCTGATCCAGAGCCGGATCAGAGGACATTGTTTGCATTTGCAGTCTTACGTGCAGAAGACGAGTTCGAAAGAAATGTTGAGGGCTGAATTCAAAAGAGTCTGTCAAAATCGATTGCAGAGCCGTGAAATCCGAATCTGAAGAGGTGCATCGTGGGTGATCATAATGTTGGCACACATGGATGATGTGGATAGTCACCATGGACAGGGCAGCGTCCTTGAACCTTAAGCGTCAGCTTGATCTTTGAATGATGCAGGAGTGCGATTGCAGCGTCAAGTTCGATGGAAGAAAAAGAATGATTCCCTCACAATTCGGTTCTGACAAAACAAATTTCTTTGGAAGCGCATTATGGCCCGTGAGAATTGAACTCGAGATCTGGGCAAAGGTGAAGCGTGTATGGAGGAGCCCAATTTTTCGGGCACTGAGGTCAAAGAGATGGTGGTGATGCAGATCTGGCGCAAGGGCTTCTCTACGCTAGATTGAAGAGCGCGATCATGGCCAAAAAGGTTTATGCCGGACGTTGCATCAGTGGAGAGAATGGTTGGTGTAAAATAATTATTTTCAAATCATATCTTCTTCCGATGAATATGAGGAGGGTTGAAATACAGCTGCGATGTTTACGGATTTGAGCCACGTTAGAAATTCCTGCCTCAATTTCAGAAACGACCATTTCAACATATTGCAAACGATCTGGTATTGGGTGCTAGATTGTGGATCGTTATGGAATGGCTCATGACAAATAATTTGATCAGTACCCATCAGATATTGCAGCGGCGGATGAATGGATCTGTTTCTCGTATCATTGCTTGGAAAACATCTCAAAGAGAAGGTAATCGATTTGCGTTTGCCCGTTTTCGATCCGACTATCCTGTGCGAATGACAGAGCAATTGACCGAAGTTCAGATCGTAGAGTTTAAGGAGGCTTTCAGTCTGTTTGACAAGGATGGTGATGGCCGCATTTTTTGGGCACTGTTATGCGTTCTTTGGGTCAGAATCCAACTGAAGCTGAAATGCTTGATCAGTGAAGTTGACGCTGATGGAAATGGGAGATTTTCCAGAGTTCCTGAATCTCATGGCTCGAAAGATGAAAGATACTGCATCGGCGGTCAACTTGATGGAAAGTCGTGACATACCGACGAACGTAAATCGTGATCAATTGGATCGTGTTTGAAGGAGATTCATGCATAAATTGAGCTTTGGACGACACCTGTAAGTGTTGGAAGAAAAGCCATGTCATGGAGCTAAGCAAAAATAGAGTTGAACATCAGCGTCAATAAAAATGACGATGATGTTCTGGTAATTTCTCGATGTGTAAGTAAAGGGCTTCATCGTGGAAGTTGGAGGAGATAAGAGAAGGAATGCATGTAATAAATGAATAGCAATGAATGTAGAGAATGGTCAATACAAAGAACAGCAACAATGAAACAAAAAAAATTATTATAATGGAGTTAATTTTTACATGTAAATGGGCATACTGCTGTAAGACCTGGTATGGCATGCGTACCCCTGGGTAAATCACTGGTAAAGTCTGGGTTAGACCTAGGTGATAGGGGGGATGTCAAGTTAACAATTACCCTGGGTAAAAATTTGAGGGGGGAAAGAGCTAGAGTGAGCGGGGTTGTCTCATCTAGCAGGTTTGGCTGGATTTAGTCAATAATCCCCAAGTCAAGTTTAAGGGGGGAATTGTTAGGTTAACATGACTCGGGGTAGAGTCAATGTGGACTAGGGTAAACAGTGGTGGTTTTGGGGCACATGGTTTTGTGCACCCATAGTTTTCAGCCTATGGTATTGCATGTAATGGAGCCTATAAAAGGCTGGGAAGACTTCATTGTAAGGTAGGCCTGGAGGTGAGCGGTGAAGGCTCACTTGGCCAGATTGGTCAGGGTTTTGGCCAATGCTAATGAAATTTCATTAGGATGGGTTTTCCCCGGAGTTTGGGGTTTTTCCCGGTTAAACATTTGTGTTTATGTTAATGATTTGTTGCTGACCTTTTATGCTTATTTCTCTGTGCAAATTCTTAATGGTTTCTGTTGTGCTTAATTTCTAACACTCATGAATAATAAAACAGTTGTACCATAAATAATATATAACAAAAAAAAACCATGTATTTTTTGAATAATAAAATAGTTGTAACAAAAGTAATATAGAAAAATAAAAAATATATATTTGGATGTATGAAAATTTAAATACATTTTAATAAGTAAAATTTTAAAAGAATAATGGTTATAAACATTTAAAAATAATTGGATTAAATAATTAGTTTAGATCTATATTATTTATCAAAGGGATCAATTATGTTTTTAGTTTAAAAGAGTTTTGCATATCAAGACATATGATCTCTCTTGGCTCTTGGTAGATCCAAAGTTAAAATTGATCTAGACCATCTTAATTTCCCTCTTTAAATAAACTACATTCCACATGAATCCATGGGTCAATACCATGGGTTGTTTTTATAGTTTAATAATATTTTATTTTATTATTTTTATTTTTTATTGTATTTTGACCTAGTTAAAATGTTAATTACCATTATGTCAGTGTTTTTTATTTAATTTATAAACATTTAAAAATAGTTTGATTAAATAATTAGTTTATTTCTCAAAGGGATCAAATCTCTTTTTACTTTAATAGAGGTTTGCATATCAAGACATATGATCCCTCTTGGCTCTTGGTAGATCCAAAGTTAAGATTGATCTATGCCATCTTAATTTCCCTCTGTAAATAAACTATGTTCCACATGAATACATGAATACCAGGGGTCAATACCATGGGTTGTTTCTATAGTTTATTAATATTTTATTTTACTATTTTTATTTTATTATTTTATTTTTATTTTTATTTTTTATTGAGCTAATGTGATGTTTTTGCGCCGAGAGATGCTCTACAGCCCAGTATATAGGGATGTGTAGATGTAATGTGTGTAATGTAAACTTTTGATATGTCGGGCTCAATATATAGAAATGTGTAGATGTAATGTGAGTAATGTAAACTTTTGATATGTCGGAGTGTCTAGAGATGTGTAGATGTAATGTAAACTTTTGATATGTGGGAGTGTATATAGATGTGTAGATGTCGTGTGAGTAATGTAAAATTTTGATATATTTACCATTTTAATACCATGGGCTGAATATTATGGGCCAAATACCATATTTATAAAAGAGGTATGGTAAATAAATAAAATATAAATAGATATGGTAAATAAATAAAACATCTTTTTATATTTACTCCATAATCCTATTTATATTTAGGAACACTCAAAAAGTGGTTTTATTTAGGTGAATCCTGAGCTAAATACCACGGCCCAAATTATTATTAATACCATGCCAAAAAAACATTATTAACACTAATATTAATATTAATATTATTATTAATTCTAATATTCACATTATTATATTATAATATTAATATTATTAAATCGAATTAATGTAAACTTTTGATATGTCTTAGTGTATAGAAATGTACCACTTTAATTCCATGGGCTGAATACCATGGACCAAATACCATATTTATAAAAGAGGTATGGTAAATAAATAGAATATAAATAAACCATAGGTATGGTAAATAAATAAAAAGTCTTTTTATATTTACTCCATAACCCTATTTATATTTAGGAACACTCAAAAAGTGGTTTTATTTAGGTGAATCCTGAGCTAAATACCATGGGCCAAATTAAAGTACACTATACAATAAACATGTAAATGTAAATGTAAAAATAGTGTTTAATATTTAACATTTAAAATTTAATCTAATTAATCTAATGTCGGCCCTAATGAAAAATCACTTCTCTCCCTACATATATAAATTTAACACAGTGGGCGAAATACCATATTTTTCTATTTCTCTTGCATTTTATATTGGACGGAAAAGAGAGAGAGGGAGAGAGAAGAGAGATGGGGGAAGAGAGAGGGAGGTAGGAGAGGAAGGGAAAGAGAAGAGAGATGGGGGAAGAGAGAAGGAGGTAGGAGAGGAAGGGAAAGAGAGGAAGGAAGAGAGAGAGGAGGAGAGAGGGAGGGATATAGAGATGGATTTGGAGGGTGAGAGAGGGAGGGAAGAATAAATACATAGAGAGAGCGAGAAGTAGAGAGAGAGAGGGAGTGAAAAGGGAGAAATAGAGAGAGTATGTGTATGTTTGGGGGTGAGATAAAGAGAAAAATAAGGAGAGATGGAGGGAATGGGGGGAGAAGGAGAGAGGCAGGGATAAGTAACATAGTTGGAGGGTGAAGAGAGGGAGAGAGAGGGAGATAGAGAGAGAGATAGATGTGGGAGAGAAAGAGATAGAGGGGAAAGAAGAGAGAGAGGATGTGAGAGAGTGGAGAGGGAGGGAAAGAGAGATGGAGTTGGAGGGATGAGAGAGGGAAGATGATTTCTTGCACTTGATGCATTGATTTCAGCGTGGTTGGTGATTTCTAATGTAAAGTTTGATAGATCTAGAGTAATGTAAACTTTTGATATGGTGATTTCTAATCCTATTTGATTTCTTGCACTAGATGCATTGATATCAGTGTAGATGTTGGTTTCTAATATTATTTTCTTACTTGCACTAAATGCATTGATTTCAGTGTAAATACAGATAATATCAAAATCTGGATCCAGAGTAATTTATTTACATAGGAAGCGAGAAGTGGAGGGAGAGAGGGAGTTGACAAGGGAGAAATAGAGGAGTATGTGCATGTTTGGGGGTGAGATAAAGATAAAAATAAGGAGAGATGGAGGGAATGGGGGGAGAATGAGAGAGGGAAGGATATAGTAACATAGTTGGAGGGTGAAGAGAGGGAGAGAGAGGGAGATATAGAGAGAGATAGATGTGGGAGAGAAAGGGATGGAGGGGAAGGAAGAGAGAGAGGATGTGAGAGAGTGGAGAGAGGGAGGAAAAGAGAGATGGAGTTGGAGGGGGGAGAGAGGGAAGATGATTTCTTGCACTCGATGCATTGATTTCAATGTGGATGGTGATTTCTAATCCTATTTTTCTTGCACTATATGCATTGATTTTAGTGTAGATGTTGAGAGAGAGAGAGTGTGTGTGTGTGTGTTGGGGGAGTAAAGAGGATGGAAGGCAAAGAGAGAGAGAGAGAGAGAGAGGTAGGAGAGGAAGGACAAGAGAGAGGACATGAGAGAGAGGAAGAGAGTTAAGGGGGAAGAGAGAAAATTGGAGGGCAAAGAGAGAGAGAGGGGAGAGAGAGATGAGGAGAGAGAGAGGGAGATAGAAGGAGAGATGGAAGGATCAAGAGATGGAGTTGGAGGGGGAGAGAGGGAGGGAAGAAGGAAAACAAAGAGAGTGAGAAGTGCAAAGAGAGATGAAGTGACAAGGGAGATATGGAGAGAGTGTGTATATGTTTTTGGGTGAGATAAAGAGATAAAGAAGGAGATATGGAGAGAAGGAGAGAGAGGGGGATATAGTAACATAGTTGGAGGGTCAAGAGAGAGGGAGATATATATGTGGGAAATAAATGGAGAGAGAGGAAGGAAGAGGGAGGATGTGAGAGAGTGGAGAGATGGAGGGAAATAGAGATGTAGTTCGAGGGGGGAGATAGGGAAGTAGATGGTGATTTATAATCCTATTTGATTTCTTGCACTAGATGCATTGATTTCAATGTAGATGTTGATTTCAGTGTAGAGGAGGAGAGATGGAGGGAAAGAGAGATGGAGTTGGACGTGGGAGAGAGGGAAGATGATTTCTTGCACTCAATGCATTGATTTCAGTGTGGATGTGATTTCTAATCCTATTTTTCTTGCACTATATGCATTGATTTTAGTGTAGATGTTGGGAGAGAGAGAGAGAGAGAGAGAGAGTTGGGGGAGGAAAGAGGATTGGAGGGAAAAGAGAGAGAGATAGAGAGAGAGAGAGAGAGAGAGATAATTGGATTGCAAAGAGAGAGAGAGAGGAAAATATAGAGGAAGGACAAGAGAGAGGACATGAGAGAGAGGAAGAGAGTTATGGGGGAAGAGAGAAAATTGGAGGGCAAAGAAAGAGAGAGAGGAAGGACGAGAGAGAGGAGGAGAGAGGGAGGGAGATATAAGGAGAGATGGAAGGATGGAGAGATGGAGTTGGAGGGGGGAGAGAGGGAGGGAAGAAGGAATACATAGAGAGTGAGAAGTGGAGAGAGTATGTATATGTTTTGGGGTGAGATAAAGAGATAAAGTAGGAGATATGGAGAGAAGGGAGGAGAGAAGGAGAGAGGGAGGGATATAGTGACATAGTTGGAGGGTGAAGAGAGAGGGAGATATATTTGTGGGAAAGAAATGGAGAGAGAGGAAGGAAGAGGGAGGATGTGAGAGAGTGGAGAGCTGGAGGGAAAGAGAGATGTAGTTCAAGGGGGGAGATAGGGAAATAGATGGTGATTTATAATGCTATTTGATTTCTTGCACTAGATGCATTGATATCAATGTAGATGTTGGTTTCTAATCTTATTTTATTACTTGCACTAGATCCATTGATTTCAATATAGATGTTGATTTCTAATCTTATTTGATTACTTGCATTAGATGCATTGATCTCAGTGTAGATGTTGTTTTGTAATCTTATTTGATTGTTTGCATTAGGTGCATTGATTTCAGTGTAGACATTGATTTCTGATTTGATGTACATTGATGGTACATTAATTTTAAAGTGATTGGATTAAGATTGTGCATTGATTTCAGTGTAAGCACACAAAATTATTAACAATGTAAATTAATATTTGTGTTATAGTAAATCAACCTATTAATATTGAAGAGAAAGAGAGACAATGTATGATGTTTAGTACAATAGTTCAAGCTAAATATTTAAATTTTTTATTATTTCAATTGTCCTTTTCATATAATCGATAAGAAAAGATGACAAAACTAACAATGGTGACAATAAGAATAGTAAAAGAAAATAATTTGAGATTGATCACAATGAAGACTATTTGTAATTGACTACATTCTTATTATTTTCATTTTCTATCATTCAACACTATTACATTGTCACTTTGCATTCAAAAACATTATTTCGTCATTAAAGTTATTAACAATATTTATCATCTCAAAAAACTGAGGTAACTAAGAAAATTTTAAAATTAAAACGACCAGATAAATATGAGACATATTTAGCATATATAAAATTATTATATTTATATTATCTGTATTTGCATATTATTGATAAAATTAATCATATTTTAGATAGATTATCCTTGGCCACACACGACTGAAACCAGCCTAGATCCATTTTAACTCTGGATCTATCAAACACTGAGAGGGATCAAATATCTAGAGGTGCAAGCCTTTCTTCAAGTTTTGCACTCAAAAAAAGAGATTTGCACTCTGGAGATATGATCCCTCTCGGCGCTTGATAGATCCAGAGTTAAAATGGATCTAGGCTGGTTTATTCACATTGATTCAAAAATTAACTGTTATACCACAATATTGAATTTCTCGTTGTCTAATTTTTTAATGAACACTTTAAAAAAACCCACAAGAAGATTTCATTTTACACTGTGATCTCCCCAACGTGGGTGGGGATTTCAAAAATTGGAGAGTAAATTGAGCGGTTATTGTTAGAAATTATTGTATAAGATGGAAAATTTGGATGGTTTATAGACAATATGGATGTCATAAGAGATATTTATTTTGAATTTTTTAGTCTCTCTGGCCACCATGCATCTAATAGAATATACTCTCAGTATATATTGGATGGACGAAAAATTTATGATAAAACTTGTACAAAAAAAACCTCTTAGAGCTTTCTCAACTAACTCTATTGTTAATTACCTAATGTCAATTTTGTAAAACTATAATGTACAATAAAAACTGAGTGAGTTTTTTATTTTGTAATTTTTGTTTCGAATTGAAAAATAAAAAAAATTATATGAATAACTTTCTTCAAAATTTCACCATAAAAAGTTTAGTAAGTTTAACATCATATGAAAATTAATTTATGATTATAGAATAAAAAACATGTAAGATTTTTTACCTACAACTAGATAATTAAAAATATATATATAGTTTTTTTTGAAAGAAATAATTTTGATACTCATTAACCAAAAATAAATCCTCAATAACTACAGAATTTGTAGATTAATGCGATCTAATAGTCGCAACACCCGCTTGCGAAAACAAACACTCAAATCTCTGTAGGCAATCGTTGTAAATTGTGGATTAAGAGGACGCGAGCATGTTTTTCCTTTACATGAAAGATATCTATCATCTTATGTAGAACCTCTCTCTGTGCTAGTAATAAAGAATCTTTTGTGATGAACTGGATGGTCTGTGCAGAGACGTGCATAGAGGAAGAAGACTCATCGCGGCTCATCAAATCCTCCTCCTAAACCCCGCTTACCAACAAATCCTTTACGATTCCGTGGCAAACCTTTTCATATTCTGTGGTTGCTATCATGCAAGAAGAAGCAAAACCTTAATATGAGCAGCGGGCAATGAGAAGGGAATGCTACCCTAGATGGCCACAATGATGTACAATATTTCTTACCAATATCACATTCTATAGTATTGTTGGTATGTTTTTTGTTATTGATTTCAAATTATGCAGTGCCATTGATGTCAAGCTCATGGGAAGACAAACCAATATTGCATTTGTAATAATCGTTATTTAATTATTTTCTTTCTGAAATTTTTCTTTCTTCCCTAAAAGTAAGGGAAGGAAAATCCCATTTATAAATTTGACATTTTACAACTTGTAAAACATCGAATTTACACGCTTGTGAAACTTCAAATTCAAGAAAGTTGATTTCTTTGCATTCACATTCTTCTCCACGTAAATGTAAATGACATAGGATTTATACGGCCACAACCTTACCTTGCAAGAAGATGGGACCTCTTCTTTCTTCTAAGGGCAGAAATAAAATCGTTTCTTTAAGGAACAATTACTACAAATGAAAATATTTGGTTGAAGAAACATGTAACCATGAAGAGCTCAAGCCTAAATTGCATCCTTTACAATGAACCCCCTGTCCTAGGGTGTTGAATCAATCCAGCACAATTCTGTATTAGGGTGTTGAATCACTCCATAAGCTAGCAAACACAATCTTATATTAGGGTGTTGAATCACTCCAGAAGGCAGAAAACACAATTAGGGTGTTGAATCACTCAGAAGCTAGAAAACACAATTAGGGTGTTGAATCACTCCAGAAGCTAGCAAACACAATTTCGTTGAGTTGAAAGAAAAACATGGTTCTATCTCATTTATATTTAGATTAGCATTATTTATTTTAAATGTATTAAACTATTGAGATTTTGGATGAAGTGTATGTTTAGTTTTTTTTTTTTATTATTAAATGGATTTTTTCACTGTTACCAATAATTTAATTCCTTAGTAGAATAAGATATAAAATTAAATTATTAATAATAATTTATTTAATTAATAAAATAATGTTCTTAATGATAAAATATTCTAAATTTTTATAAAAGGGAAAGTCAATCAATGTATTAATAATCCATGAAAAATAGATTGAAAATGTAAACAAACTTTGACAATGATAGTCATAGGGTTGATTCAAACAGATGGGAGCCAAAATTGTCTTTAAAATTTAGCTACATTTAACACCTCTGTGCTTCTATCAACCATACTTAATAATGCATTTGTGTTGGTCATTAAGATATACCATTGGTTAAGATACACCATTGGTTAAAACAAATTATAAACTGGATGTTCTCTGGATTAAAGTTACGAACCCTTTAATATAATTAGTTTGCAAAATTTAGTTATATTTAACACCTCTATGCTTCTATCAACCATAGTTAATAATGTGTTTTTATTCGTCATTAAGATATACCATTGGTTAAAACAAATTATAAAATGGATGTTCTTGAGATTAAAGTTAAAAACCCTTTAATACGCCAGCTGAAAGATATATCAAGAATTAATGTGTCTTGTCTTATCCATTATGTATCTCATAGTTTTTGAACACCCTTGGAGTTATATGCAACAATTGGATGTGTTCATGCAACACATCATTTTGAGTACCCTCATACATTTTTACAACATGCATCACTGAGGAAAGTCGGATTGAAAATCAGTTGATCATCTTTAAAGTCTTTTAACTATTCCCTCTACCTACTATTGTTCATCTTCAAAATGGTTATTTTCAATTCTTTTTCTGTTGGTGTCAATATTTCTCGGAGCATTCTTTTTATGCTGGTGTCAATATAACCTTACTTTCATTTAGTGTCTTTTCGTACTCTCATCCATTCTCATTTAATATGCCTGGAATTGTTAGAGAAGAAAATTTTAGATTTAGAAGGAAAGGAATATGACTATAGGTGGCTAACAAATGCACTCCACAGGCTATTTAGATCAAGGCATGTCCTCCCTTATTCATATGATTTTGCATTTCATATGTTTGGAGATGAGATATTGTGCAATATATGTTGACACCAACAAAAAATGAAGTCAAACAAAATATTTTTGAACGTCATCAATAGTAGTTGGAACTAATGGTAGAGACTTTCAAAGGTTATTGAGGGGATTTTTGATCACCGGAGTCTTACAGAAAACCAAAGGAAAGATATTTATCTCAGTGAGCTCACTAATACAAGTTGTGGAAAACTGCATGAATACATTCAAAAATATTTGGTAAGCAATATCGGTGCAACATTAAAATCTATGGCTTTCTCCGCTTCACTTTTGGTAAAGCCCAACTCGGTGAAATAGTTGTCAATCTGAGTGTACCAAGCACGAGAAGTTTGCTTCAGCCCATACAGTGCTCTCTTGGGTCGGCACACATGTGATTCACTGTCGAAGATCTCGAAATCTTCTGGATGATCTATGTACACTTCTTCCTCAATAACTCCATTGACGAATGCAATTTTTAGATCCATCTAATGAATGCACAACCCCATCTGCGCTGAGAGTGCAAGGATAGATCTAATGGAAGAATACCTTGCGACTGGTGCAAAGGCCTCATCATAGTCGTTCCCCTCAATCTGTGAGAATCCCTAGGCCACAAATCTGGCCTTGTACTTCTCCAGACTCCCATCAGCAGCTTGCTTTGCCTTGTAATTCCATCTAGATCCAACCACTAATTTGTCAACTAATCTTGGGACTACCTTCCATGCACTGTTCTTGATGATGGAGTCATACTCCTCTACCATAGCATCAACCCGAGTTGTTCTCTACACTGCTTCCTGAAAGGAAGATGGTTCTGTCACAATACACTTTCTCATAAGAGCCATGTATCCAGTAAACCTGTCAGGAGACTGTCTCCGTCTGCACAGTGAAGTAGGCGCTCCTACATTCTTTGTTGCATCAAGTATCAATCTATCAGCTTCCGTGGTGCGCCTTCTGCCATTTCTGGTGGATGGCTCAGCATGAGTGTTTCCTACCACTCCATGATCCTCTACATGTGGCTGCTCCACATCTTGAGGCTCATCCTTGGGAACAAAGAGTTCCTCCTCTAAATGCAAATCTAGCTCCCTCTCAAGGGACAATCACATGGATTTATCCTCATCAAATTTTATATCCCATCACACAATAATCATTCTGTTGTTTGGAAAATACACTCGATAGTTGTGGAGAGTTTCAGTTTACCTCGCAAATATCCCAATCTCAGTTGTTGGTTCCAACTTCTTCCTAGCATCTTTGGACACATGCACATAAACAGATGAGCCAAAAATCTTAAAAAGTGAAGCATCGGGTTTCTTACCAATAAAATCCTCTTCTGGTGTACTCGCGCCAATTATTCTATGAGGATAACAATTTTTAACATATACCATTTTGTTGCATGCCTTCACCCACAGATGCAACGGTAGGCCCTGATCATGTAGCATCGATCATGCTGCACCCATAATTGTTCAGTTATTTCTCTCATCAACCCCATTATGTTGTGGGTTATGAGGTGCTATCAGTTCTATTTGAATTCCTTATTTGCTATAGAATTTATTGAATTTGTTAGAGATTTACTCACCACCATTGTCGCTCGTAAGAGCCTTCACTTGCTTCCACGTTTCTTTCTCCATCGGTGCTTTAAACTCAAGAAACTTTGAGAATTTAACTAAGGGTTCAACAATTGGTATCAGAGCCAAGTTCCTTAGTACCAGTCTAACAGCTGAAAGGAGATCCTAGGTTCCCAAGATGGCTAGTAAAGAAGGATGCTCAACCAATAAAGCCCCTTTCTTCACTAGTGAAAATTATGCTTTCTGGAAAATCAGAATGAGGACATACATAATGTCTCTAGGAATAGAAGTCCGGCTGCAGTGGAATTAGGATATGCCCCAAAGGCAACTAACACAGAGAAAGAAAGAAAAACAAGATTTTGTGGCTAACGCAAAAGCCATGAATGCCATCTTGAATGGATTATGTGAAGCAAAGTTTATTAAAGTAATGCACAAAGACTCTGCCAAAGAAATATGGGATACTCTTGAGAACATACATGAGGGAGACAAGAAAGTAAAGACTGCCAAACTTCAAGTCTATAGAGCCCAGTTTGAGAACTTGAAAATGAATGATGATGAAGACATTGCCAGTTTCTTCCTAAAAGCTGCAGAAATTATTAACAATATGAAAGCTCTTGGAGAAAAAACGCCAGAAAGTATAATTGTACAAAAGATTCTAAGATCTCCTCCATCCAAGTTTAATCCAAAGGTGTCTGCAATAGAAGAAACAGCTGATTGGGAGACCTTGACCATGAACCAGCTACTTGGAAATCTAACAGCCTATGAAATGAGGCTCCCACAGAAGAAGCCAAGTATGAGGGAAGCAACCTTTAAAACAAAAAAGAAGAAAGAAGAAAAGGGAGACATATGCTCTTGCTCGGATGAAGAAGAGGAAAATTTTGTCAAGAAATTGGAGAGGCTCAAGTAAATACAAAGGTAAACTCCCCTTCAAATGCTTTAACTGTGGAAGAGTGGGACACTATGCTGCCAAGTGTCCTCACAAGAAAGTAAGGAATCAGGCTCAAGAGTCAGAGAAAAATAAATCAAAGAACTGGCAGAAAGGAAAGAAGTTTAGCAGAAAATCCTTCTATGCTCAATAAGACAGCAATACATCTGAAGATTCAGATGAATCCTCAAGTGAAGAAGGAACCTCTGAATTCTTATTGATCGCCATAGAAGAACTTGAAGGTCTCTTGCTAGAAGATGAAGAAGAAGAAGGTGAAGTCGACCTTGAGGGGGAGCTAAGAAGTGCTCTAGAAGAGATTGATAGACTCAAACTGAAATTTAGAAAACAAAAGGACATTCTCCCCAAGTATGTACGAGAAGAACAGAATTCAGAACTCCTTAAGCAGCTAAAGATAGAGCTTGAAGAAGCCAAGAAGATAGAGGACGTGTTACTTAAGCAAATCAAAGAAAAAACTCAAGAACAAGAAATGTTGGAAGAAGAAGTAGTATGTCTCAGGAAGAAATTAGAAAATGCTCAAAGGAAAGTGGTTATAAACTCTTCTCAAACAACAATCTCTAGTAATTTGAATGAAATTCTGGTTGCTCAAAGATCCCCTATGATAAAGACTGGAATAGGCTACGAAGGATAGTCAAGTAAAGGAAAAGAAAAGGTTGACAGAGAAATTATTTTTGTAAAAGCAAAGAAGAATGATGAAGCAGCTCAAACAATTCCTACAAAAGAAGAAATCTGCAATAAGGAAGACAAAGATCAGAAGAAACCATTAGTGGCAAAGAATGTAATAAATACTAAGACCCCTGAATATGTAAAATTTGGAAACCATCAAAGGATATTCTTCCCTCCAATAAATAATGCCACATGTTATGTCTGCCACAAGCTGGGACACATTGCTGCATATTTTCATGCAAGGAGGAGTAATTCAAACCAGCAAAAGATGCAAACATTGAAGAGACTACCCCAAGCAACCAAATGGAAGAGACAACGTTACATCAGGTATACAAATAGTTTCTATGGTTGCTGTTTTTATTGTAAGGAATTTGGCCATAAAATCATTGAGTGTAGAAAGTATGGAAAAAGATTGATGTTAAACCCCTCAAGAAGGTTTATGAATCAAAGAAATTTTGGTCATACTCATAATTCTACAAAAACTATGATCAAATGTTGTGTATGCAATCAAGTTGGACATATACCCTCTAAATGTCCTCTAAGAAGATATAGTTCATCACCTCACAAAAGATACCAAACAATAGGATGCCTCCAGTGGATAAAGAAGGTGAATAAATGTGACTTGGCTCTAACTACTCAAGACCTGAAAAGCCAGTGGTATTTGGATAGTGGTTGCTCAAAACACATGACTGGAGACAGAAGCAAGTTTATAACTCTTGATGAAAATAAATCTAGCAATGTCACTTTTGGCAATGACAAATTAGGTAAGATCAAGGGAAAAGGCTCAGTCAGCATAGACAATGGCAGAGGAAAGGCCCAAGATGTACTATTTTTAGATGGGCTGAAAGCAAATTTACTGAGTGTCAGTCAGATGTGTGACAAAGGTTGCGAAGTTCTATTTAGAGCACAAGACTGTGAAGTCAGATCAAGCACCACCGGTAAGACTCTACTCAAAGGTGTTCGAACAGAGAGCAATGTTTACATTATGAAAGAGGAAGATGAAGCATGCCATCTTAGCAAACTTGAGAAGTCATGGTTATGGCATAGGAGATTGGGACATCTCAGCTTTGATCATATCATCAGACTAAGTAAAAAGAAAGCAGTCAGAGACATGCCAGAAATAAAGAGGCCTTCTAATACCATATGCAAATCTTGTCAATTGGGTAAACAGACCCGCACATCCTTTAAGGCCAAAGAGGAGTTGTCAAGAAGAAGACCACTCCAGCTTGTGCACATGGATTTGTGTGGACCTGCAAGAACTAAAACACCAAGTGGATAATCCTAATTCATGCTGATAATAGATGATTTCTCCATAATGACATGGGTTGCTTTTCTGAAGAATAAATCGGAAGCTCTAGACAAATTCAAAATATTTAAGGCATTAGCCGAAAATCAGATAGGATGCAAGCTGAAATGCATCAGATCAGACAGAGGAGGTGAATTCACAGATTGTGACTTTGCTGACCTATGCAATGAACATGGCATAAAACAACAATTTACTATTGCAGGGACACCTCAGCAGAATGGAGTAGCAGAGAGACAAAAAAGATATGCTCAACAAATTGCCAGAGCCATGATGCAAGAGAACAACATTCCTCAAACCTTCTGGGCAGAAGAAGTGCACATAGCAGTACATATCCTTAATAAAGCTCACTTAAGGCCAAGCAGTGACAAGAGTCCCTACGAACTGTGGCATGGAAAGACAGCTTCAATCAAACTTTTCAAAATCTTTGGAACCAAGTGTTACATAAAGAATAATGATGAAAATCTTGGAAAATTTGATGCAAGGGCATATGAAGGAATATTTCTAGGATATGCATCCAAAAGCAAAGGGTACAGGTGCTATAACAAGACTCTTCGGAAAATAGTAGAAAGCATTGATGTGAGATTTGATGAAGAACTTCAAAACAATACAAGAGATAATGACTGTTGCAGTCCATCAGATAACCATGAAGAAGAAGACTAGAATGATGATGAAACAAGCAAGCCTACAGAAGATGAAGAGCTGAGCTCGAAATCCCCCTCAAGATACACTCAGAAGAATCATCCCGAAGATCAAATCATAGGAGATAAGAAATCAGGGGTCCAGATAAGAAGGCAGCTAACAGAACAAACTGAAGAGGTATACATAGTCATGTTGTCACAAATAGAGCCAAATAAATTTGAAGAAGCGAGCAAGGACAAGTCTTGGGTAAAAGCAATGAATGAGGAATTGGACCAAATTGAAAAGAACAATACCTAGGAACTAGTTCCTAGACCAATTGAGAAAAATATCATTGGTTCAAAATGGGTATTCAAAAACAAAATGAATGAGAAAGGACAAGTAATCAAAAATAAAGCCAGACTGGTCTGCAAAGGATATTCACAAGTCGAAGGACTTGATTATGATGAAAAATTTGCCCCTGTAGCCAGAATGGAAGCTATCAGAATGTTCCTGGCATTTTCATGCTACCATAATTTCAAGGTATATCAAATGGATGTAAAATCTGTATTTCTAAATGGAGACTTAGAAGAAGAAGTCTACATGGAACAACCAGAAGGCTTCTCATTGACAGACAAAGAAGATTATGTGTGCAAACTGAAGAAGGCCCTATATGGACTGAAACAAGCTCCTCGTGCTTGGTACTCAAGACTGGATAAATATTTGCAAAAATAAGGCTTTAAGAGAGGTGGAGTAGACAGTAATCTATATATAAAAGCCCATGAAAATGAACTCCTGATTGTTGTTGTATATGTTGATGACATTATTTTTGGAAGAAACAGAGATGAACTAGCAAAAGGATTTGCAAAAGAGATGAAATCAAAGTTTGAAATGTCCATGATTGGAGAGCTCAGTTTCTACTTAGGAATTCAAATTCAGCAAAAGAACACAGGCACATTCATCTCACAGGAAAAGTACTTAAAATAAATGTTAAAAAAGTTCAAAATGGAGGACTGCAAACCTGCGTCATCTCCCATGACCACAGGATGTAAACTGTGTGCTGATGATGGGTCTGCTAATATATATCAAAAATGCTACAGATCCATGATAGGAAGTCTGTTGTATCTGACTGCATCAAGACCAGACATCATGCTAGTAGTAGGACTAGTGGCTAGATATCAAGCAGCACCTAAACAAAACCATCTTCTGGCCGTAAAAAGAATATTCAGATATCTACAAGGAACAACACAATATGGACTTTGGTATTCTAAAGGCAAAAGCTTCACTTTGACAGCATACACAGATGCAGATTGGGCAAGCTGTGTGGATGACAGGAAAAGCACAAGTGGAGGTGCTTTCTATCTAGGAGAAATTCTAGTGGCATGGTTAAGCAAGAAACAAACATTTATCTCTCTGTCTACAGTAGAAGCAGAATATATAGCAGTAGTAGCATGTTGTACACAAGTCATATGGATGAAGCAAACCCTCCAAGACATGAAGGTAAGCATCGAAGAACCTATCTCAATCAAATGTGATAATACAAGTGCTATAAGTATATCTAAAAACCCTGTGCTTCACTAAAAAACCAAACATATTCCAATCAAGTATCATTTTCTCTGAGAACAAGTGGCTCAGAAGATAGTAAAACTGGAGTATGTACCAACAAAAGAACAGATAGCAGATATATTTACTAAACCGCTTGCTAGAGAACCATTTGAATATTGAAGAGACAGACTAGGGGTAGTATCTGTAGATGCTACTCTCTAATATGAAGAGAAAGCACAGTTTCAGGGGGAGAACAGAAATGAAAATATCATTCCCAGGGGGAGATCTGCAAGCAAGGGAAGCATGAAACAAGTCCTCAGGATAAAAAAGATTATGGCAAGAATACATTCAGCATAAAAGAGTCAATAAAAGGGGCAAAAGAGTCAGTGGTGAACCTGACGAGAATCTAATCCAAATGATTGAAGCAGCAACGTACAAAGACAGAAGATCTCAGATAAAATAAATGAATGAAATTTTGGAAAAATAAAATTAATAAATAAAATCACAACATCAAAGAACAGGAGCAGCAGCGTAAAAAGTCAGAAAATTTCAGGAAATGCATGAAATATTGGAAAAGGAATAAAACCACAACATCATAGAATAGAAGCTTCACAAAAAATAAAATAAAATAAAATTCAAACCCCTTGCCATTGATGTCAAAGGGGGAGGAAGAGCAAGCAACAGTAAGAAGAGGAAGCAACAGGAGAAAGGATCCTATCAGGCAAACAGAGGAATTATATTGCCATCAATGCCAAAGGGGGAGACTGCTGTAAATGTTGTCATTGATGGAAAAGGAGGTAGGAAAGAGAGATCCAGGCAAAGGAAGCGAATATAATAGAGGCAGAACCGTTATAAGAAGTAGAGGCAGAGGCAGAACCATTATTACAACAGTAAAGGCAGAGGCAAAGCGACAGAAGCAGCAGTGGCAGAGACACAACTATTATTGCAGAGAAACAGCTATTATTCTGAGAATTGTTGTTCCCACCCGGTGAATATATATATATATATAACTAAATTCCGAGAATCGCTACCTCAGCTGGAGGATATATGTATACAATTCTGAGAATATTTACCCAAACGGGCGTTACATTTAATACATAAACCTTATTCTGGGAATCGCTTAACCCCAAGCGGCAAAGCATATATATATATATATATATATATGCAGTGTATTTACATATATAGCGCGAGATCCAAAGAAACAAAGTAATATAAGGTGGGACCCTTCCCAATCGCATCGGAAAGAAACAGACCGTTGGAACATATATTAAAAGACTTGCGATTGAGATTGAAGCCCGGACCCGATGGGCTTATAAACCATGAGTAAAAAGTATTTGCAGTCCATCATGATCGAATCGGAGCAGGAGTTGTCAATTGCATCGGAGTATTCAAGTCGCGATTGCGATCAATTGCAATCGGAACAATCACAAAGGACCCAATCGCAATCGGAAGATTTCAATTGCGATTCATCACATCGGCATTTCAAAATGAACAGTGGTCAATCGCAATCGGAGCAGGAGCAATCAATCGCAATCGGAGGAGAAATATATTGCATCGGGAAGCGTGGCAAGTGGGCCCAGAAGGAGTTTTTATATGTTTTAAACAGGTTTTATTATATACGCCGAGATTTGATTTAAAGACATATTAAAAGGCAGTTAGTGTAATGAAAGTTGGGTTATATATATATATATATATATATATATATATAAAAATTTGTCATAAATATAAAACGATAGTTCTGAAATGGTATTAAAATATGCCACGTGTCTGTGGACCCACGGGCCTCGGCTCAGGGCTCAGGTGGAGGAAATTCTTACGTATATAAAGCAGTTACGTGTAAGCATAACACACCTACCACGCCTACATCAGCAAGCCTTCTTTGCGTAAAGGGTTGATTACCTAGAATTGTCCAGTCAGATAATGTTAAAAAAAATGCAGCGATATAAAAAGCTGCATTTTCAGTAATAAAGCGGTTACACCACGGCGAGGAGAATGACAGCAGTGAAAGAGATCAAAACACGGAGTCAAAGAAAAGACAAATCGTGTGAGCAAAAACTAGATGAGTTATTAAGAAGTTTTATTATATGTGAAGATGTAAATGTGTAATTGATTTTTATTATTTGTGATGCATTGGCAAGTATCCGGAAGAAAACAAAATCCCACTGTTAGATTAAAATAAGTACCTACAGTTACATTTTTCTGAGTGACCTAGAAAAGAAATGAAAAGGCAGAAAGCGAAGAGGCATGGATGTCCATTCCAAATTCATTGAGGAATGCTAACAGTCACAAGAAAATCCTTATAAATAATATCATCTTGATATGAAAAATGAGGAGAGAGAGAGTAAATATAGAGAAGGAAAAATATAGAAGTGTGAGGCAGAGAAGATTAAGAAAAGAAGAGCAGAAAGAGAAGCTATAGAACAAAGCTGATATCTGAGGTAAACCAGCAAACATTCAGTTTGATAAATTGAAGAAGTTGGAGCTTCCCTATCAAGTTGCAGCTTGATAGCTGTCAGTTGTAGCTGATTGAGGTTGGAGCCTCTTGTAGGTTGGTGCATGTGTAGGTTGGTGCATAAAGAATTGAACCTGCCATTGGTGCTTCATGCAAGTTGTAAGCTTGCGAGAATTAGAGGTAGAACCTCTGTAGGTTGGTGCTTGCGAAACAGTGGTGAGAGGGAGTTGGAGCTTGCCTTTGCATCACAACAATAATAAGATGTGGTTTTCTCCCTTTATGGGTTTCCACTTATATCTGGTGTCTCTGTGCATGATGTTTATGTATTGATCTGATTTATGTCATCTGCTTAAATACCTGCTGCTCTCATATTAAGTCTGTTGTTATATTATATTAATACTTGCTGCTTACATTCTAATATTAATCACATATTAAGTTGGATATGAAATGAAGGTGTAAATAAAGTTTCATAAAAGTTTAAAAGATCATGACTGTGTTAAACTGATTCACCCCCGCCCCCCCCCTCTCAGTTTAACTAAGGGTTCAACACTGTCATATCCATCATGAACTTTGATCCCCTTCCTTGTCACAATTGAATGCAGGCCTCAGTCATCCATGTCTATTCGACTTCAAGATTCTTTTTTGAGGTGCAAATGTATATGCAGGAAGTGAGGGAAGAGCTCCAACATGATGCAAATTGAATGTAAACGCCTTGAACGTTTAAAAATTCAAATTCCAATGCAAGGAAATGAAAACAAATGGAATTTGAGAGGTGACTTCACATGCCATCTATGGATGCGAGTTTGACAGGAGTACTGGAGGGGTGGTGTCCGAGGCCGGGAAATAAATGATGACCACTAGACCATATGTGTTTTCATCTACGTAACCATTATATTCGAAAAATATACTCACTCTATTATTCAATTTTATAATCCCTTAGTTCCATCTTGTTCCTTTATTAGTTAAGTATGTGTTTTTGAACTCAAATTCCTTAGAACATGATAAAGTTCAATTTGTTCACAATGTTGAAGTTTTAGGAGAATCCGAAACAAAATGGGAGAGAGGCTGCAATTGTGCTAGAATCTAGCCTCCCAAACTCGCGAGATTACTATCAATGAATATCCAAATATCATGACTTTTTGGATCTTCTTTTGAATGGCTAGCTCTAAAAATTTCCGAAGAGAAAGGAACTCCATTTGATGATTGGTTTCCACCCCCAATCCCCAAGCATATTGTATCTCGATTTTTTAATCAGGGTGAAGGATCACCACTCTGACTACCTCTGATTTATAACATTTTTAAAATTAAATCTAAAAGAAAAAAGGTATGGGGGAGAGTGTTGTATTTAAATGTTTGTAAAAATTTACATGTGGCCTCAATTAAAAATAATAAAAGGTTAAAGGTATGGGGTAGAGGGTTGTATGTAAATGTTTGTAAACATTTACATGTGGCCTCAATTAAAAAATAATAAAAGGTTAAAAAGTAATTGTTTGCAGATGCACTCTTTAGGATAGCATCCAACCAACTTGTTAAGGATAACATCCCACCAACTTATTAGCACAAGACATCCCATTAGCAAGGTGCTTTAGCAATGAGAAATCAACAAATTTAGTTAACCTTTGGGACATAGGCATGGGAAATATGTTGTAATATGTTGTAAATATTTTAACTCGGTTAAAATAAAATTAAAAAAAAATAAAAAAATTAAATTAAAATAAAATAAAAGAAATAATTTTATAATGATAATTATCAATAAAACATTTTGACTTCCATAAATTACATAAAACTAAAACTAAAAATAAAATAAAATAAAAATCGATAATTATGTTTATAATTAATAATAAAATCAGTCTAGATCCATCTTAACTTCGAAAAGACATCAAATTTCAATTCATTATTATTATTATTTTAATCTTTTCAAAGTGAAATGTATCGTGATCAATGTTTTTCTTAAACATTAAATTTCTATAAATATCTGATAAATAACTATTATAAAATTCTTTTATTCCATATCTTAATATAAAAGTCCATTAATACATTTCCTTATTTATAAAATTAAATTAAATAACTATTATTTTATTTCATATTTTAATATAAAATTACATTAATACATTTTCTTATTTATAAAAATAAATAAAACAATTTATTAGATTGATGTGAACTACAAATAAAATAAAATAAAATTCATATCTCAACGACTCGTTAACATTAATATTAATATTCAAACTTTCTATTAGAATTTTTTTATATAAATAACTTATCAAGTTTAAATAATCTATTCATATTTAACCTATTTCTTTATGGGTTAAACTATTTGATAACTTATCAAAAAAAAATCACATTCTCGTACTAAAGTTATATTCCATAACTTACCAAAAAAACACCACAGTCTCATACCAATTGAAGTTAACTTACTCTCTTTTAAGCATTAAATGCTATAAATAATGGGTAAAGCTTTTTTAACCTTTAATATATATATATATATATATATGTATGGGGTTCGAAACTGTTATGAAATTAAATTAAATAAAAATATCCGGTTTTCATTGCCGTGTAAGTCCGCCCAAGGCCGGAAGAGCATCCGTTATATCATGTTTATAAATAACGAGATCATGGCGGAGTGGATGATGAGGAGGAGGATTTGATGAGCGGGCGGTGAAGAAAATGAAGTTACTTAAGGTGATGGATCTCGTAAAAGAATAACGTGCTCGCACACTCTTCATTCATTAACGCTGGGATTAGTTGATGCATTTGCAGAAAGAGGGAATGACTGGTTGTTTTCCCAAGCGGGTGTCACCATCTGCTTTGTCTGTGCAGAGGAATGTTTGAAGACAGAGGACACTTTCTGCAATGTCTGGGCCAAGCACTTTCTTATTAAGATAAACGAGGGGCAAAGCAAGCGGATTAAGTGCATGGATCCTCAATGTGACGAAGAAAGTTGGTGATTGCGAAGTGAACACTAGGGCACCACTTCACTTTCACTTTCACTTTCTCTTTCTGGTTGTTGTCAATAGGAAGCGATCGATATTACAGGATCCTTATAATGTCTTCGTCACACATGATATTACAATGCACTTAATCCGCTTGCTCTGTCCCTCGCTTATCTGAGCAAGAAAGTGACGCGTCCAGCAGACATTGCAGAAAGTGTGACCACAATTCATCATTGTGCTGTCCTCCTCTGCACACACATCACATCACAGATGGTAACTACAGAATTTGTAGATTAATGCGGTCTAATGGTCGCAACACCCGCTTGCGAAAACAATCACTCAATTTCTCTTTAATGTAAATCGTTAATATAAATCGTGGATTAAGAGGACGCGAGCATGTTTTTCCTTTACATCTGCAAAGATATCTATCATCTTATGTAGAACCTTTCTCTGTGCTCGCAATAAAAAATCTTCTGTGAAGAAGAAGCAAAACGTTAATATGAGCAGTGGGCAATGAGAAGGGAATGCTACCCTAGATCGCCACAACGATGTACACTATTTCTTACCAATATCACATTCCATAGTATTGTCGGTATATTTTTTTCTTATTGATTTCAAGTTATGCAATATCACATTCCTTAGTGTTGTCGGTATGTTTTTTTGTTATTGATTTCAAGTCATGCAGTGCCAGTGATGTCAAAGCTCATGGGCAGCCAAACCAATATTGCATTTGTAATAATTGTTATTTAATGATTTTCTTTCTTCTCTTAGAAGTAACGCAAGGAAAATCCCATTCATAAATTTTTACAACTTGTAAAAAATCGAAATTACACGCTTGGGAAACTTCAAATTCAAGAAAGTTCATTTCTTTGCATTCTCCTCCACGTAAATGTAAATGACAGAGGATTTATACGGCCACAACCTTACCTTGCAAGAAGATCGGACCTCTTCTTGCTTCTAAGGGCAGAAATAAAATCGTTTCGTTAAGGAACAATTACTACAAATGAAATATTTGGTTGAAGAAACATGTAACCATGATCAGCTCAAGCGGAAATTGCATCCTTTAAAATGAAACTTAAATCCTCTACTAGGGTGTTCAATCACTCCAGCTCATCAATCCTGTATTAGGGTGTTGAATCACTCCAAAACCTGGCAAACACAATCCTATATCAGGATGTTGAATACTCCAAAAGCTAGAAAACACAATTAGGGTGTTGAATCACTCAAGAAGCTAGCAAACACAATTTAGCTAGGGTGAAAGAAAAACATGGTTCTATCTCATTTATATTTAGATTAGCATTATTTATTTTAAATGTATTATACCGAGATTTTGGATGAAGTGTATGTTTAATTTTTTTTTTTTTTTTTATTAAGTGAAATTTTTCACTATTATCAATAATTTAATTTATTAGTAGAATAATATATAAAATTAAATTATTACTAGCAATTGCACCACATGTTGCAAAAGAAACATCATAAAGAAATAGCATAGGAAAGAGTAGCCTAGAAGAAATAAGATGTTGCAGAAAAGGAGCCATTGTGGAGGAATGAAAATAAAAATTTTCTTCCATGGAAGAAGGTAGCGAAATTTTCTTCCTTGATCCTTACAAATCATGAGACCTATGTTGAAGTTAAGTAAAATACATTGTGTGATCATGCCAACATGAATGCCTCATGAATAAAGAAATGGATAGTGGTTTTCTACCTTCAAAATCAAAGGTTGTTTTGGTGCAATTCCTCCACATTTAATCTTGATCAATTCCTATTGAGTCACTTACGTATTATTTCCTTCATGATCTTTGAAAATATTCAAAATATGACATTGTTCTTTACTATTGATATCCCTGGTGTTTCCCATGTTCTTGTTTTTTCACTATCGCTGATATGAAATTGGTTTTTTGCAGTAAAAATAAGGCGATTGAGAAAATAGCTCCAACACCAAGAGAGATTTGGTAGCATTTATGGAGTCTGCAAACATGTCTTGTTATGTGGTTTTGGCTACTCGACATAGATTTCTTGATCTTGTGTAGAAGAAATTAATTTTTATTTATTTATATTACATTAACCATGAAATTGCCAACATTCATGGCACACTTTCCATCACATTTGTAGAGCAAATTATAACAGAGTATCACACAATTCTTATCAGGGTTAAATGCTCATATATGCAACAACGATGAATTTTATCACTTAAGAGAAGTAAAAACAAGGTTATTGAAAAAACAACTCCAACACATTTGTAGAGAAAATTATAAAACAATATCACACTTTTCTTATGAGAGATAGATGCTCCTATATGCAACAACCATGGATTTCATCACTTAAAAGCAGTAAAAACAAGTTTATTGAGAAAATAACTCCAACACATTTGTAGAGAAAATTATAAAACAATATCACACTTTTCTTATCAGACCTAAATGCTCCTATATGCAACAACTATGGCTTTCATAAGTTCAAGAGTAGTAAAAACAAGTTTATTGAGAAAACAACTCTACACTGGGAAATATTTGGAAGCAATTGTTGAATTGGTGAACATGTATTGCTCTATGGTGTTGGATATTGGGCATAAATTTATTGATCTTGTATACAAGACTGTAAATTTGCATGTAGCTTATAATGCATTAACCATGAAATTGTCAACATTTAGGGCACATTTTCCATCACATTTGTAGAGAAAATTACAATAGAGTATCACATTTTTATTATCATATCTAAATTTTCTTATATGGAACAACTACCTTTTGTCTCATAGTTTAAATTTGTGCAAGGAGGAGGAGAGGAGTGTCAAGGTGCAAGCTAGAATATGAAGAGAAAGAATAATCTTCTTTGGGCCTTGAGATAGACTCATTCTCTGCACATGTAGAGTGAGTAAAGCTTAATAAAACAAAACTCACCATACTTTAAATTTTTTAAATAAATATCTTAAATTAGAATATCAATTTAATACATTTTACTCAATTGCAAATTTAACAATATTCATTTAAAAAATACAAATACAAATTACTATCTCTTTTTACTTTTCAAATAGCCGATGTTTGTAACTTATTCTTAATCAAATAGTGTCAATTTTGTAAATCTATAATCTACGAGTCTTAATTTTTATAGCTTTGGCGGAAGGGTAGAGTATATAAATTCCCTTACCTTTAAGAAGCATTCTCAATTATTGTACCACCCACCTACACATCCAATCTACACATCTTAGGTTATTCTAAATTGATCAAGAGTATATAATTTTTAGGGTTGTTCTATGTGCACTAAAATTCCCATGAGGTCCATCATTATGTATGGGGTTCATTGCAACCTTGGATATATTCTGTGAGTTGTTGTGATTTTTTTCTTGTGGCTACAACTTAGTTTTGGTTGTCACCTAGTTATCATGATTCAAAACTCTTGTAATCATCTGATATCCTTATAGAATTAGGTATATTATGTGAGATAATGTGATGTTTTGTTCTTCACAATGATACTAAAATTAGCTATTATACCACAATATTGAATTTCTCATTGTCTGTTTTGTTTATGAATCCTTTAAAAAAACCACAAGAACATTTGATTTTACACTATGATCTCCTCAGAATGGGTGGGGGTTTCAAAAATTGGAGAGTAAATTGATTGGTTATTATGATAAATTGTTGTATAAGATGGAAAATTTGGATGATTTGTAGACAATGTGGATGTCATAAGAGATCAAATGGAAAATTTGGATGATTTGTAGACAATATGGATGTCATAAGAAATATCTCTTTTGAATTTTTTAGTCTCTTTGGCCACCGTGCATATAATAGGATCCATTTCAACTGAGAACGTCAATAAATCACTGTGTGAATGATAACTTGTGACATAGCTATCCATTTTCTTTGATTGTGGATAAGTTATAAACTAATAACTGGTGAAATCCATAGCCATTTTCTTTGGTTGTGGATCAGGTTCTAAACTAGAATATACTCTCAGTATATATTGAATTTCTAGTTGTTGTGTGTTTTGTTTATGAACCCTTTAAAAAAACCACAAGAACATTTGATTTCACACTGTGATCTCCCCAGCATGGGTGGGGGTTTCAAAAATTGGAGAGTAAATTGAGTGGTTATTGTTTTTTATTTTTTTGTAAATTTCGTAGCACCTTTCTATTTTCATATTTTTAAAGAGCAAGTTGCTATACATATTATATAATTTACTATAGCCTCAACCTGCTTGAAAGAAACCAGGTCTATTGGCCACCACAAATAGTTAAAAGCTAACCAAAACTGATATTTTTTTTTTCCTTGTAAGTACTGCTTTTATCACTTTACTATGTCCATAACATTTACAACTGAAAAGAAACTATAACTATTAAGTGGTTAATGTTAGAAATTGTTGTATAAGATGGAAAATTTGCATGCTTTGTAGACAATATGGATGTCATAAGATATATATATTTTGAATTTTTTAGTCTCTCTCGCAACCATGCATCTAATAGGATCCATTTCAACTGAAAACGTCAATAAATCACTGTGTGAATGATAACTTGTGACATTTCTAGCCATTTTCTTTGATTGTGGATCGGGTTATAAACTAGAATATACTCTTAGTATATATTGGATGGAGGGAAATTTTATGATAAACTATTGTTAATTACAGTGTCAATTTTATAAAACTATAATCTACAGTAAAAACTGAGTGGGTTTTTTCTTTTGTAATTTTTGTTTGGAATTGAAAAATAAAAAAATTATAAAAGCTAAAATTATGTAGTGAAAATATTTGTTTAAAATTTCAAAATAAAAAGTTGAGTAAGTTTGACATCATATAATATGAAAATTGTTTACGATTATAAAGTAAAAAACATGTAAGATTTTTTTAGCTACAATTAGTTAATTAAAGATATGTATGCAGTTTTAGTGAAGGGAATAAATTTGATATTCATTCACAAAAAAAAACCTTAAAGAGTATGTATGTAGTTACAAAATGTTATGTAGTTAGAAACTAGTATTGTTATGTAATTAGTTATGTAATTAAAGATTATTTTAGTGTTATTTAAGAAATGAGAATTATGAACATTCATCATTATTGCTCAAGATAAATAATGTTAAAAATTTTCATTATTAATTTAATTTTCTATATATTAAGAAATACCACTCATGAATAATAAAACAATTTAACATAAATAATATATAATAATAAAAAAACCATGTATTTTTTGAATAATAAAATAGTTGTAACAAAAATAATATAGAAATTTTTTAAAAAATACTATGTATATTTGGATGTATGAAAATATAAATACATTTTAATAAGTAAAATTTTAAAAGAATAATGGTTATAAACTTTTAAAAATAGTTTTATTAAATAATTAGTTTAGATCTATATTATTTATCAAAGGGATCAATTCTCTTTTTTCTTTAAAAACTCCTTAGGGCTTTCTCAACTAACTCTATTGTTAATTACATAGTGTCAATTTTGAAAAACTATAATCTATAGTAAGGACTGAGTGGGTTTTTCCTTTTGAAATTAATAAATAAAAAAATTATAAAAGCTAAAATTATGTAGTGAAAAACTTTGTTTAAAATTTCAGAATAAAAAGTTGAGTAAGTTTGATATCATATAATATAAAAATTGTTTACGATTATAAAGTAAAAAACATGTAATATTTTTTTTAGCTACAATTAGTTAATTAAAGATATGTATATAGTTTTCTTGAAGGGAATAAATTTGATATTCATTAACAAAAAACACCTTAAAGAGTATGTATGTAGTTACAAAATGTTATGTAGTTAGAAACTATTATTGTTATGTAATTAGTTATGTAATTAAAGATTATTTTAGTGTTATTTAAGAAGTAAGAATTATGAACATTCATCATTATTGCTTAAGATAAATCACTTTAAAAATTTTCATTATTAATTTAATTTTCTATATATTAAGAAATACCACTCATGAATAAGAAAACAATTGCAACATAAATAATATATAATAAAAAAAACCATGTATTTTTTGAATAATAAAATAGTTGTAACAAAAAATATAGAAAAATAAAAAACTATGTATATTTGGATGTATGAAAATTTAAATACATTTTAATAAGTAAAATTTTAAAAGAATAATGATTATAAACTTTTAAAAATAGTTTGATTAAATAATTAGTTTAGATCTATATTATTTATCAAAGTGATCAATTTTCCTTTTACTTTAAAAGAGGTTTGCATATCAAGACATATGATCCCTCTTGGATCTTGGTAGATCCAAAGTTAATATTGATCTAGGCCATCTTAATTTCCCTCTTTAAATAAACTACATTCCACATGAATACCATGGGTTGTTTTTATAGTTTATTATTATTTTATTATTATTTTATTATTTTTAATTTTTATTGTATTTTGACCTAGTTAAAATGTTCATTACATTATGTCAATATTTTTATTTAATTTATAAACACTTAGAAATAGTTTGATTAAATAATTAGTTTATTTAGTGAAGGGATCAATTCTCTTTTTACTTTAAAAAAGGTTTTCATATCAAAACATATGATCCCTCTTGGCTCTTGGTAGGATCCAAAGTTAAGGTTGATCTAGGTCATATTAATTTCCTCTTTAAATAAACTACATTCCACATGAATGCCATGGCTCAATACCATGGGTTGTTTTTATATTTTATTATTATTTTATTTTATTATTTTGTTTTTATTTTTATTTTTTATTGAGCTAATGTGATGTTTTGTTTTTCACAATGATTCAAAAATTAGCTATTATACAACAATATTGAATTTCTCATTGTCTTTTTTAACCCAGTTAAAATGTGATCTCCCCAGCATGGGTGGGGGTTTCAAAAATTGTTAGAAATTGTTGTATAAGATGGAAAATTTGGATGGTTTGTAGACAATATGGATGTCATAAGAGATATATATTTTGAATTTTTTAGTCTCTCCGGCCATCATGCATCTAATATGATCCATTTCAACTAAGAACGTCAATAAATCACTATGTGAATGATAACTTCTAAGATTTCTAGCCAACTTAATCTATTGTTAATTACATAGTGTCAATTTTGTAAAACTATAATTTACAATAAGGACTGAGTGGGTTTTTTCTTTTGTAAGTTTTGTTTGGAATTGAAAAATAAAAAATTTATAAAAGTTAAAATTATGTAGTGAAAAGCTTTGTTTAAAATTTCAGAATAAAAGGTTGAGTAAGTTTGACATCATATAATATGAAAATTTTTTATTATTATAAAGTAAAAAACATGTAAGATTTTTTAGCTAAAATAGATTTGATATTCATTAACAAAAAAAAATCCTAAAGAGTATGTATGTATTTACAAACAGTTATGTACTTAGAAACTATGACAATTAAGTAATTAGAGGTAATTTTAGTGTTATTTAAGAAATGAGAATTATGAGCATTCATCATTATTGCTCAAGATAAACCATGTCCTATGAAATAATTTGGAAATTTAAAAAAGATCACATATTTTAAAAAAATTCATTATTAATTTAGTTTTATATATATTAAAAAATACTACTCATGAATAATAAAACAGTTGTAACATAAATAATATATAACAAAAAAAAAACCATGTATTTTTGGAATAATAAAATAGTTGTAACAAAAATAATATAGAAAAATAAAAAATATATATTTGGATGTATGAAAATTTAAATACATTTTAATAAGTAAAATTTTAAAAGAATAATGGTTATAAACATTTAAAAATAATTGGATTAAATAATTAGTTTAGATCTATATTATTTATTAAAGGGATCAATTATCTTTTTAGTTTAAAAGAGTTTTGCATATCAAGACATATGATCCCTCTTGGCTCTTGGTAGATCCAAAGTTAAAATTGATCTAGGCCATCTTAATTTGCCTCTTTAAATAAACTACATTCCACATTAATACCATGGGTCAATACCATGGGTTGTTTTTATAGTTTATTAATATTTTATTTTATTATTTTTATTTTTTTATTGTATTTTGACCTAGTTAAAATTTTAATTACCATTATGTCAGCGTTTTTTATTTAATTTATAAACATTTAAAAATAGTTTGATTAAATAATTAGTTTATTTCTCAAAGGGATCAAATCTCTTTTTACTTTAAAAGAGGTTTGCATATCAAGACATATGATCCCTCTTGGCTCTTGGTAGATCCAAAGTTAAGATTGATCTATGCCATCTTAATTTCCCTCTGTAAATAAACTATGTTCCACATGAATATACTCTTAGTATATATTGGATGGACGGAAAATTTATGATAAAACTTGTACAAAAAAACCTCTTAGGGCTTTCTCAACTAACTCTATTGTTAATTACCTAATGTCAATTTTGTAAAACTATAATGTACAATAGAGACTGAGTGAGTTTTTTATTTTGTAATTTTTGTTTCGAATTGAAAACTAAAAAAAATTATATGAAAAACTTTCTTCAAAATTTCACCATAAAAAATTTAGTAAGTTTATTTATGAGTATAAAATAAAAAACATGTAAGATTTTTTACTAGATATAGTTTTTTTTTGAAAGAAATAATTTTGATACTCATTAACCAAAAAAAATCCTCAATAACTACAGAATTGGTAGATTAATGCGAACTAATAGTCGCAACACCCGCTTGCGAAAACAAACACTCAAATCTCTGTAGGCAATCGTTGTAAATTGTGGATTAAGAGGACGCGAGCATGTTTTTCCTTTACATGAAAGATATCTATCATCTTATGTAGAACCTCTCTCTGTGCTAGCAATAAAGAATCTTGTGTGATGAACTGAATGGTCTGTGCAGAGACATGCATAGAGGAAGAAGGCTCATCGCGGCTCATCAAATCCTCCTCCTAAACCCCGCTTATCAACAAATCCTTTACGATTCCGTGGCAAACCTTTTCATATTCTGTGGTTGCTATCATGCAAGAAGAAGGGTGTTGAATCACTCCAGAAGCTAGCAAACACAATTTCGCTGAGTTGAAAGAAAAACATGGTTCTATCTCATTTATATTTAGATTAGCATTATTTATTTTAAATGTATTAAACTATCGAGATTTTTGATGAATTGTATGTTTAGTTTTTTTTTTTTTTTTATTAAATGGATTTTTTCACTGTTACCAATAATTTAATCCCTTAGTAGAATAAGATATAAAATTAAATTATTAATAATAATTTATTTAATTAATAAAATAATGTTCTTAATGAGAAAATATTCTAAATTTTTATAAAAGGGAAAGTCAATCAATGTATTAATAATCCATGAAAAATAGATTGAAAATGTAAACAAACTTTGACAATGATAGTCATAATGTTGATTCAAACAGATGGGAGCCAAAATTGTCTCTAAAATTTAGCTACATTTAACACCTCTGTGCTTCTATCAACCATACTTAATAATGTATTTGTGTTGGTCATTGAGATATTCCATTGGTTAAGATACACCATTGGTTAAAACAAATTATAAACTGGATGTTCTCTGGATTAAAGTTACAAACCCTTTAATATAATTAGTTTGCAAAATTTAGTTATATTTAACACCTCTCTGCTTCTATCAACCATAGTTAATAATGTGTTTGTGTTGGTCATTAAGATATACCATTGGTTAAAACAAATTATAAAATGGACGTTCTCGAGATTAAAGTTACAAACCCTTTAATACGCCAGCTGAAAGATATATCATGAATTAATGTGTCTTGTCTTATCCATCATGTATCTCATAGTTTTTGAACACCCTTGGAGTTATATGCAACAATTGGATGTGTTCATGCAACACATCATTTTGACTACCCTCATACATTTTTACAACATGCATCACTGAGGAAAGTCGGATCGAAAATCAGTTCATCATCTTTAAAGTCTTTTAACTATTCCCTCTACCTACTATTGTTCATCTTCAAAATGGTTATTTTCAATTCCTTTTCTGTTGGTGTCAATATTTCTCGGAGCATTCTTTTTATGTTGGTGTCAATATAACCTTACTTTCATTTAGTGTCTTTTCGTACTCTCATCCATTCTCATTTAATATGCCTGGAATTGTTAGAGAAGAAAATTTTAGATTTAGAAAGCAAGGAATCTGACTATAGGTGGCTAACAAATGCACTCCACAGGCTGTTTAGATCAAGGTCTGTCCTCCCTTATTCATATGATTTTGCATTTCATATGTTTGGAGATGAGATATTGTGCAATATATGTTGACACCAACAAAAAAGGAAGTCAAACAAAATATTTTTGAACATCATCAATAGTAGTTGGAACTAATGGTAGAGATTTTCAAAGGTTATTGAGGGGATTTTTGATCACCGGAGTCTTACAGAAAACCAAAGGAAAGATATTTATCTCAGTGAGCTCACTAATACAAGTTGTGGAAAAATGCATGAATACATTCAAAAATATTTGGTAAGCAATATCGGTGCAACATTAAAATCTATGGCTTTCTCCGCTTCACTTTTGGTGAAGCCCAACTCGGTGAAATAGTTGTCAATCTAAGTGTACCAAGCACGAGAAGTTTGCTTCAGCCCATACAGTGCTCTCTTGAGTCGGCACACATGTGATTCACTGTCGAAGATCTCGAAATCTTCTGGATGATCTATGTACACTTCTTCCTCAATAACTCCATTGACGAATGCAGTTTTCAGATCCATCTGATGAATGCACCACCCCATCTGCGCTGAGAGTGTAAGGATAGATCTAATGGAAGAATACCTTGCGACTAGTGCAAAGGCCTCATCATAGTCGTTCCCCTCAATCTGTGAGAATCCCTAGGCCAGAAATCTGGCCTTGTACTTCTCCAGACTCCCATCAGCAGCTTGCTTTGCCTTGTAATTCCATCTAGATCCAACCACTAATTTGTCAACTGATCTTGGGACTACCTTCCATGCACTATTCTTGATGATGGAGTCATACTCCTCTACCATAGCATCAACCCGAGTTGTTTTCTACACTGCTTCCTGAAAGGAAGATGGTTCTGTCACAATACACTTTCTCATAAGAGCCATGTATCCAGTAAACCTGTCAGGAGACTGTCTCCGTCTGCGCAGTGAAATAGGGGCTCCTACATTCTTTGTTGCATCAAGTCTCAATCTATCAGCTTCCGTGGTGCGCCTTCTGCCATTTCTGGTGGATGGCTCAGCATGAGTGTTTCCTACCACTCCATGATCCTCTACATGTGGCTGCTCCACATCTTGAGGCTCATCCTTGGGAACAAAGAGTTCCTCCTCTAAATGAAAATCTAGCTCCCTCTCAAGGGACAATCACATGGATTTATCCTCATCAAATTTTATATCACATCACACAATAATCATTCTGTTGTTTGGAAATACACTCGATAGTTGTGGAGAGTTTCAGTTTACCTCGCAAATATCCCAATCTCAGTTGTTGGTTCCAACTTCTTCCTAGCGTCTTTGGACACATGCACATAAACAGATGAGCCAAAAATATTAAAAAGTGAAGCATCAGGTTTCTTACCAATAAAAGCCTCTTCTGGTGTACTCGCGCCAATTATTCTATGAGGACAACAATTTTTCACATATACCATTTTCTTGCACGCCTTCACCCACAGATGCAATGGTAGGCCCTGATCATGTAGCATCGCTCGTGCTGCACCCATAATTGTTCAGTTATTTCTCTCATTAACCCCATTCTGTTGTGGGTTATGAGGTGCTATCAGTTCTATTTGAATTCCTTATTTGCTATAGAATTTATTGAATTTGTTAGAGATTTACTCACCACCATTGTCACTCTTTAGAGCCTTCACTTGCTTCCACGTGTCTTTCTCCATCGGTGCTTTAAACTCAAGATACTTTGAGAATTTAACTAAGGGTTCAACAATTGGTATCAGAGCCAAGTTCCTTAGTACCAGTCTAACAGCTGAAAGGAGATCCTAGGTTCCCAAGATGGCTAGTAAAGAAGGATGCTCAACCAATAAAGCCCCTTTCTTCACTGGTGAAAATTATGCTTTCTGGAAAATCAAAATGAGGACATACATAATGTCTCTAGGAATAGAAGTCTGGGCTGCTGTGGAATTAGGATATGCCCCAAAGGCAACTGACATAGAGAAAGAAACAAAAGAAGATTTTGTGGCCCTAGCATAAGCTTCATGAATGCCATCTTGAATGGATTTTGTGAAGCAGAGTTTATTAAAGTAATGCACAAATACTTTGCCAAAGAAATATGGGATACTCTTGAGAGCATACATGAGGGAAACAAGAAAGTAAATACTGCCAAACTTCAAGTCTATAGAGCCCAGTTTGAGAACTTAAAAATGAATGATGATGAAGACATTGCCAGTTTCTTCCTAAAAGCTGCAGAAATTATTAACAATATGAAAGCTGTTGGAGAAAAAATGCCAGAAAGTATAATTGTACAAAATATTCTAAGATCTCCTCCATCCAGGTTTAATCCAAAGGTGTCTGCAATAGAAGAAACAGCTGATTGGGAGACCTTGACCATGAACCAGCTACTTGGAAATCTAACAGTCTATGAAATGAGGCTCCCACAGAAGAAGCCAAGTGTGAGGGAAGCAACCTTTAAAACAGAAAAGAAGAAAGAAGAAGAGGGAGACATATGCTCTTGCTCGGATGAAGAAGAGAAAAATTGTCAGGGGTGGATAGAGGCTCGGGTAAATACAAAGGTAAACTCCCCTTCAAATGCTTTAACTGTGGAAGAGTTGGACACTATGCTGCCAAGTGTCCTCACAAGAAAGTAAGGAATCAGGCTCAAGAGTCAGAGAAAAATAAATCAAAGAACTAGCAGAAAGGAAAGAAGTTCAGCAGAAAATCCTTCTATGCTCAACAAGACAGCAGTACATCTGAAGATTCAGATGAATCCTCAAGAAGAGATTGATAGACTCAAACTGAAATTTAGAAAACAAAAGGACATTCTCCTCAAGTATGTACGAGAAGAACAGAATTCAGAAGTCCTTAAGAAGCTAAAGATAGAGCTTGAAGAAGCCAAGAAGATAGTGGATGTCTTACTTAAGAAAATCAAAGAAAAAACTCAAGAACAAGGAAAGTTGGAAGAAGAAGTAGTATGTCTCAGGAAGAAATTAGAAAATGCTCAAAGGAAATTGCTTATAAACTCTTCTCAAACAACAATCTCTAGTAAGTTGAATGAAATTCTGGTTGCTCAAAGATCCCCTATGATAAATACTGGAATAGGCTATGAAGGAGAATCAAGTAAAGGAAAAGAAAAGGTTGACAGAGAAATTATTTTTGTAAAAGCAAAGAAGAATGATGAAGCAGCTCAAACAATTCCTACAAAACAAGAAATCTGCAATAAGCAAGACAAAGATCAGAAGAAACCATTAGTGGCAAAGAATGTAATAAATACTAAGACCCCTGAATATGTAAAATTTGGAAACCATCAAAGGAGATTCTTTCCTCCAATAAATAATGCCACCTGTTATGTCTGCCACAAGCTGGGACACATTGCTGCATATTTTCATAATTAGGAGGAATAATTTGAAACCGGTAAAGATGCAAACATTGAAGAGACTACCCCAAGCAAACAAATGGAAGAGACAACGTTACATCAGGTATACAAATAGTTTCTATGGTTACTATTTTTATTGTAAGGAATTTGGCCATAAAATCATTGAGTGTAGAAAGTATGGACAAAGATTGATGTTAAACCCCTCAAGAAGGTTTATGAATCAAAGAAATTTTGGTCATACTCGTAATTCTACAAAAACTATGATCAAATGTTGTCTATGTAATCAAGTTGGACATATACCCTCTAAATGTCCTCTAATAAGATATAGTTCATCACCTCACAAAAGATACCAAACAATAGGATGCCTCCAATTGATAAAGAAGGTGAATAAATGTGACTTGGCTCTAACTACTCAAGACCTGAAAAGCCAGTGGTATTTGGATAGTGGTTGCTCAAAACACATGACTGGAGACAGAAGCAAGTTTATAACTCTTGATGAAAATAAATCTGGCAATGTCACTTTTGGCAATGACAAATTAGGTAAGATCAAGAGAAAAGGCTCAGTCAGCATAGACAATGGCAGAGGAAAGGCCCAAGATGTACTATTTGTAGATGGGATGAAAGAAAATTTACTGAGTGTCAGTCAGATGTGTGACAAAGGTTGCGAAGTTCTATTTAGAGCACAAGATTTTGAAGTCAGATCAAGCACCACCGGTAAGACTCTACTCAAAGGTGTTCGAATAGAGAGCAATGTTTACATTATGAAAGAGGAAGATGAAGCATGCCATCTTAGCAAACTTGAGGAGTCATGGTTATGGCATAGGAGATTGGGACATCTTAGCTTCGATCATATCATCAGACTGAGTAAGAAGAAAGCAGTCAAAGACATGACAGAAATAAAGAGGCCTTCTAATACCATATGCAAATCTTGTCAATTGGGTAAACAGACCCGCACATCCTTTAAGGCCAAAGAGGAGTTGTCAACAAGAATACCACTCCAGCTTGTGCACATGAATCTGTGTGGACCTGCAAGAACTAAAACACCAAGTGGAGAATCCTACTTCATGCTGATAATAGGTGATTTCTCCATAATGACATGGGTTGCTTTTCTGAAGAATAAATCGGAAGCTCTGCACAAATTCAAAATATTTAAGGCATTAGCCGAAAATCAGACAGGATGCAAGCTGAAATGCATCAGATCAGACATAGGAGGTGAATTCACAGATTATGACTTTGCTGACCTATGCAATGAACATGGCATAAAACAACAATTTACTATTGCAGGGACACCTTAGCAGAATGGAGTGGCAGAGAGACAAAACATATATGTTCAACAAATTGCCAGAGCCATGATGCAAGAGAACAATATTCCTCAAACCTTCTGGGTAGAAGAAATGCACATAGCAGTACATATCCTTAAAAAAGCTCACTTAAGGCCAAGTAGTGACAAGACTCCCTACGAACTGTGGCATGGAAAGCCAGCTTCAATCAAACATTTCAAAATCTTTGGCAGCAAGTGTTACATAAAGAATAATGATGAAAATCTTGGAAAATTTGATGCAAGGGCATATGAAGGAATATTTCTAGGATATGCATCCAAAAGAAAAGGGTACAGGTGCTACAACAAGACTCTTCAGAAAATAGTAGAAGGCATTGATGTGATATTTGATGAAGAACTTCAAAACAATACAAGAGATAATGACTGCTGCAGTCCATTAGATAACCATGAAGAAGAAGACCAGAATGATGATGAAACAAGCAATACTACAGAAGATGAAGAGCTGAGCTCGAAAGTCCCCTCAAGATACACTTAGAAGAATCATCCCGAATATCAAATCATAGGAGATAAGAAAGCAGGGGTCCAGACAAGAAGGCAGCTAACAGAACAAACTGAAGAGATATACATAGCCATGTTGTCACAAATAGAGCCAAATAAATTTGAAGAAGCCAACAAGGACAAGTCTTGGGTAAAAGCAATGAATGAGGAATTGGACCAAATTGAAAAGAACAATACCTGGGAACTAGTTCCTAGACCAATTGAGAAAAATATCATTGGTTCAAAATGGGTATTCAAAAACAAAATGAATGAGAAAGGACAGAAGTAATCGGAAATAAATCCCGATTTGGTCTACTGAGGATATTCTGAAGTCGAAGAGACTTGATTATGATGAAACATTTGCCCCTGTAGCCAGAATGGAAGCTATCAGAATGTTCCTGGCATTTTCATGCTACCAGAATTTCAAGGTATATCAAATGGATGTAAAATCTGTATTTCTGAATGGAGACTTAGAAGAAGAAGTCTACATGGAACAATCAGAAGGCTTCTCATTTACAGACAAAGAATATTATGTGTTAATCTATATATAAAAGCCCATGAAAATGAACTCCTGATTGTTGTTGTATATGTTGATGAGATTATGTTTGGAAGCAACAGAGATGAACTAGCAAAAGGATTTGCAAAATAGATGAAATCAGAGTTTGAAATGTCCATGATTGGAGAGCTCAGTTTCTACTTAGGAATTCAAATCAAGCAAAAGAACACAGGCACATTCATCTCACGGGAAAAGTACTTAAAATAAATGTTAAAAAAGTTCAAAATGGAGGACTACAAACCTGCGTCAACTCCCATGACCACAGGATGTAAACTGTGTGCTGATGATGGGTCTGCTAATATAGATAAAAAACTCTACAGATCCATGATAGGAAGTATGTTGTATCTAACTGCATCAAGACCAGACATCATGCTAGCAGTAGGACTAGTGGCTAGATATCAAGCAGCACCTAAACAAAACCATCTTATGGCCGTAAAAATAATATTCAGATATCTACAAGGAATAGCACAATATGGACTTTGGTATCCTAAAGGCAAAAGCTTCACTTTGACAGCATACACAGATGCGGATTGGGCCAGCTGTGTGGATGACAGGAAAAGCACAAGTGGAGGTGCTTTCTATCTAGGAGAAAGTCTAGTGGCATGGTTAAGCAAGAAAAGAACATCTATCTCTCTGTCTACAGCAGAAGCAAAATATATAGCAGCAGCAGCATGTTGTACACAAGTCATATGGATGAAGCAAACCCTCCAAGACATGAAGGTAAGCATCGAAGAACCTATCTCAATCAAATGTGATAATACAAGTGCTATAAGTATATCTAAAAACCCTGTGCTTCACTCAAAAACCAAACATATTCCAATCAAGTATCATTTTCTCCGAGAACAAGTGGCTCAGAAGATATTAAAACAGGAGTATGTACCAACAAAAGAACAAACAACAGATATATTTACTAAACCACTTGCTAGAGAACCATTTGAATATTTAAGAGACAGACTAGGGGTATTATCTGTAGATGCTACTCTCTAATATGAAGAGAAATCACAGTTTCAACAGGAGAACAGAAATGAAAATATCATTCCCAGGGGAGATCTACAAGCAAGGGAAGCATGAAACAGGTCCTCAGGATCAAAAATATTATGGCAAGAATACATTCAGCATAAAAGAGTCAATAAAGGGGCAAAAGAGTCAGTGGTGAACCTGATGAGAATCTAATCCAAACGATTGAAGCAGCAACGTACAAAGACAGAAGATCTCAGATAAAGTAAATGAACGAAATTTTGGAAAAATAAAATTAACAAATAAAATCACAGCATCGAAGAATAGAAGCAGCAGTGTATAACCTAAGAATTCAAACCCCTTGCCATTGATGTCAAAGGGGGAGGAAGAGAAAGCAACAGGAGAAAGGATCCTAACAGGCAAACAGAGGAAGCGTATTGCCATCAATGCCAAAGGGGTAGATTGTTGGAAATATTTTCATTGATGGCAAAGGAGGCAGCGCTGAAGCAGAAACAAGAAAAGGACTGCAGAACAGAGACAAACAAAAGAAAAAGAAAGCAGGGAAAAGGAGACAGGCGGAAGAACACTGCTAAAGTGTAACAGTCGAATACATAGGCAGATTGAAATGGTTGAGCAGCGGAGGTAGAAGCAGCGAATATGGAGGTAGTTAAATGGTCAAACAGTGGAGACAGAGGTAGTGAAGTGGTCGAGCGGCAGAAGCATTAGCACAGCAGAGGCAGAGACAATTTTTATTCCGAGAATCGCTACCTCAACTGGAGGATATATGTATATAATTCCGAGAATCATTACCCGATGGGCGTTACATATAATACATAAACCTTATTCCGGGAATCGCTTAACCCCAAGTGGCAAAGCATATATATATATGTAGCGTATTTACATATATAGCGCGAGATCCAAAGAAACAAAGTAATATAAGGTGGGACCCTTCCCAATCGCATCGGAAAGAAACAGACCGTCGGAACATATATTAAAAGACTTGCGATTGAGATTGAAGCCCGGACCCGATGGGCTTATAAACCATGAGTAAAAAGTATTTGCAGTCCGTCATGATCGAATCGGAGCAGGAGTGGTCAATTGCATCGGAGTATTCGAGTCGCGATTGCGATCAATCGCAATCGGAACAATCACAAAGGACCCAATCGCAATCGGAAGATTTCAATTGTGATTCATCACATCGGCGTTTCAAAATGAACAGTGGTCAATCGCAATCGGAGCAGGAGCAATCAATCGCAATCGGAGGAGAAATATATTGCATCGGGAAGCGTGGCAAGTGGGCCTAGAAGGAGTTTTTATATGTTTTAAACAGGTTTTATTATATACGCCGAGATTTGATTTAAAGACATTGAAAGGCAGTTAGTGTAATGAAAGTTGGGTTATATATATATATATATATATATATATATATATATATATAAGAGCTGTCATAAATATAAAACGATGGTTGCAATGGTATTAAAATATACCATGTGGCCTGTGGACCCACGGGCCTCGGTTCAAAGTGGAGGGCAATTCTTTATATAAAACAATTGTGATGTATGTATGTTCCGCTTGCGGAACCCGCCACATCAACAAGACACTTGCTGCGTGTAAAGGGTTGGAATTTACCCAGAATTACAATCAGCAGTCACAGATATTTACAAAATGCACTGATATAAAAAGCTCTATTACACATATGCAGCAGTTACACCACAGCAGAGGACAGAAAAGAAAACAGAGCTGAAAAGAGATAAAACACAATCAAAGAAAAGACAAATGCGTAGCGAGCCAAAAGACTAAATGAGTTGAGCTGAAGTTTTTATTATATGTGAATGTAAATATTGTAATTGATTTTTTTATTATTTGTGATGCATTGGCAAGTCTCTGGAAGAAAACAAAATCCCACTGTTAGATTAAAATAAGTAACTACAGTTACATTTTTCTGAGTGAGCTGGAAAAGAAATGAGAAGGCAGAAGGCAAAGAGGCATGGCTATCCATTCCAAATTCATTAAGGAATGCTAACAGTCACAAGAAAATCCTTATAAATAATATCATCTTGATATGCAAAAAAGTGTGTTAGAGAGAGCAAATCTAGAGAAGGTAGAATATAGAAGTGTGAGGCAGAGAAGATTAAGTGAAGAAGAGCAGAAAGAGAAGCTACAAAACAGAGCCGATATCTGAGGTAAATCAGCAAACATTTAGTTTGATAAATTGAGGAAGTTGGAGCTTCCCTATCAAGTTGCAGCTTAATAGCTGTCAGTTGTAGCTGACTGAGGTTGGAGCCTCCTGTAGGTTGGTGCCTGCAGAAAATTGAAGGGAGTTGGTGCTTCCTTGCAAGTTGTAGCTTGCAGAATTGAAGTAGGAGCCTCCTATAGGTTGGTGCCTGCAGAAAAACAGTGGTGAGAGGGAGTTGGATCTTGCCTTTGCATCACAACAATAATAAGATGTGGTTTTCTCCCTTTATGGGTTTTCACTTATATCTGCTGTCTCTGTGCATGATGTTTATGTGTTGATCTGATTTATGTCATCTGCTTAAATACCTGCTGCTCTCATACTAAGTCTGTTGTTATATTATATTAATACTTGCTGCTTACATTCTAATATTACTCACATATTAAGTTGGATATGAAATGAAGGTGTAAATAAGGTTTCATAAAAGTTTAAAAGATCATCGCTGTGTTAAACTGATTCACCCCCCCTCTCAGTTTAACTAAGGGTTCAACACTGTCATATCCATCATGAACTTTGATCCCCTTCCTTGTCACAATTGAATGCAGGCCTCGGTCATCCATGTCTATTCGACTTCAAGATTCTTTTTTGAGGTGCAAATTGATATGAAGGAAGTGAGGGAAGAGCTCCAACATGATGCAAATTGAATGTAAACACCTTGAACGTTTAAAAATTCGAAGTCCAATGCAAGGAAATGAAAACAAATGGAATTTGAGAGGTGACTTCACATGCCATCTATGGATGCGAGTTCAACAGGAGTACTGGAGGGATGGTGTCCGAGGCCGGGAAATAAATGATGACCACTAGACCATATGTGTTTTCATCTACGTAACCATTATATTCAAAAAATATACTCACTCTATTATTCAATTTTATAATCCCTTAGTTCCATCTTGTTTCTTTATTAGTTAAGTATGTGTTTTTGAACTCAAATTCCTTAGAACATGATAGAGTTCAATTTGTTCACAATGTTGAAGTTTTAGGTGAAGGATCACCACTCTGACTACCTCTGATTTATAACATTTTTAAAATTAAATCTAAAAGAAAAAAGGTATGGGGGAGAGTGTTGTATTTAAATGTTTGTAAAAATTTACATGTGGCCTCAATTAAAAATAATAAAAGGTTAAAGGTATGGGGGAGAGGGTTGTATGTAAATGTTTGTAAACATTTACATGTGGCCTCAATTAAAAAATAATAAAAGGTTAAAAAGTAATTGTTTGTAGACGCACTCTTTAGGATAGCATCCCGCCAACTTGTTAAGGATAACATCCCACCAACTTATTAGCACAAGACATCCCATTAGCAAGGTGCTTTAGCAATGAGAAATCAACAAATTTAGTTAACCTTTGGGACATAGGCATGGGAAATATGTTGTAAATATTTTAACTCGGTCAAAATAGAATAAAAAAATAAAAAATTAAATTAAATTAAATTAAAAGAAATAATTTTATAATGATAATTATCAATAAAACATTTTGACTTCCATAAATTACATAAAACTAAAACTAAAAATAAAATAAAATAAAAATCAATAAGTATGTTTATAATTAATAATAAAATCAGTCTAGATCCATCTTAACTTCGAAAAGACATCAAATTTCAATTCATTATTATTATTATTTTAATCTTTTCAAAGTGAAATGTATCCTGATCAATGTTTTTCTTAAACATTAAATTTCTATAAATATATGATAAATAACTATTATAAAAAAAATTTATTCCATATTTTAATATAAAAGTCCATTAATACATTTCCTTATTTATAAAATTAAATAGAATAACTATTATTTTATTTCATATTTTAATATAAAATTACATTAATACATTTTCTTATTTATAAAAATAAATAAAGCAATTTATTAGATTGATATGAACTAGAAATAAAATAAAATAAAATTCATATCTCAATGACTCGTTAATATTAATATTAATATTCAAACTTTCTATTAGAATTTTTTTATATAAATAACTTATCAAGTTTAAATAATCTATTCATATTTAACCTATTTCTTTATTGGTTAAACTATTTGATAACTTATCAAAAAAAAATCACATTCTCATACTAAAGTTATATTCCATAACTTACCAAAAAAAACACCACAGTCTCATACCAATTCAAGTTAACTCACTCTCTTTTAAGCATTAAATGCTATAAATAATGGGTAAAGCTTTTTTAACGTCTAACATTTAATATATATATATATATATATATATATATGGGGTTCGAAACCGTTATGAAATTAAATTAAATAAAAATATCCGGTTTTCATGGTTATAAACGGTTTTCATTGACCAATAGACCTTTGCTTATTGCCGTGTAAGTCAGCCCAAGGCCGGAAGAGCATCCGTTATATCATGTTTATAAATAACGATATCATGGCGGAGTGGATGATGAGGAGGAGGATTTGATGAGCGGGCGGTGAAGAAAATGAAGTTACTTAAGGTGATGGATCTCGTAAAAGAATAACTTGCTCGCACACTCTTCATTCATTAACGCTGGGATTAGTTGATGCATTTGCAGAAAGAGGGACTGACTGGTTGTTTTCCCAAGCGGGTGTCACCATCTGCTTTGTCTGTGCAGAGGAATGTTTGAAGGCAGAGGACACTTTCTGCAATGTCTGGGCCAAGCACTTTCTTATTAAGATAAACGAGGGGCAAAGCAAGCGGATTAAGTGCATGGATCCTCAATGTGACGAAGAAAGTTGGTGATTGCGAAGTGAACACTAGGGCACCACTTCACCTTCACTTTCTCTTTCTCTTTCTGGTTGTCGTCAATAGGAAGCGATCGATATTACAGGATCCTTATAACGTCTTCGTCACACATGATATTACAATGCACTTAATCCGCTTGCTCTGTCCCTCGCTTATCTGAGCAAGAAAGTGACGCGTCCAGCAGACATTGCAGAAAGTGTGATCACAATCCATCATTGTGCTGTCCTCCTCTGCACACACATCACATCACAGATGGTAACTACAGAATTTGTAGATTAATGCGGTCTAATGGTCGCAACACTCGCTTGCGAAAACAATCACTCAATTTCTCTTTTGGCATATGCATCCAGCAATCGTTAATGTAAATCGTGGATTAAGAGGACGCGAGCATGTTTTTCCTTTACATCTGCAAAGATATCTATCATCTTATGTAGAACTTTTCTCTGTGCTCGCAATAAAAAATCTTGTGTGAAGAAGAAGCAAAACGTTAATATGAGCAGTGGGCAATGAGAAGGGAATGCTACCCTAGATCGCCACAACGATGTACAATATTTCTTACCAATATCACATTCCATAGTATTGTCGGTATATTTTTTCTTATTGATTTCAAGTTATGCAATATCACATTCCATAGTATTGTCGGTATGTTTTTTATGTTATTGATTTCAAGTCATGCAGTGCCAGTGATGTAAAAGCTCATGGGAAGCCAAACCAATATTGCATTTGTAATAATTGTTATTTAATGATTTTCTTTCTTCTCTTAGAAGTAACGCAAGGAAAATCCCATTCATAAATTTTTACAACTTGTAAAAAATCGAAATTACACGATTGGGAAACTTCAAATTCAAGAAAGTTCATTTCTTTGCATTCTCCTCCACGTAAATGTAAATGACAGAGGATTTATACGGCCACAACCTTACCTTGCAAGAAGATCGGACCTCTTCTTGCTTCTAAGGGCAGAAATAAAATCGTTTCGTTAAGGAACAATTACTACAAATGAAATATTTGGTTGAAGAAACATGTAACCATGATCAGCTCAAGGGGAAATTGCATCCTTTAAAATGAAACTTAAATCCTCTACTAGGGTGTTCAATCACTCTAGCTCATCAATCCTGTATTAGGGTGTTGAATCACTCCAAAAGCTGGCAAACACAATCCTATATCAGGATGTTGAATACTCCAAAAGCTAGAAAACACAATTAGGGTGTTGAATCACTCAAGAAGCTAGCAAACACAATTTAGCTAGGGTGAAAGAAAAACATGGTTCTATCTCATTTATATTTAGATTAGCATTACTTATTTTAAATGTATTATACCGAGATTTTGGATGAAGTGTATGTTTAACTTTTTTTTTTTATTAAGTGAAATTTTTCACTATTATAAATAATTTAATTTATTAGTAGAATAATATATAAAATTATATTATTACTAGCAATTGCACCATATGTTGCAAAAGAAACATCATAAGGAAATAGCATAGGAAAGAGTAGCCTAGAAGAAATAAGATGTTGCAGAAAAGGAGCCATTGTGGAGGAATGAAAATAAAAATTTTCTTCTATCGAAGAAGATAGTGAAATTTTCTTCCTTGATCCTTACAAATCATGAGACCTATGTTGAAGTTAAGTAAAATACCTTGTGTGATCATGCCAACATTAATGCCTCATGAATAAAGAAATGGATAGTGGTTTTCTACCTTCAAAATCAAAGGTTGTTTTGGTGCAATTCCTCCACATTTAATCTTGATCAATTCCTATTGAGTCTCCTCCACATTTAATCTTGATCAATTCCTATTGACTCACTTACGTATTATTTCCTTCATGATCTTTGAAAATATTCAAAATATGACATTGTTTTTTACCATTGATATCCCCGGTGTTTCCCATGTTCTTGTTTTTTCACTATCGCTGATATGAAATTGGTTTTTTGCAGTAAAAATAAGGCGATTGAGAAAATAGCTCCAACACCAAGAGAGATTTGGTAGCATTTATGGAGTCTGCAAACATGTCTTGTTATGTGGTTTTGGCTACTCGACATAGATTTCTTGATCTTGTGTAGAAGAAATTAATTTTTATTTATTTATATTACATTAACCATGAAATTGCCAACATTCATGGCACACTTTCCATCACATTTGTAGAGAAAATTATAACAGAGTATCACACAATTCTTATCAGGGTTAAATGCTCCTATATGCAACAAAGATGAATTTCATCACTTAAGAGAAGTAAAAACAAGGTTATTGAGAAAACAACTCCAACACATTTGTAGAGAAAATTATAAAACAATATCACACTTTTCTTATGAGAGATAAATGCTCCTATATGCAACAACCATGTATTTCATCACTTAAAATCAGTAAAAACAAGTTTATTGAGAAAATAACTCCAACACATTTGTAGAGAAAATTATAAAACAACATCACACTTTTCTTATCAGATCTAAATGCTCCTATATGCAACAACTATGGCTTTCATCGGTTCAAGAGTAGTAAAAACATGTTTATTGAGAAAACAACTCTACACTGGGAGATATTTGGAAGCAACTGTTGAATTGGTGAACATGTATTGCTCTATGGTGTTGGATATTGGGCATAAATTTCTTGATCTTGTATACAAGACTGCAAATTTGCATGTAGCTTATAATGCATTAACCATTAAATTGTCAACATTTAGGGCACATTTTCCATCACATTTGTAGAGAAAATTACAATAGAGTATCACATTTTTATTATCATATCTAAATGTTCTTATGTGGAACAACTACCTTTTGCCTCATAGTTTAGATTTGTGCAAGGAGGAGGAGAGGAGTGTCAAGGTGCAAGCTAGAATATGAAGAGAAAGAATAATCTTCTTTGGGCCTTGAGATAGACTCATTCTCTACACATCTAGAGTGAGTAAAGCTTAATAAAACAAAACTCACCATACTTTAAATTTTTTAAATAAATATCTTAAATTAGAATATCAATTTAATACATTTTACTCAATTACACATTTAACAATATTCATTTAAAAAATACAAATACAAAGTACTGTCTCTTTTTACTTTTTAAATACCCGATGTTTGTAACTTATTCTTAATCAAATAGTGTCAATTTTGTAAATCTATAATCTACGAGTCTCAATTTTTATAGCTTTGGCTGAAGGGTAGAGTATATAAATTCCCTTACCCTTTAAGAAGCATTCTCAATTATTGTACCACCCACCTATACATCCAATCTACACATCTTAGGTTATTCTAAATTGATCAAGAGTATATAATTTTTAGGGTGGTGTTCTCTGTGCACTAAAATTCCCATGAGGTCCATCATTATGTATGGGGTTCATTGCAACCTTGGATATATTCTGTGAGTTGTTGTGATTTTTTTCTTGTGGCTACAACTTAGTTTTGGTTGTCACCTAGTTATCATGATTCAAAACTCTTGTAATCATCTGATATCCTTATAGAATTAGGTATGTTATGTGAGATAATGTGATGTTTTGTTCTTCACAATGATTCAAAAATTAGCTATTATACCACAATATTGAATTTCTCATTGTCTGTTTTGTTTATGAACCCTTTAAAAAAACCACAAGAACATTTGATTTTACACTATGATCTCCTCAGAATGGGTGGGGGTTTCAAAAATTGGAGAGTAAATTGATTGGTTATTATGATAAATTGTTGTATAAGATGGAAAATTTGGATGATTTGTAGACAATATGGATGTCATAAGAGATCATATGGAAAATTTGGATGATTTGTAGACAATATGGATGTCATAAGAAATATCTCTTTTGAATTTTTTAGTCTCTTTGGCCACCGTGCATATAATACGATCCATTTCAACTGAGAATGTCAATAAATCAATGTGCGAATGATAACTTGTGACATAGCTATCCATTTTCTTTGATTGTGGATAAGTTATAAACTAATAACTAGTGAAATCCATAGCCATTTTCTTTTGTTTATAAACCCTTTAAAAAAACCACAAGAACATTTGATTTCACACTGTGATCTCCCCAGCATGGGTGGTTATTGTTTTTTATTTTTTTGTAAATTTCGTAGCATCTTTCTATTTTCATATTTTTAAAGAGCAAGTTGCTATACATATTATATCATTTACTTATTATATCATTTACTGTAGCCTCAACCTGCTTGAAAGAAACCAGGTCTATTGGCCAACACAAATAGTTAAAAGCTAACCAAAACTCATATTTTTTTTCCTTCTAGTTACTGCTTTTATCACTTTACTATGTCCATAAAATTTACAACTGAAAAGAAACTATAACTATTAAGAGGTTAATGTTAGAAATTGTTGTATAAGATGGAAAATTTGCATGCTTTGTAGACAATATGGATGTCATAAGATATATATATTTTGAATTTTTTAGTCTCTCTCGCAACCATGCATCTAATAGGATCCATTTCAACTGAAAACTTCAATAAACCACTGTGTGAATGATAACTTGTGACATTTCTAGCCATTTTCTTTGATTGTGGATCGGGTGATAAACTAGAATATACTCTTAGTATATATTGGATGGAGGGAAATTTTATGATAAAATATTGTTAATTACAGTGTCAATTTTGTAAAACTATAATCTACAGTAAGGACTGAGTGGGTTTTTTCTTTTGTAATTTTTGTTTGGAATTGAAAAATAAAAAAATTATAAAAGCTAAAATTATGTAGTGAAAATCTTTGTTTAAAATTTCACAATAAAAAGTTGAGTAAGTTTGACATCATATAATATGAAAATTGTTTACGATTATAAAGTAAAAAACATGTAAGATTTTTTTAGCTACAATTAGTTAATTAAAGATATGTATGCAGTTTTCTTGAAAGGAATAAATTTGATATTCATTCACAAAAAAAACCTTAAAGAGTACGTATGTAGTTACAAAATGTTATGTAGTTAGAAACTAGTATTGCTATGTAATTAGTTATGTAATTAAATATTATTTTAGTGTTATTTAAGAAATGAGAATTATGAACATTCATCATTATTGCTCAAGATAAATAATGTTAAATTTCATTATTAATTTAATTTTCTATATATTAGAAAATACCATATGAATAAATAAACCCAATTTATAAACATAAATAATATATAATAAAAAAAAATCATGTATTTTTTGAATAATAAAATAGTTGTAACAAAAATAATATAGAAAAAAAAAAAAAAAAAACTATGTATATTTGGATGTATGAAAATCTAAATACATTTTAATAAGTAAAATTTTAAAAGAATAATGGTTATAAACTTTTAAAAATAGTTTGATTAAATAATTAGTTTAGATCTATATTATTTATCAAAGTGATCAATTCCCTTTTTTCTTTAAAAACTCCTTAGGGCTTTCTCAACTAACTCTATGACTGTTAATTACATAGTGTGATTTTTGTAAAACTATAATCTATAGTAAGGATTGAGTGGGTTTTTTCTTTTGTAAGTTTTGTTTGGAATTGAAAAATAAAAAATTTATAAAAACTAAAATTATGTAGTGAAAAACTTTGTTTAAAATTTCAGAATAAAAAATTGAGTAAGTTTGACATCATATAGTGTGAAATTAGTTTATGATTATAAAGTAAAAAACATGTAAGTTTTTTAGCCACAATTAGGTAATTAAAGATATGTATATAGTTTTCTTGAAGGGAATAAATTTGATATTCATTCACAAAAAAAACCTTAAAGATTATGTATGTAGTTACAAAATGTTATGTAGTTAGAAACTAGTATTGTTATGTAATTAGTTATGTAATTAAAGATTATTTTAGTGTTATTTAAGAAATGAGAATTATGAACATTCATCATTATTGGTCAAGATAAATAATGTTAAAATTTTTTATTATTAATTTAATTTTCTATATATTAAGAAGTACCACTCATGAATAAGAAAACAATTGCATCATAAATAATATATAATAAAAAAAACCATGTATTTTTTCAAAAATAAAATAGTTGTAACAAAAATAATATAGAAAAATAAAAAAAACTATGTATATTTGGATGTATGAAAATTTAAATACATTTTAATAAGTAAAATTTTAAAAGAATAATGGTTATAAACTTTTAAAAATAGTTTGATTAAATAATTAGTTTAGATCTATATTATTTATCAAAGTGATCAATTTTCCTTTTACTTTAAAAGACGTTTGCATATCAAGACATATGATCCCTCTTGGATCTTGGTAGGATCCAAAGTTAAGATTGATCTAGGTCATATTAATTTCCTCTTTAAATAAACTACATTCCACATGAATACCATGGGTTGTTTTTATATTTTATTATTATTTTATTTTATTATTTTGTTTTTATTTTTATTTTTTATTGAGCTAATGTGATGTTTTGTTTTTCACAATGATTCAAAAATTAGCTATTATACAACAATATTGAATTTCTCATTGTCTGTTTTGACCCAGTTAAAATGTGATCTCCCCAGCATGGGTGGGGGTTTCAAAAATTGTTAGAAATTGTTGTATAAGATGGAAAATTTGGATTGTTTGTAGACAATATGGATGTCATAAAAGATATATATTTTGAAGTTTTTAGTCTCTAAAAAAACTAAAATTATAAAAGCTAAAATTATGTAGTGAAAAACTTTGTTTAAAATTTCAGAATAAAAGGTTGAGTAAGTTTGACATCATATAATATGAAATTTTTTTATTATTATAAAGTAAAAAACATGTAAGATTTTTTAGCTAAAATAAATTTGATATTCATTAACAAAAAAAATCCTAAAGAGTATGTATGTAGTTACAAACAGTTATGTACTTAGAAACTATTACAATTAAGTAATTAAAGGTAATTTTAGTGTTATTTAAGAAATGAGAATTATGAGCATTCATCATTATTGCTCAAGATAAACCATGTCCTATGAAATAATTTGGAAATTTAAAAAAGATCACATATTTAAAAAAAAATCATTATTAATTTAGTTTTATATATATTAAAAAATACTACTCATGAATAATAAAACAGTTGTAACATAAATAATATATAACAAAAAAAAAACCATGTATTTTTGGAATAATAAAATAGTTGTAACAAAAATAATATAGAAAAATAAAAAATATATATTTGGATGTATGAAAATTTAAATACATTTTAATAAGTAAAATTTTAAAAGAATAATGGTTATAAACATTTAAAAATAATTGGATTAAATAATTAGTTTAGATCTATATTATTTATCAAAGGAATCAATTATCTTTTTAGTTTAAAAGAGTTTTGCATATCAAGACATATGATCCCTCTTGGCTCTTGGTAGATCCAAAGTTAAAATTGATCTAGGCCATCTTAATTTCCCTCCTTAAATAAACTACATTCCACATGAATACCATGGGTCAATACCATGGGTTGTTTTTATAGTTTATTAATATTTTACTTTACTATTTTTATTTTACTATTTTATTTTTATTTTTATTTTTTATTCAGCTAATGTGATGTTTTTTATTCACATTGATTCAAAAATTCACTGTTATACCACAATATTGAATTTCTGGTTGTCTAATTTTTTTAATGAACACTTTAAAAAAACCCACAAGAACATTTCATTTTACACTGTGATCTCCCCAACATGGGTGGGGATTTCAAAAATTGGAGAGTAAATTGAGCGGTTATTGTTAGAAATTGTTGTATAAGATGGAAATTTTGGATGGTTTATAGACAATATGGATGTCATAAGAGATATTTATTTCGAATTTTTTAGTCTCTCTGGCCACCGTGCATCTAATAGAATATACTCTAAGTATATATTGGATGGACAGAAAATTTATGATAAAACTTGTACAAAAAAACCTCTTAGAGCTTTCTCAACTAACTCTATTTTTAATTACCTAATGTCAATTTTGTAAAACTATAATGTACAATTGTAATTTTTGTTTTGAATTGAAAAATAAAAAAAATTATATGAAAAACTTTCTTCAAAATTTCACCATAAAAAGTTTAGTAAGTTTAACATCATGAAAATTATTTATGATTATAGAACAAAAAACATGTAAGATTTTTTACCTACAACTAGATAATTAAATATATATATATAGTTTTTTTTGAAAGAAATAATTTTGATACTCATTAACCAAAAAAAATCCTCCATAACTACAGAATTTGTAGATTAATGCGATCTAATAGTCGCAACACCCGCTTGCGAAAACAAACACTCAAATCTCTGTAGGCAATCGTTGTAAATTGTGGATTAAGAGGACGCGAGCATGTTTTTCCTTTACATGAAAGATATCTATCATCTTATGTAGAACCTCTCTGTGTGCTAGCAATAAAGAATCTTGTGTGATGAACTGGATGGTCTGTGCAGAGACATGCATAGAGGAAGAAGGCTCATCGCGGCTCATCAAATCCTCCTCCTAAACCCCGCTTATCAACAAATCCTTTACGATTCCGTGGCAAACCTTTTCATATTCTGTGGTTGCTATCATGCAAGAAGAAGCAAAACCTTAATATGAGCAGTGGGCAATGAGAAGGGAATGCTACCCCAGATCTTCACAATGATGTACAATATTTCTTACCAATATCACATTCGATAGTATTGTCGGTATGTTTTTTGTTATTGATTTCAAATTATGCAGTGCCATTGATGTCAAGCTCATGGGAAGCCAAACCAATATTGCATTTGTAGTAATCGTTATTTAATTATTTTCTTTCTGAAATTTTTCTTTCTTCCCTAAAAGTAAGGGAAGGAAAATCCCATTTATAAATTTGACATTTTACAACTTGTAAAACATCGAATTTACACGCTTGTGAAACTTCAAATTCAAGAAAGTTGATTTCTTTGCATTCACATTCTTCTCCACGTAAATGTAAATGACATGGGATTTATACGGCCACAACCTTACCTTGCAAGAAGATGGGACCTCTTCTTTCTTCTAAGGGCAGAAATAAAATCGTTTCTTTAAGGAAAAGTTACTACAAATGAAAATATTTGGTTGAAGAAACATGTAACCATGAAGAGCTCAAGCGGAAATTGCATCCTTTACAATGAACCTCTTGTCCTAGGGTGTTGAATCAATCCAGCACAATTCTGTATTAGGGTGTTGAATCACTCCATAAGCTAGCAAACACAATCTTATATTAGGGTGTTGAATCACTCCAGAAGGCAGAGAACACAATTAGGGTGTTGAATCACTCCAGAAGCTAGCTAACACAATTTCTTTGAGTTGAAAGAAAAACATGGTTCTATCTCATTTATATTTAGATTAGCATTATTTATTTTAAATGTATTAAACTATCGAGATTTTGGATGAAGTGTATGTTTAGTTTTTTTTTATTAAATGGATTTTTTCACTATTACCAATAATTTAATTCCTTAGTAGAACAAGATATAAAATTAAATTATTAATAATAATTTGTTTAATTAATAAAATAATGTTTTTAATGAGAAAATATTCTAAATTTTTATAAAAGGGAAAGTCAATCAATGTATTAATAATCCATGAAAAATAGATTGAAAATGTAAACAAACTTTGACAATGATACTCATAGGGTTGATTCAAACAGATGGGAGCCAAAATTGTCTTTAAAATTTAGCTACATTTAACACCTCTCTGCTTCTATCAACCATACTTAATAATGTATTTGTGTTGGTCATTAAGATATACCATTGGTTAAGATACACCATTTGTTAAAACAAATTATAAACTGGATGTTCTCTGGATTAAAGTTACAAACCCTTTAATATAATTAGTTTGCAAAATTTAGTTATATTTAACACCTATGTGCTTCTATCAACCATAGTTAATAATGTGTTTGTGTTGGTCATTAAGATATACCATTGGTTAAAACAAATTATAAAATGGATGTTCTCGAGATTAAAGTTACAAACCCTTTAATACGCCAGCTGAAAGATATATCATGAATTAATGTATCTTGTCTTATCCATCATGTATCTCATAGTTTTTGAACACCCTTGGAGTTATATGCAACAATTGGATGTGTTCATGCAACACATCATTTTGAATACCCTCATACATTTTTACAACATGCATCACTGAGCAAAGTCGGATCGAAAATCAGTTGATCATCTTTAAAGTCTTTTAACTATTCCCTCTACCTACTATTGTTCATCTTCAAAATGGTTATTTTCAATTCTTTTTCTGTTGATGTCAATATTTCTCGGAGCATTCTTTTTATGTTGGTGTCAATATAACCTTACTTTCATTTAGTGTCTTTTCGTACTCTCATCCATTCTCATTTAATATGCCTGGAATTTTTAGAGAAGAAAATTTTAGATTTAGAAAGCAAGGAATCTGACTATAGGTGGCTAACAAATGCACTCCACAGGCTATTTAGATCAAGGCCTGTCTTCCCTTATTCATATGATTTTGCATTTCATATGTTTGGAGATGAGATATTGTGCAATATATGTTGACACCAACAAAAAAGGAAGTCAAACAAAATATTTTTGAACGTCATCAATAGTAGTTGGAACTAATGGTAGAGACATTCAAAGGTTATTGAGGGGATTTTTGATCACCGGAGTCTTACAGAAAACCAAAGGAAAGATATTTATCTCAGTGAGCTCACTAATACAAGTTGTGGAAAAATGCATGAATACATTCAAAAATATTTGGTAAGCAATATCGGTGCAACATTAAAATCTATGGCTTTCTCCGCTTCACTTTTGGTGAAGCCCAACTCGGTGAAATAGTTGTCAATCTGAGTGTACCAAGCACGAGAAGTTTGCTTCAGCCCATACAGTGCTCTCTTGAGTCGGCACACATGTGATTCACTGTCGAAGATCCCGAAATATTCTGGATGATCTATGTACACTTCTTCCTCAATAACTCCATTGAGGAATGTAGTTTTCAGATCCATCTGATGAATGCACCACCCCATCTGCGCTGAGAGTGCAAGGATAGATCTAATGGAAGAATACCTTGCGACTGGTGCAAAGGCCTCATCATACTCGTTCCCCTCAATCTGTGAGAATCCCTGGGCCACAAATATGGCCTTGTACTTCTCAAGACTCCCATCAGCAGCTTGCTTTCCCTTGTAATTCCATCTAGATCCAACCACTAATTTGTCAACTGATCTTGGGACTACCTTCCATGCACTGTTCTTGATGATGGAGTCATACTCCTCTACCATAGCATCAACCCGAGTTGTTTTCTACACCGCTTCCTGAAAGGAAGATGGTTCTGTCACAATACACTTTCTCATAAGAGCCATGTATCCAGTAAACCTGTTAGGAGACTGTCTATGTCTGCGCAGTGAAGTAGGGGCTCCTACATTCTTTGTTGCATCAAGGCTCAATCTATCAGCTTCCGTGGTGCGCCTTCTGCCATTTCTGGTGGATGGCTCAGCATGAGTGTTTCCTACCAATCCATGATCCTCTACATGTGGCTGCTCCACATCTTGAGGCTCATCCTTGGGAACAAAGAGTTCCTCCTCTAAATGCAAATCTAGCTCCCTATCAAGGGACAATCACATGGATTTATCCTCATCAAATTTTATATCCCATCACACAATAATCATTCTGTTGTTTGGAAAATACACTCAATAGTTGTGGAGAGTTTCAGTTTACCTCGCAAATATCCCAATCTCAGTTGTTGGTTCCAACTTCTTCCTAGCGTCTTTAGACACATGCACATAAACAGATGAGCCAAAAATCTTAAAAAGTAAAGCATCGGGTTTCTTACCAATAAAAGCCTCTTCTGGTGTACTCACGCCAATTATTCTATGAGGACAAGAATTTTTCACATATGCCATTTTGTTGCATGCCTTCACCCACAGATGCAATGGTAGGCCCTGATCATGTAGCATTGCTCGTGCTGCACCCACAATTGTTCAGTTATTTCTCTCATCAACCCCATTCTGTTGTGGGTTATGAGGTGCTATCAGTTCTATTTGAATTCCTTATTTGCTATATAATTTATTGAATTTGTTAGAGATTTACTCACCACCATTGTCGCTCACAAGAGCCTTCACTTGCTTCCACGTGTCTTTCTCCATCGGTGCTTTAAACTCAAGAAACTTTGAGAATTTAACTAAGGGTTCAACAATTGGTATCAGAGCCAAGTTCCTTAGTACCAGTCTAACAGCTGAAAGGAGATCCTAGGTTCCCAAGATGGCTAGTAAAGAAGGATACTCAACCAATAAAGCCCCTTTCTTCACTGATGAAAATTATGCTTTCTTGAAAATCAGAATGAGGACATACGTAATGTCTCTAGGAATAGAAGTCTGGGCTACAGTGGAATTAGGATATGCCCCAAAGGAAACTGACACAGAGAAAGAAACAAAACAAGATTTTGTGGCTAACACAAAAGCCATGAATGCCATCTTGAATGGATTATGTGAAGCAGAGTTTATTAAAGTAGTGCACAAAGACTCTGCCAAAGAAATATGGGATACTCTTGAGAACATACATGAGGGAGACAAGAAAGTAAACACTGCCAAACTTCAAGTCTATAGAGCCCAGTTTGAGAACTTAAAAATGAATGATGATGAAGACATTGCCAGTTTCTTCCTAAAAGCTGCAGAAATTATTAACAATATGAAAGCTCTTGGAGAAAAAATGCCAGAAAGTATAATTGTACAAAAGATTCTAAGATCTCCTCCATCCAGGTTTAATCCAAAGGTGTCTGCAATAGAAGAAACAGCTGATTGGGAGACCTTGACCATGAACTAGCTACTTGGAAATCTAACAGCCTATGAAATGAGGCTCTCACAAAAGAAGCCAAGTACGAGGGAAGCAGCCTTTAAAACAAAAAAGAAGAAAGAAGAAGAGGGAGACATATGCTCTTGCTCGGATGAAGAAGAGGCAAATTTTGTCAAGAAATTGGATAGAGGCTCGGGTAAATACAAAGGTAAACTCCCCTTCAAATGCTTTAACTGTGGAAGAGTGGGACACTATGCTGCCAAGTGTCCTCACAAGAAAGTAAGGAATCGGGCTCAAGAGTCAGAGAAAAATAAATCAATGAACTGGCAGAAAGGAAAGAAGTTCAGCAGAAAATCCTTCTATGCTCAACAAGACAGTAGTACATCTGAAGATTCAGATGAATCCTCAAGTGAAGAAGGAACCTCTGAATTCTTATTCATGGCCATAGAAGAACTTGAAGGTCTCTTGATAGAAGATGAAGAAGAAGAAGGTGAAGTCGACCTTGAGGGGGAGCTAAGAAGTGCTCTAGAAAAGATTGATAGACTCAAACTGAAATTTAGAAAACAAAAGGACATTCTCCTCAAGTATGTACGAGAAGAACAGAATTCAGAAGTCCTTAAGCAGCTAAAGATAGAGCTTGAAGAAGCCAAGAAGATAGAGGATGTGTTACTTAAGCAAATCAAAGAAAAAACTCAAGAACAAGAAAATTTGGAAGAATAAGTAGTATGTCTCAGGAAGAAATTAGAAAATGCTCAAAGGAAAGTGGTTATAAACTCTTCTCAAACAACAATCTCTAGTAAGTTGAATGAAATTCTGGTTGCTCAAATATCCCCTATGATAAAGACTGGAATAGGCTATGAAGGAGAATCAAGTAAAGGAAAAGAAAAGGTTGACAGAGAAATTATTTTTGTAAAAGCAAAGAAGAATGATGAAGCAGCTCAAACAATTCCTACAAAAGAAGAAATCTGCAATAAAGAAGACAAAGATTAGAAGAAACCATTAGTGGCAAAGAATGTAATAAATACTAAGACCCCTGAATATGTAAAATTTGGAAACCATCAAAGGAGATTCTTCCCTCCAATAAATAATGCCACCTGTTATGTCTGCCACAAGCTGGGACACATTGCTGCATATTTTCATGCAAGGAGGAGTAATTCAAACTAGCAAAAGATGAAAACATTGAAGAGACTACCCCAAGCAACCAAATGGAAGAGACAACGTTACATCAGGTATACAAATAGTTTCTATGGTTACTGTTTTTATTGTAAGGAATTTGGCCATAAAATCATTGAGTGTAGAAAGTATGGACAAAGATTGATGTTAAACCCCTCAAGAAGTTTTATGAATCAAATAAATTTTGGTCATACTCATAATTCTACAAAAACTATGATCAAATGTTGTGTATGCAATCAAGTTGGACATATACCCTCTAAATGTCCTCTAATAAGATATATTTCATCACCTCAGAAAAGATACCAAACAATAGGATGCCTCTAGTGGATAAAGAAGGTGAATAAATGTGACTTGGCTCTAACTACTCAAGACCTGAAAAGCCAGTGGTATTTGGATAGTGGTTGCTCAAAACACGTGACTGGAGACAGAAGAAAGTTTATAACTCTTAATGAAAATAAATTTGGCAATGTCACTTTTGGCAATGACAAATTAGGTAAGATCAAGGGAAAAGGCTCAGTCAACATAGACAATGGCAGAGGAAAGGCCCAAGATGTACTATTTGTAGATGGGCTGAAAGAAAATTTACTGAGTTTCAGTCAGATGTGTGACAAAGGTTGCGAAGTTCTATTTAGAGCACAAGACTGTGAAGTCAGATCAAGCACCACCGGTAAGACTCTACTCAAAGGTGTTCGAACAAAGAGCAATGTTTACATTATGAAAGAGGAAGATGAAGCATGCCATCTTAGCAAACTTGAGGAGTCATGGTTATGGCATAGGAGATTGGGACATCTCAGCTTCGATCATATCATCAGACTGAGTAAAAAGAAAGTAGTCAGAGACATGCCAGAAATAAAGAGGCCTTCTAATACCATATGCAAATCTTGTCAATTGGGTAAACAGACCCGCACATCGTTTAAGGCCAAAGAGGAGTTGTCAACAAGAAGACCACTCCAACTTGTGCACATGGATCTGTGTGGACCTGCAAGAACTAAAACACCAAGTGGAGAATCCTACTTCATGTTGATAATAGATGATTTCTCCAGAATGACATGGGTTTCTTCTCTGAAGAATAAATCGTAAGTTCTGGACAAATTCAAAATATTTAAGGCATTAGCCGAAAATAAAACAGGATGCAAGCTGAAATGCATCAGATCAGATAGAGGAGGTGAATTCACAGACTATGACTTTGCTGACCTATGCAATGAACATGGAATAAAAAAACAATTTACTATTGCAGGGACACCTTAGAAGAATGGAGTAGTAGAGAGACAAAACAGATATGTTCAACAAATTTCCAGAGCCATGATGCAAGAGAGCAATATTCCTCAAACCTTCTGGGCAGAAGCAGTGCACATAGCAGTACATATCCTTAATAAAGCTCAATTAAGGCCAAGCAGTGACAAGACTCCCTACGAACTGTGGCATGGAAAGCTAGCTTCAATCAAACATTTCAAAATCTTTTGCAGCAAGTGTTACATAAAGAATAATGATGAAAATCTTGGAAAATTTGATGCAAGGGCATATGAAGAAATATTTCTAGGATATGCATCCAAAAGCAAAGGGTACAGGTGCTACAACAAGACTCTTCGGAAAATAGTAGAAAGCATTGATGTGAGATTTGATGAAGAACTTTAAAACAATACAAGAGATAATGATTGTTACAGCCCATCAGAAACCATGAAGAAGAAGACCAGAATGATGATGAAACAAGAAATACTACAGAATATGAAGAGCTGAGCTCGAAAGTCCCCTCAAGATACACTCAGAAGAATCATCCCGAAGATCAAATCATAGAAGATAAGAAAGCAGGGGTCCAGACAAGAAGGTAGCTAACAGAACAAACTGAAGAGGTATACATAGCCATGTTGTCACAAATAGAGCCAAATAAATTTGAAGAAGCTATCAAAGACAAGTCTTGGGTAAAAGCAATGAATGAGGAATTGGACCAAATTGAAAAGAACAATATCTGGGAACTAGTTCCTAGACCAATTGAGAAAAATATCATTGGTTCAAAATGGGTATTCAAAAACAAAATGAATGAGAAAGGACAAGTAATCAGAAATAAATCCAGACTGGTCTGCAAAGGATATTCACAAGTTGAAGGACTTGATTATGATGAAACATTTTCCCCTGTAGCCAGAATGGAAGCTATCAGAATGTTCCTGGCATTTTCATGCTACCAGAATTTCAAGGTATATCAAATGGATGTAAAATCTGTATTTCTGAATGGAGACTTAGAAGAAGAAGTCTACATGGAACAACCAGAAGGCTTCTCATTGACAGACAAAGAAGATTATGTGTGTAGACTGAAGAAGGCCCTATATGGACTGAAACAAGCTCCTCGTGCTTGGTACTCAAGACTGGATAAATATTTGCAAAAACAAGGCTTTAAAAGAGGTGGAGTAGACAGTAATCTATATATAAAATCCCATGAAAATGAACTCCTGATTGTTGTTGTATATGTTGATGACATTATGTTTGGAAGCAACAGAGATGAACTAGCAAAAGGATTTGCAAAAGAGATGAAATCAGAGTTTGAAATGTCCATGATTGGAGAGGTCAGTTTCTACTTAAGAATTCAAATTCAGCAGAAGAACACAGGCACATTCATCTCACAAGAAAAGCACTTAAAATAAATGTTAAAAAAGTTCAAAATGGAGGACTGCAAACCTGCATCAACTCCAATGACCACAGGATATAAACTGTGTGATGATGATGGGTCTGCTAATATAGATCAAAAACTCTACAGATGCATGATAGGAAGTCTTTTGTATCTGACTGCATCAAGACCAGACATCATGCTAGCAGTAGAAATAATGGCTAGATATCAAGCAGCACCTAAACAAAACCATCTTCTGGCCGTAAAAAGAATATTCAGATATCTACAAGGAACAACACAATATGGACTTTGGTATCCTAAAGGCAAAAGCTTCACTTTGACAGCATACACAGATGCAGATTGGGCCAGCTGTGTGGATGACAGGAAAAGCACAAGTGGAGGTGCTTTCTATCTAGGAGAAAGTCTAGTGGCATGGTTAAGCAAGAAACAAACATCTATCTCTCTGTCTACAGCAGAAGCAGAATATATAGCAGCATCATCATGTTGTACACAAGTCATATGGATGAAGCAAACCCTCCAAGACATGAAGGTAAGCATCGAAGAACCTATCTCAATCAAATGTGATAATACAAGTGCTATAAGTATATCTAAAAACCCTGTGCTTCACTAAAAAACCAAACATATTCAAATCAAGTATCATTTTCTCCGAGAACAAGTGGCTCAGAAGATAGTAAAACTTGAGTATGTACCAACAAAAGAACATACAGCAGATATATTTACTAAACCACTTTCTAGAGAACCATTTGAATATTTAAGAGACAAACTAGGGGTAGTATCTGTAGATGCTACTCTCTAATATGAAGAGAAAGCACAGTTTCAGGGGGAGAATAGAAACGAAAATATCATTCCCATGGGGAGATCTGCAAGCAAGGGAAGCATGAAACAGGTCCTCAGGATAAAAAATATTATGACAAGAATACATTCAGCATAAAAGAGTCAATAAAAGGGGCAAAAGAGTCAGTGGTGAACCTGACGAGAACCTAATCCAAAGGATTGAAGAAGCAACGTACAAATACAGAAGATCTCAGATAAAATGAATGAATGAAATTTTGGAAAAATAAAATTAATAAATAAAATCACAGCATCAAAGAACAGGAGCAGCAGCGTAAAAAGTCAGGAAATTTCAGGAAATGCATGAAATATTGGAAAAGGAATAAAACCACAACATCAGAGAATAGAACCTTCACAACAACAAAAAATAAAATAAAATTCGAACCCCTTTCCATTGATGTAAGAATCAAGCAACAATAAGAAGAGGAAGGGACACGAGAAAGGATCCTATCAGGCAAACAGAGGAATTGTATTTCCATCAATGCCAAAGGGGGAGACTGCTGGAAATGTTGTCATTGATGGAAAAGAAGGTAGCAAAGATAGAGACAGGCAGAGGAAGCGAATATAATAGAGGTAGAACCTTTATCAGAAGCAGAGGCAGAGGCAGAGCCATTATCACAGCAGTAAAGGCAGAGGCAGAGCGACAGAAGCAGCAGTGGCAGAGACACAGCTATTATTGCAGAGAAACATCTATTATTCCGAGAATCGTTGTTCCCACCCGGTGAATATATATATATATATATATATATAACTAAATTCCGAGAATCGCTACCTCAGCTGGAGGATATATGTATACAATTCCGAGAATCTTTAACCAGCTAGGCGTTACATTTAATACATAAACCTTATTCTGGGAATCGCTTAACCCCAAGCGGCAAAGCATATATATATATATGTGCAGTGTATTTACATATATAGCGCGAGATCCAAAGAAACAAAGTAATATAAGGTGGGACCCTTCCCAATCGCATCGAAAAGAAACAAACCGTCGGAACATATATTAAAAGACTTGCAATTGAGATTGAAGCCCAGACCCGATGGGCTTATAAACCATGAGTAAAAATTATTTGCAGTCCATCATGATCGAATCGGAGCAGGAGTGGTCAATTGCATCGGAGTATTCGAGTCGCGATTGCGATCAATCGCAATAGGAACAATCACAAAGGACCCAATCGCAATCGGAAGATTTCAATTGCGATTCATCACATCAGCATTTCAAAATGAACAGTGGTCAATCGCACTCGGAGGAGCAATATATTGCATCAGGAAGCGTGGCAAGTGGGCCCAGAACGAGTTTTTATATGTTTTAAACAGGTTTTATTATATACGCCGAGATTTGATTTAAAGACATATTGAAAGGCAGATAGTGTAATGAAAGTTGGGTTATATATATATATATATATATAAGAGTTGTCATAAATATAAAAAGATAGTTGCAATGGTATTAAAATATGCCACATATTCTGTGGACCCACAGGCCTCGGCTCAAGGTGGAGGGCAATTCTTTATATAAAACAATTGCGATGTATGTATGTTCCGCTTGCGGAACCCGCCCCATCAACAAGACACTTGTTGCGTGTAAAGGGTTGGAATTTACCCAGAATTACAATCAGCAATCACAGATATTTACAAAATGCGTTGATATAAAAATCTCTGTTACACGTATGCAGCAGTTACACCACAGCAGAGGACAGAAAAGCAAAAAGAGCTGAAAAGAGATAAAACACAGTCAAAGAAAAGACAAATGTGTAGCGAGCCAAAAGACTAAATGAGTTGAGTTGAAGTTTTTATTATATGTGAATGTAAATATTGTAATTGATTTTTTTATTATTTGTGATGCATTGGAAAGTCTCCGGAAGAAAACAAAATCCCACTGTTAGATTAAAATAAGTACCTACAGTTACATTTTTCTGAGTGAGCTGGAAAAGAAATGAGAAGGCAGAAGGCAAAGAGGCATGGCTATCCATTCCAAATTCATTAAGGAATGCTAACAGTCACAAGAAAATCCTTATAAATAATATCATCTTGATATGAAAAAAAGTGTGTTAGAGAGAGTAAATCTAGAGAAGGCAGAATATAGAAGTGTGAGGAAGAGAAGAAGAGCAGAAAGAGAAGCTACAAAACAGAGCTGATATCTGAGGTAAATCAGCAAACATTTAGTTTGATAAATTGAGGAAGTTGGAGCTTCCCTATCAAGTTGCAGCTTAATAGCTGCCAGTTGTAGCTGACTGAGGTTGGAGCCTCCTGTAGGTTGGTGCCTGCAGAAAATTGAAGGGAGTTGGTGCTTCCTTTCAAGTTGTAGCTTGCAGAATTGAGGTAGGAGCCTCCTGTAGGTTGGTGCCTGCAGAAAAACAGTGGTGAGAGGGAGTTGGAGCTTTCCTTTGCATCACAAAAATAATAAGATGTGGTTTTCTCCCTTTGTGGGTTTCCACTTATATCTGGTGTCTATGTGCATGATGTTTATGTGTTGATCTAATTTATGTCATCTGCTTAAATACCTGCCGCTCTCATATTAAGTCTGTTGTTATATTATATTAATACTTGCTGCTTACATTCTAATATTACTCACATATTAAGTTGGATATGAAATGAAGGTGTAAATAAGGTTTCATAAAAGTTTAACAGATCATGACTGTGTTAAACTGATTCACCCCCCCCCCCTCTCAGTTTAACTAAGGGTTCAACACTGTCATATCCATCATGAACTTTGATCCCCTTCCTTGTCACAATTGAATGCAGGCCTCGGTCATCCATGTCTATTCGACTTCAAGATTCTTTTTTGAGGTGCAAATTGATATGAAGGAAGTGAGGGAAGAGCTCCAACATGATGCAAATTGAATGTAAACACCTTGAACATTTAAAAATTCGAAGTCCAATGCAAGGAAATGAAAACAAATGGAATTTGAGAGGTGACTTCACATGCTATGTATGGATGCGAGTTCGACAGGAGTACTGGAGGGGTGGTGTCCGAGGCCGGGAAATAAATGATGACCACTAGACCATATGTGTTTTCATCTACGTAACCATTATATTCCAAAAATATACTCACTCTATTATTCAATTTTATAATCCCTTAGTTCCATCTTGTTCCTTTATTAGTTAAGTATGTGTTTTTGAACTCAAATTCCTTAGAACATGATAAAGTTCAATTTGTTCACAATGTTGAAGTTTTAGGAGAATCCGAAACAAAATGGGAGAGAGGCTGCAATTGTGCTAGAATCTAGCCTCCCAAACTCGCGATATTACTATCAATGAATATCCAAATATCATGGCTTTTGGATCTTCTTTTGAATGGCTAGCTCTAAAAATTTCCAAAGAGAAAGGAACTCCATTTGATGATTGGTTTCCACCCCCAATCCCCAAGCATATTGTATCTCGATTTTTTAATCGGGGTTAAGGATCACCACTCTGACTACCTCTGATTTATAACATTTTTAAAATTAAATCTAAAAGAAAAAAGGTATGGGGGAGAGTGTTGTATTTAAATGTTTGTAAAAATTTACATGTAGCCTCAATTAAAAATAATAAAAGGTTAAAGGTATGGGGGAGAGGGTTGTATGTAAATGTTTGTAAACATTTACATGTGGCCTCAATTAAAAAATAATAAAAGGTTAAAAAGTAATTGTTTGCAGATGCACACTTTAGGATAGCATCCCGCCAACTTGTTAAGGATAACATCCCACCAACTTATTAGCACAAGACATCCCATTAGCAAGGTGCTTTAGCAATGATAAATCAACAAATTTAGTTAACTTTTGGACATAGGCATGGGAAATATGTTGTAATATGTTGTAAATATTTTAACTGGGTCAAAATAAAAAAAAATAAAAAAAAAATTAAATTAAATTAAAATAAAAGAAATAATTTTATAATGATAATTATCAATAAAACATTTTAACTTCCATAAATTACATAAAACTAAAACTAAAAATAAAATAAAATAAAAATCGATAATTATGTTTATAATTAATAATAAAATCAGTCTAGATCCATCTTAACTTCGAAAAGACATCAAATTTCAATTCATTATTATTATTATTTTAATCTTTTGAAAGTGAAATGTATCGTGATCAATGTTTTTCTTAAACATTAAATTTCTATAAATATCTGATAAATAACTATTATAAAATTCTTTTATTCCATATTTTAATATAAAAATCCATTAATACATTTCCTTATTTATAAAATTAAATAAAATAACTATTATTTTATTTTATATTTTAATATAAAATTACATTAATAGATTTTCTTATTTATAAAAAAAAATAAAACAATTTATTAGATTGATGTGAACTAGAAATAAATAACATAAAAACTCATATCTCAACGACTCGTTAATATTAATATTAATATTGAAACTTTCTATTAGAATTTTTTTATATAAATAACTTATCAAGTTTAAATAATCTATTCATATTTAACCTATTTCTTTATAGGTTAAACTATTTGATAACTTGTAAAAAAAATCACATTCTCATACTAAAGTTATATTCCATAACTTACAAAAAAAAAACACCACAGTCTCATACCAATTCAAGTTAACTTACTCTCTTTTAAGCATTAAATGCTATAAATAATGGATAAAGCTTTTTTAACCTTTAATATATATATATATATATATATATGTGTGTGTGGGGTTCGAAACCGTTATGAAATTAAATTAAATAAAAATATCCGGTTTTCATGGTTATAAACGGTTTTCATTGACCAATAGGCCTTGCTTATTGCCGTGTAAGTCAGCCCAAGGCCGGAAGAGCATCCGTTATATCATGTTTATAAATAACGAGATCATGGCGGAGTGGATGATGAAGAGGAGGATTTGATGAGCGGGCGGTGAAGAAAATGAAGTTACTTAAGGTGATGGATCTCGTAAAAGAATAACTTGCTCGCACACTCTTCATTCATTAACGCTGGGATTAGTTGATGCATTTGCAGAAAGAGGGAATGACTGGTTTTTTTCCCAAGCGGGTGTCACCATCTACTTTTTCTGTGCAGAGGACACTTTCTGCAATGTCTGGGCCAAGCACTTTCTTATTAAGATAAACGAGGGGCAAAGCAAGCGGATTAAGTGCATGGATCCTCAATGTGACGAAGAAAGTTGGTGATTGCGAAGTGAACACTAGGGCACCACTTCACTTTCACTTTCACTTTCTCTTTCTCTTTCACTTTCACACATGATATTACAATGCACTTAAGTGACGCGTCCAGCAGACATTGCAGAAAGTGTGACCACAATTCATCATTGTGCTGTCCTCCACTGCACACACATCACATCACAGATGGTAACTACAGAATTTGTAGATTAATGCGGTCTAATGGTCGCAACACCCGCTTGCGAAAACAATCACTCAATTTCTCTTTTGGCATATGCATCCAGCAATCGTTAATGTAAATCGTGGATTAAGAGCACGCGAGCATGTTTTTCCTTTACATCTGCAAAGATATCTATCATCTTATGTAGAACCTTTCTCTGTGCTCGCAATAAAAAATCTTGTGTGAAGAAGAAGAAAACGTTAATATGAGCAGTGGGCAATGAGAAGGGAATGCTACCCTAGATCGCCACAACGATGTACAATATTTCTTACCAATATCATTCCATAGTATTGTCGGTATATTTTTTCTTATTGATTTCAAGTTATGCAATATCACATTCCATAGTATTGTCGGTATGTTTTTTTGTTATTGATTTCAAGTCATGCAGTGCCAGTGATGTCAAAGCTCATGGGAAGCCTTACCAATATTGCATTTGTAATAATTGTTATTTAATGATTTTCTTTCTTCTCTTAGAAGTAACGCAAGGAAAATCCCATTCATAAATTTTTACAACTTTTAAAACATCGAAATTACACGCTTGGGAAACTTCAAATTCAAGAAAGTTCATTTCTTTGCATTCTTCTCCACGTAAATGTAAATGACAGAGGATTTATATGGCCACAACCTTACCTTGCAAGAAGATCGGACCTCTTCTTGCTTCTAAGGGCAGAAATAAAATCGTTTCGTTAAGGAACAATTACTACAAATGAAATATTTGGTTGAAGAAACATGTAACCATGATCAGCTCAAGCGGAAATTGCATCCTTTAAAATGAAACTTAAATCTTCTACTAGGGTGTTCAATCACTCCAGCTCGTAAATCTTGTATTGGGGTGATTTGAATCCTCCAAAAGCTGGCAAGCACAATCCTATATCGTGTTGAATAAAATACTCCAAAAGCTAGAAAACACAATTAGGGTGTTGAATCACTCAAGAAGCTAGCAAACACAATTTAGCTAGGGTGAAAGAAAAACATGGTTCTCTCTCATTTATATTTAGAATAGCATTATTTATTTTAAATGTATTATATCGAGATTTTGGGTGAAGTGTATGTTTAATTTTTTTTTTTTTTATTAAGTGAAATTTTTCACTATTATCAATAATTTAATTTATTAGTAGAATAATATATAAAAGTAAAGTATTACTAGCAATTGCACCATATGTTGCAAAAGAAACATCATAAGGAAATAGCATAGGAAAGAGTAGCCTAGAAGAAATAAGATGTTGCAGAAAAGGAGCCATTGTGAAGGAATGAAAATAAAAATTTTCTTCAATGGAAGAAGGTAGTGAAATTTTCTTCCTTGATCCTTACAAATCATGAGACCTATGTTGAAGTTAAGTAAAATACCTTGTGTGATCATGCCAACATGAATGCCTCATGAATAAAGAAATGGATAGTGGTTTTCTACCTTCAAAATCAAAGGTTGCTTTGGTGGAATTCCTGCACATTTAATCTTGATCAATTCCTATTGAGTCACTTACGTATTATTTCCTTCATGATCTTTGAAAATATTCAAAATATGACATTGTTCTTTACCATTGATATCCCTGGTGTTTCCCATGTTCTTGTTTTTTCACTATCGCTGATATGAAATTGGTTTTTTGTAGTAAAAATAAGGCCATTGAGAAAATAGCTCCAACAACAAGAGAGATTTGGTAGCATTTATGGAGTCTGCAAACATGTCTTGTTCTGTGGTTTTGGCTACTCGACATAGATTTAAAGATCTTGTGTAGAAGAAATTAATTTTTTTTTATTTATATTACATTAACCATGAAATTGCCAACATTCATGGCACACTTTCCATCACATTTGTAGAGCAAATTATAACAGAGTATCACACAATTCTTATCAGGGTTAAATGCTCCTATATGCAACAACGATGAATTTCATCACTTAAGAGAAGTAAGAACAAGGTTATCTAGAAAACAACTCCAACACATTTGTAGAGAAAATTATAAAACAATATCACACTTTTCTTATGAGAGATAAATGCTCCTATATGCAACAACCATGGATTTCATCACTTAAAAGCAGTAAAAACAAGTTTATTGAGAAAATAACTCCAACACATTTGTAGAGAAAATTATAAAACAATATCACACTTTTCTTATCAGATCTAAATGCTCCTATACGCAACAACTATGGCTTTCATCAGTTCAAGAGTAGTAAAAACAAGTTTATTGAGAAAACAACTCTACACTGGGAGATATTTGGAAGCAACTATTGAATTGGTGAACATGTATTGCTCTATGGTGTTGGATATTGGGCATAAATTTCTTGATCTTGTATACAAGACTGTAAATTTGCATGTAGCTTATAATGCATTAACCATGAAATTGTCAACATTTAGGGCACATTTTCCATCACATTTGTAGAGAAAATTACAATAGAGTATCACATTTTTACTATCATATCTAAATGTTCTTATATGGAACAACTACCTTTTGCCTCATAGTTTAAATTTGTGCAAGGAGGAGGAGAGGAGTGTCAAGGTGCAAGCTAGAATATGAAGAGAAAGAATAATCTTCTTTGGGCCTTGAGATAGACTCATTCTCTGCACATCAAGAGTGAGTAAAGCTTAATAAAACAAAACTCACCATACTTTAAATTTTTTAAATAAATATCTTAAATTAGAATATCAATTTAATACATTTTACTCAATTACACATTTAACAATATTCATTTAAAAAATACAAATACAAATTACTGTCTCTTTTTACTTTTTAAATACCCGATGTTTGTAACTTATTCTTAATCAAATAGTGTCAATTTTGTAAATCTATAATCTATGAGTCTCAATTTTTATAGCTTTGGCTGAAGGGTAGAGTATATAAATTCCCTTACCCTTTAAGAAGCTTTCTCAATTATTGTACCACCCACCTACACATCCAATCTACACATCTTAGGTTATTCTAAATTGATCAAGAGTATATAATTTTTAGGGTGGTGTTCTATGTGCACTAAAATTCCCATGAGGTCCATCATTATGTATGGGCTTCATTGCAACCTTGGATATATTCTGTGAGTTGTTGTGATTTTTTTTTTGTGGCTACAACTTAGTTTTGGTTGTCACCTAGTTATCAAGATTCAAAACTCTTGTAATCATCTGATATCCTTATAGAATTAGGTATATTATGTGAGATAATGTGATGTTTTGTTCTTCACAATGATTCAAAAATTAGCTATTATACCACAATATTGAATTTCTCATTGTCTGTTTTGTTTATGAACCCTTTAAAAAAACCACAAGAACATTTGATTTTACACTATGATCTCCTCAGAATGGGTGGGGGTTTCAAAAATTGGAGAGTAAATTGATTGCTTATTATGATAAATTGTTGTATAAGATGGAAAATTTGGATGATTTGTAGACAATATGGATGTCATAAGAGATCAGATGGAAAATTTGGATGATTTGTAGACAATATGGATGTCATAAGAAATATCTCTTTTGAATTTTTTAGTCTCTTTGGCCACCGTGCATATAATAGGATCCATTTCAATTGAGAACGTCAATAAATCACTGTGTGAATGATAACTTGTGACATAGCTATCCATTTTCTTTGATTGTGGATAAGTTATAAACTAATAACTGGTGAAATCCATATCCATTTTCTTTGGTTGTGGATCAGGTTATAAACTAGAATATACTCTCAGTATATATTGAATTTCTAGTTGTTGTGTGTTTTGTTTATGAACCCTTTAAAAAAACGACAAGAACATTTGATTTCACACTGTGATCTCCCCAGCATGGGTAGGGGTTTCAAAAATTGGAGAGTAAATTGAGTGGTTATTGTTTTTTATTTTTTTGTAAATTTCGTAGCACCTTTCTATTTTCATATTTTTAAAGAACAAGTTGCTATACATATTATATCATTTACTGTATCCTCAACCTGCTTGAAAGAAACCAGGTCTATTGGCCACCACAAATAGTTAAAAGCTAACCAAAAATGATATTTTTTTTTCCTTCTAGTTACTGCTTTTATCACTTTAATATGTCCATAACATTTACAACTGAAAAGAAACTATAACTATTAAGTGGTTAATGTTAGAAATTGTTGTATAAGATGGAAAATTTGCATGCTTTGTAGACAATATGGATGGCATAAGATATATATATTTTGAATTTTTTAGTCTCTCTCACAACCATGCATCTAATAGGATCCATTTCAACTGAAAACGTCAATAAATCACTGTGTGAATGATAACTTGTGACATTTCTAGCCATTTTCTTATAAACTAGAATATACTCTTAGTATATATTGGATGGAGGAAAATTTTATGATAAACTATTGTTAATTACAGTGTCAATTTTGTAAAACTATAATCTACAGTAAGGACTGAGTGGGTTTTTTCTTTTGTAATTTTTGTTTGGAATTGAAAAATAAAAAAATTATAAAAGCTAAAATTATGTAGTGAAAATCTTTGTTTAAAATTTCAGAATAAAAAGTTGACTAAGTTTGACATAATATAATATGAAAATTGTTTACGATTATAAAGTAAAAAACATGTAAGATTTTTAATAGCTACAATTAGTTAATTAAAGATATGTATGCAGTTTTCTAGAAGGGAATAAATTTGATATTCATTCACAAGAAAAAACCTTAAAGAGTATGTATGTAGTTACAAAATGTTATGTAGTTAGAAACTAGTATTGTTATGTAATTAAAGATTATTTTAGTGTTATTTAAGAAATGAGAATTATGAACATTCATCATTATTGCTCAAGATAAATAATGTTAAAAATTTTCATTATTAATTTAATTTTCTATATATTAAGAAATACCACTCATGAATAATAAAACAATTGTAACATAAATAATATATAATAAAAAAAAACCATGTATTTTTTGAATAATAAAATAGTTGTAACAAAAATAATATAGAAAAATAAAAAAAAACTATATATATTTGGATGTATGAAAATCTAAATACATTTTAATAAGTAAAATTTTAAAAGAATAATGGTTATAAACTTTTAAAAATAGTTTGATTAAATAATTAGTTTAGATCTATATTATTTATCAAAGGGATCAATTCTCTTTTTTCTTTAAAAACTCCTTAGGGCTTTCTCAACTAACTCTATTGTTAATTACATAGTGTCAATTTTGTAAAAATATAATCTATAGTAAGGACTGAGTGAGTTTTTTCTTTTGTAATTATTGTTTGAAATTAATAAATAAAAAAATTATAAAAGCTAAAATTATGTAGTGAAAAACTTTGTTTAAAATTTCAGAATAAAAAGTTGAGTAAGTTTGATATCATATAATATAAAACTGGTTTACGATTATAAAGTAAAAAACATGTAAGATTTTTTTTAGCTACAATTAGTTAATTAAAGATATGTATATAGTTTTCTTGAAGGGAATAAATTTGATATTCATTAACAAAAAAAACCTTAAAGAGTATGTATGTAGTTACAAAATGTTATGTAGTTAGAAACTATTATTTTTATGTAATTAGTTATGTAATTAAAGATTATTTTAGTGTTATTTAAGAAGTAAGAATTATGAACATTCATCATTATTGCTCAAGATAAATCAATTTAAAAATTTTCATTATTAATTTAATTTTCTATATATTAAGAAATACCACTCACGAATAAGAAAACAATTGCAACATAAATAATATATAATAAAAAAAACCATGTATTTTTTGAATAATAAAATAGTTGTAACAAAAGTAATATAGAAAAATAAAAAAACTATGTATATTTGGATGTATTAAAATTTAAATACATTTTAATAAGTAAAATTTTAAAAGAATAATGGTTATAAACTTTTAAAAATAGTTTGATTAAATAATTAGTTTAGATCTATATTATTTATCAAAGTGATCAATTTTCCTTTTACTTTAAAAGAGGTTTGCATATCAAGACATATGATCCCTCTTGGATCTTGGTAGATTCAAAGTTAATATTGATCTAGGCCATCTTAATTTCCCTCTTTAAATAAACTACATTCCACATGAATACCATGGGCCAATACCATGGGTTGTTTTTATAGTTTATTATTATTTTATTTTATTTTATTATTTTTATTTTTTATTGTATTTTGACCTAGTTAAAATGTTCATTACATTATGTCAATATTTTTATTTAATTTATAAACACTTAAAAATAGTTTGATTAAATAATTGGTTTATTTAGTGAAGGGATCAATTCTCTTTTTACTTTAAAAAAGGTTTTCATATCAAAACATATGATCCCTCTTGGCTCTTGGTAGGATCCAAAGTTAAGATTGATCTAGGTCATATTAATTTCCTCTTTAAATAAACTACATTCCACATGAATACCATGGGTCAATACCATGAGTTGTTTTTATATTTTATTATTATTTTGTTTTTATTTTTATTTTTTATTGAGCTAATGTGATGTATTGTTTTTCACAATGATTCAAAAATTAGCTATTATACCACAATATTGAATTTCTCATTGTCTGTTTTGACCCAGTTAAAATGTGATCTCCCCAGCATGGGTGGGGGTTTCAAAAATTGTTAGAAATTGTTGTATAAGATGGAAAATTTGGATGGTTTGTAGACAATATGGATGTCATAAGAGATATATATTTTGAATTTTTTAGTCTCTCTGGCCATCGTGAATCTAATATGATCCATTTCAACTAAGAACGTCAATAAATCACTATGTGAATGATAACTTCTGAGACTTCTAGCCAACTTAATCTATTGTTAATTACATAGTGTCAATTTTGTAAAACTATAATTTACAGTAAGGACTGAGTGGGTTTTTTCTTTTGTAAGTTTTGTTTGGAATTGAAAAATAAAAAAAATTATAAAAGCTAAAATTATATAGTGAAAAACTTTGTTTAAAATTTCAGAATAAAAGGTTGAGTAAGTTTGACATCATATAATATGAAATTTTTTTATTATTATAAAGTAAAAAACATGTAAGATTTTTTAGCTAAAATAAATTTGATATTCATTAACAAAAAAAAATCCTAAAGAGTATGTATGTAGTTACAAATAGTTATGTACTTAGAAACTATTACAATTAAGTAATTAAAGGTAATTTTAGTGTTATTTAAGAAATGAGAATTATGAGCATTCATCATTATTGCTCAAGATAAACCATGTCTTATGAAGTAATTTGGAAATTTAAAAAAGAGCACATATTTAAAAAAAAATCATTATTAATTTAGTTTTATATATATTAAAAAATACTACTCATGAATAATAAAACAGCTGTGACATAAATAATATATAACAAAAAAAAAAACCATGTATTTTTGGAATAATAAAATAGTTGTAACAAAAATAATATAGAAAAATAAAAAATATATATTTGGATGTATGAAAATTTAAATACATTTTAATAAGTGAAATTTTAAAAGAATATTGGTTATAAACATTTAAAAATAATTGGATTAAATAATTAGTTTAGATCTATATTATTTATCAAAGGGATCAATTATCTTTTTAGTTTAAAAGAGTTTTGCATATCAAGACATATGATCCCTCTTGGCTCTTGGTAGATCCAAAGTTAAAATTGATGTAGGCCATCTTAATTTCCCTCTTTAAATAAACTACATTCCACATGAATACCATGGGTCAATACCATGGGTTGTTTTTATAGTTTATTAATATTTTATTTTATTATTTTTATTTTTAATTGTATTTTGACCTAGTTAAAATGTTAATTACCATTATGTCAGTGTTTTTTATTTAATTTATAAACATTTAAAAATAGTTTGATTAAATAATTAGTTTATTTCTCAAAGGGATCAAATCTCTTTTTACTTTAAAAGAGGTTTGCATATCAAGACATATGATCCCTCTTGGCTCTTGGTAGATCCAAAGTTAAGATTGATCTATGCCATCTTAATTTCCCTCTGTAAATAAACTATGTTCCACATGAATACCAGGGATCAATACCATGGGTTGTTTTTATAGTTTATTTTTATTTTATTTTACTATTTTTATTTTATTATTTTATTTTTATTTTTATTTTTTATTGAGCTAATGTGATGTTTTTTTATTCACATTGATTCAAAAATTAACTGTTATACCACAATATTGAATTTCTCGTTGTCTAATTTTTTAATGAACACTTTAAAAAAACCCACAAGAACATTTCATTTTACACTGTGATCTCCCCAACATGGGTGGGGATTTCAAAAATTGGAGAGTAAATTGAGCGGTTATTGTTAGAAATTGTTGTATAAGATAGAAAATTTGGATGGTTTATAGACAATATGGATGTCATAAGAGATATTTATTTTGAATTTTTTAGTCTCTCTGGCCACCGTGCATCTAATAGAATATACTCTCAGTATATATTGGATGGACGGAAAATTTATGATAAAACTTGTACAAAAAAACCTCTTAGAGCTTTCTCAACTAACTCTATTTTTAATTACCTAATGTCAATTTTGTAAAACTATAATGTACAATAAAGACTGAGTGAGTTTTTTATTTTGTAATTTTTGTTTCGAATTGAAAAATAAAAAAAATTATATGAAAAACTTTCTTCAAAATTTTACCATAAAAAATTTAGTAAGTTTAACATAATATAATATGAAAATTATTTATGATTATAGAATAAAAAACATGTAAGATTTTTTACCTACAACTAAATAATTAAAAATATATATATATTAATAGTTTTTTTTAAAGAAATAATTTTGATACTCACTAACCAAAAAAAATCCTCAATAACTACAGAATTTGTAGATTAATGCGATCTAATAGTGGCAACACCCGCTTGCGGAAACAAACACTCAAATCTCTGTACACAATCGTTGTAAATTCTGGATTAAGAGGACGCGAGCATGTTTTTCCTTTACATGAAAGATATCTATCATCTTATGTAGTACCTCTCTCTGTGCTAGCAATAAAGAATCCTGTGTGATGAACTGGATGGTCTGTGCAGAGACATGTATAGAGGAAGAAGGCTCAAGGCTCATCGCGGCTCATCAAATCCTCCTCCTAAACCCCGCTTATCAACAAATCCTTTACGATTCCGTGGCAAACCTTTTCACATTCTGTGGTTTCTATCATGCAAGAAGAAGCAAAACCTTAAAATGAGCAGTGGGCAATGAGAAGGGAATGCTACCCTAGTTCGCCACAATGATGTACAATATTTCTTACCAATATCACATTCTATAGTATTGTCGGTATGTTTTTTGTTATTGATTTGAAATTATGCAGTGCCATTGATGTCAAGCTCATGGGAAGCCAAACCAATATTGCATTTGTAATAATCAATTATTTTCTTTCTGAAATTTTTCTTTCTTCCCTAAAAGTAAGGGAAGGAAAATCCCATTTATAAATTTGACATTTTACAACTTCTAAAACATCGAATTTACAGGCTTGTGAAACTTCAAATTCAAGAAATTTGATTTCTTTGCATTCACATTCTTCTCCACGTAAATGTAAATTACATGGGATTTATACGGCCACAACCTTACCTTGCAAGAAGATGGGACCTCTTCTTTCTTCTAAGGGCAGAAATAAAATCGTTTCTTTAAGGAACAGTTACTACAAATGAAAATATTTGGTTGAAGAAACATGTAACCATGAAGAGCTCAAGCGGAAATTGCATCCTTTACAATGAACCTCCTGTCCTAGGGTGCTGAATCTGTATTAGGGTGTTGAATCACTCTATAAGCTAGCAAACACAATCTTATATTAGGGTGTTGAATCACTCCAGAAGGCAGAAAACACAATTAGGGTGTTGAATCACACAATTAGGGTGTTGAATCACTCAGAAGCTAGAAAGCACAATTAGGGTGTTGAATCACTCCATAGAAACTAGCGAACACAATTTCGCTGAGTTGAAAGAAAAACATGGTTCTATCTCATTTATATTTAGATTAGTATTATTTATTTTAAATGTATTAAACTATCGAGATTTCGCTGAGTTGAAAGAAAAACATGGTTCTATCTCATTTATATTTAGATTAGCATTATTTATTTTAAATGTATTAAACTATCGAGATTTTGGATGAAGTGTATGTTTAGTTTTTTTTTTTTTTTTTATTAAATGGATTTTTTCACTGTTACCAATAATTTAATTCCTTAGTAGAATAAGATATAAAATTAAATTATTAATAATAATTTATTTAATTAATAAAATAATGTTCTTAATGAGAAAATATTCTAAATTTTTATAAAAGGGAAAGTCAATCAATGTATTAATAATCCATGAAAAATAGATTGAAAATGTAAACAAACTTTGACAATGATAGTCATAGGGTTGATTCAAATAGATGGGAGCCAAAATTGTCTTTAAAATTTAGCTACATTTAACACCTCTGTGCTTCTATCAACCATACTTAATAATGTATTTGTGTTGGTCATTAAGATATACCATTGGTTAAGATACACCATTGGTTAAAAAAAATTATAAACTGGATGTTCTCTGGATTAAAGTTACAAACCCTTTAATATAATTAGTTTGCAAAATTTAGTTATATTTAACACCTCTGTGCTTCTATCAACCATAGTTAATAATGTGTTTGTGTTGGTCATTAAGATATACCATTGGTTAAAAAAAATTATAAAATGGATGTTCTCGAGATTAAAGTTACAAACCCTTTAATACGCCAGCTGAAAGATATATCATGAATTAATGTGTCTTGTCTTATCCATCATGTATCTCATAGTTTTTGAACACCCTTGGAGTTATATGCAACAATTGGATGTGTTCATGCAACACATCATTTTGACTACCCTCATACATTTTTACAACATGCATCACTGAGGAAAGTCGGATCGAAAATCAGTTGATCATCTTTAAAGTCTTTTAACTATTCCCTCTACCTACTACTGTTCATCTTCAAAATGGTTATTTTCAATTCTTTTTCTGTTGGTTTCAATATTTCTCGGAGCAATCTTTTTATGTTGGTGTCAATATAACCTTACTTTCATTTAGTGTCTTTTCGTACTCTCATCCATTCTCATTTAATATGCCTGGAATTGTTAGAGAAGAAAATTTTAGATTTAGAAAGCAAGGAATTTGACTATAGGTGGCTAACAAATGCACTCCACAAGCTATTTAGATCAAGGCATGTCCTCCCTTATTCATATGATTTTGCATTTCATATGTTTGGAGATGAGATATTGTGCAATATATGTTGACACCAACCAAAAATGAATTCAAACAAAGTATTTTTGAACGTCATCAATACTAGTTGGAACTAATGGTAGAGACTTTCAAAGGTTATTGAGGGGATTTTTGATCACCGGAGTCTTACAGAAAACCAAAGGAAAGATATTTATCTCAGTGAGCTCACTAATACAAGTTGTGGAAAAATGCATGAATACATTCAAAAATATTTGGTAAGCAATATCGGTGCAACATTAAAATCTATTGCTTTCTCCGCTTCACTTTTGGTGAAGCCCAACTCGGTGAAATAGTTGTCAATTCGAGTGTACCAAGCATGAGAAGTTTACTTTAGCCCATATAGTGCTCTCTTGAGTCGGCACACATGTGATTCACTGTCGAAGATCTCGAAATCTTCTGGATGATCTATGTACACTTCTTCCTCAATAACTCCATTGAGGAATGCAGTTTTCAGATCCATCTGATGAATGCACCACCCCATCTGCGCTGAGAGTGCAAGGATAAATCTAATGGAAGAATACCTTGCGACTGGTGCAAAGGCCTCATCATAGTCGTTCCCCTCAATCTGTGAGAATCCCTGGGCCACAAATCTGGCCTTGTACTTCTCCAGACTCCCATCAACAGCTTTCTTTCCCTTGTAATCCCATCTAGATCCAACCACTAATTTGTCAACTGATCTTGGGACTACCTTCCATGCACTGTTCTTGATGATGGAGTCATACTCCTCTACCATAGCATCAACCCGAGTTGTTTTCTACACTGTTTCCTGAAAGGAAGATGGTTCTGTCACAATACACTTTCTCATAAGAGCCATGTATCCAGTAAACCTGTTAGCAGACTCTCTCCGTCTGCGCAGTGAAGTAGGGGCTCCTACATTCTTTGTTGCATCAAGTCTCAATCTATCAGCTTCCGTGGTGCGCCTTCGGCCATTTCTGGTGGATGGCTTAGCATGAGTGTTTCCTACCACTCCATGATCCTCTACATGTGGCTGCTCCACATCTTGAGGCTCATCCTTGGGAACAAATAGTTCCCCCTCTAAATGCAAATCTAGCTCCCTCTCAAGGGACAATCACATGGATTTATCCTCATCAAATTTTATATCCCATCACACAATAATCATTCTGTTGTTTGGAAAATACACTCGATAGTTGTGGAGAGTTTCAGTTTACCTCACAAATATCCCAATCTCAGTTGTTGGTTCCAACTTCTTCCTAGCGTCTTTAGACACATGCACATAAACAAATGAGCCAAAAATCTTAAAAAGTAAAGCATCGGGTTTCTTACCAATAAAAGCCTCTTCTGGTGTACTCGCACCAACTATTCTATGAGGACAACAATTTTTCACATATACCATTTTGTTGCATGCCTTCACCCACAGATGCAACGGTAGGCCCTGATCATGTAGCATCGCTCGTGCTACACCCACAATTGTTCAGTTATTTCTCTCATCAACCCCATTCTGTTGTGGTTTATGAGGTGCTATCAGTTCTATTTGAATTCTTTATTTGCTATAGAATTTATTGAATTTTTTAGAGATTTACTCACCACCATTGTCGCTCGTAAGAGCCTTCACTTGCTTCCACGTGTCTTTCTCCATCGGTGATTTAAACTCAAGAAACTTTGAGAATTTAACTAAGGGTTCAACAATTGGTATCAGAGCCAAGTTCCTTAGTACCAGTCTAACAGCTGAAAGGAGATCCTAGGTTCCCAAGATGGCTAATAAAGAAGGATGCTCAACCAATAAAGCCCCTTTCTTCACTGGTGAAAATTATGCTTTCTGGAAAATTAGAATGAGGACATACGTAATGTCTCTAGGAATAGAAGTCTGGGCTACAGTGGAATTAGGATATACCACAAAGGCAACTGACACAGAGAAAGAAACAAAACAATATTTTGTGGCTAACGCAAAAGCCATGAATGCCATCTTGAATGGATTATGTGAAGCAGAGTTTATTAAAGTAATGCACAAAGACTCTGCCAAAGAAATATGAGATACTCTTGAGAACATACATGAGGGAGACAAGAAAGTAAATACTGCCAAACTTCAAGTCTATAGAGCCTAGTTTGAGAACTTAAAAATGAATGATGATGAAGACATTGCCAGTTTATTCCTAAAAGGTGCAGAAATTATTAACAATATGAAAGCTCTTGGAGAAAAAATGCCAGAAAGTATAATTGTACAAAAGATTCTAAGATCTCCTCCATCCAGGTTTAATCCAAAGGTGTCTGCAATAGAAGAAACAGCTGATTGGGAGACCTTGACCATGAACTAGCTACTTGGAAATCTAACAGCCTATGAAATGAGGCTCTCACAAAAGAAGCCAAGTACGAGGGAAGCAGCCTTTAAAACAAAAAAGAAGAAAGAAGAAGAGGGAGACATATGCTCTTGCTCGGATGAAGAAGAGGCAAATTTTGTCAAGAAATTGGATAGAGGCTCGGGTAAATACAAAGGTAAACTCCCCTTCAAATGCTTTAACTATGGAAGAGTGGGACACTATGCTGCCAAGTGTCCTCACAAGAAAGTAAGGAATCAGGCTCAAGAGTCAGAGAAAAATAAATCAAAGAACTGGCAGAAAGGAAAGAAGTTCAGCAGAAAATCCTTCTATGCTCAACAAAACAGCAGTACATCTGAAGATTCAGATGAATCCTCAAGTGAAGAAGGAACCTCTGAATTCTTATTGATGGCCATAGAAGAACTTGAAGGTATCCTGCTAGAAGATGAAGAAGAAGAAGGTGAAGTCGACCTTGAGGGGGAGCTAAGAAGTGCTCTAGAAGAGATTGATAGACTCAAACTGAAATGCAGAAAACAAAAGGACATTCTTCTCAAGTATGTACGAGAAGAACAGAATTCAGAAGTCCTTACGCAGCTAAAGATAGAGCTTGAAGAAGCCAAGAAGATAAAGGACATGTTACTTAAGAAAATCAAAGAAAAAACTCAAGAACAAGAAAAGGTGGAAGAAGAAGTAGTATGTCTCAGGAAGAAATTAGAAAATGCTCAAAGGAAAGTGGTTATAAACTCTTCTCAAACAACAATCTCTAGTAAGTTGAATGAAATTCTGGTTGCTCAAAGATCCCCTATGATAAAGACTGGAATAGGCTATGAAGGAGAATCAAGTAAAGGAAAAGAAAAGGTTGACAGAGAAATTATTTTTGTAAAATCAAAGAAGAATGATGAAGCAGCTCAAACAATTCCTACAAAAGAAGAAATCTGCAATAAGGAAGACAGAGATCAGAAGAAACCACTAGTAGCAAAGAATGTAATAAATACTAAGACCCCTGAATATGTAAAATTTGGAAACCATCAAAGGAGATTCTTCCCTCCTATGAAGAATGCCACCTGTTATGCTTACAACAAGCTGGGACACATTGCTGCATATTGTCATGCAAGGAGGAGTAATTCAAACCAGCAAAAGATGCAAACATTGAAGAGACTGCCTCAAGCAAAAAAATGGAAGAGACAACATTACATCAGGTATGCAAATAGCTTCTATGGTTACTGCTTTTATTGTAAGGAATTTGGTCATACAATCATTGAGTGTAGAAAGTATGGACAAAGATTGATGTTTAACACCTCAAGAAGGTTTATGAATCAAAGAAATTTTGTTCATACTCATAATTCTACAAAAATTATGATCAAATGTTGTGTATGCAATCAAGTTGGACATATACCTTCCAAATGTCCTCTAAGAAGATGTAGTTCATCACCTCACAAAAGATACCAAACAAAAGGGTGCCTCCAGTGGATAAAGAAGGTGAATAAATGTGACTTGGCTCTAACTGCTCAAGATCTGAAAAGCCAATGGTATTTGGACAGTGGCTGCTCTAAACACATGACAGGAGACAAAAGCAAGTTTATAACTCTTGATGAAAATAAATCTGGCAATGTTACTTTTGGCAATGATAAATCAGGTAAGATCAAGGGAAAAGGCTCAGTTAGCATAGACAATGGCAGAGGAAAGGCCCAAGATGTACTATTTGTAGATGGGCTAAAAGAAAATTTACTAAGTGTTAGTCAGATGTGTGACAAAGGCTGTGAAGTTATTTTTAGAGCACAAGATTGTGAAGTCAGATCAAGCACCACAGGTAAGACTCTGCTCAAAGGTGTTCGAACAGAGAGCAATGTTTACATTGTGAAAGAGGAAGATGAAGCATGCCATCTTAGCAAACTTGAGGAGTCATGGTTATGGCATAGGAGATTGGGACATCTCAGCTTCGATCATATCATCACACTGAGCAAAAAGAAAGCAGTCCAAGACATGCCAAAAATAAAGAGGCCTTCTAATACCATATGCAAATCTTTTCAATTGGGTAAACAGACCCGCACATCCTTTAAGGCCAAAGAGGAGTTGTCAACAAGAAGACCACTCCAGCTTGTGCACATGGATCTGTGTGGACCTGCAAGAACTAAAACACCAAGTGGAGAATCCTACTTCATGCTGATAATAGATGATTTCTCCAGAATGACACGGGTTGCTTTTCTGAAGAATAAATCGGAAGCTCTGGACAAATTCAAAATATTTAAGGCATTAGCCGAAAATCAGACAGGATGCAAGCTGAAATGCATCAGATCAGATAGAGGAGGTGAATTCATAGATTATGACTTTGCTGACCTATGCAATGAACATGGCATAAAACAACAATTTACTATTGGAGGGACACCTCAGCAGAATGGAGTAGCAGAGAGACAAAACATATATGTTCAACAAATTGCCAGAGCCATGATGCAAGAGAACAATATTCCTCAAACCTTCTGGGCAGAAGCAGTGCACATAGCAGTACATATCCTTAATAAAGCTCACTTAAGGCCAAACAGTGACAAAACTCCCTATGAACTGTGGCATGGAAGGCCAGCATCAATCAAACATTTCAAAATCTTTGGCAGCAAGTGTTACATAAAGAATAATGATGAAAATCTTGGAGAATTTGATGCAAGAGTATATGAAGGAATATTTCTAGGATATGCATCCAAAAGCAAAAGGTACAGGTGCTACAACAAGACTCTTCGAAAAATAGTAGAAAGCATTGATGTGAGTTTTAATATAAATAACTTATCAAATTTAAGTAATCTATTAATATTTAACCTATTTCTATTTCCTTATATAATTAAACTATTTGATAACTTACAAAAAAAATTATCACATTCTCATACTAAAAATTATATAGGATAACCTACCAAAAAAGCATGGAAGTCTCATAACAATTCAAGTTAACTTACTCTCTTTTAAGCATTAAATGCTATAAATAAATAATGGGTAAAGCTTTTTTAACCTTTAACCTTTAATATATATATATGGGGTTCGAAACTGTTATGAAATTAAATAAAATAAAAATATCCGGTTTTCATGGTATAAACGGTTTTCATTGACCAATAGGCCTTTGCCGTGTAAGTCAGCCCAAGGCCGGAAGAGCATCCGTTATATCATGTTTATAAATATCGAGATCATGGCGGAGTGGATGAGGAGGAGGAGGATTTGATGAGCGGGCGGTGAAGAAAATGAAGTTACTTAAGGTGATGGATCTTGTAAAAGAAACTTGCTCGCACACTCTTCATTCATTAACGCTGGGATTAGTTGATGCATTTGCAGAAAGAGGGAATGACTGGTTGTCTTCCCAAGCGGGTGTCACCATCTGCATTGTCTGTGCAGAGGAATGTTTGAAGGCAGAGGACACGAGAGGACACTTTCTGTAATGTCTGGGCCAAGCACTTTCTTATTAAGATAAACGAGGGGCATGGATCCTCAATGTGACGAAGAAAGTTGGTGATTGCGAAGTGAACACTAGGGCACCACTTCACTTTCACTTTCTCTTTCTCTTTCTGGTTGTCGTCAATAGGAAGCGATCGATATTACAGGATCCTTATAATGTCTTCGTCACACATGATATTACAATGCACTTAATCCGCTTGCTCTGTCCCTGGCTTATCTGACCAAGGAAGTGACGCGTCCAGCAGACATTGCAGAAAGTGTGACCACAATCCATCATTGTGCTGTCCTCCTCTGCACACACATCACATCACAGATGGTAACTACAGAATTTGTAGATTAATGCGGTCTAATGGTCGCAACACCCGCTTGCGAAAACAATCACTCAATTTCTCTTTTGGCATATGCATCCAGCAATCGTTAATGTAAATAGTGGATTAAGAGGATGCGAGCATGTTTTTCCTTTACATCTGCAAAGATCATATCTATCATCTTACGTAGAAAATTTCTCTGTGGTCGCAATAAAAAATCTTGTCTGACGAAGAAGCAAAACGTTAATATGAGCAGTGGGCAATGAGAAGGGAATGCTACCCTAGATCGCCACAACGATGTACAATATTTCTTACCAAAATCACATTCCATAGTATTGTCGGTATGTTTTTTGATATTGATTTCAAGTTATGCAGTGCCATTAATGTCAAGCTCATGGGAGCTAAACCAATATTGCATTTGTAATAATGGTTATTTAATGATTTTCTTTCTGAAATTTTTCTTTCTTCCCTTAGAAGTAAGGCAAGGAAAATCCCATTCATAAATTTGACATTTTACAACTTGTAAAAAATCGAATTTACCAAATCAAGAAAGTTGATTTCTTTGCATTCACATTCTCCTCCACGTAAATGTAAATGACAGAGGATTTATACGGCCACAGCCTTACCTTGCAAGAAGATGGGACCTCTTCTTGCTTCTAAGGGCAGAAATAAAATCGTTTCGTTAAGGAACAATTACTACAAATGAAATATTTGGTTGAAGAAACATGTAATCATGATCAGCTCAAGCGGAAATTGCATCCTTTAACATGAAACTTAAATCCTCTACTAGGATATTCAATCACTTCAGCTCATCAATCCTATAATAGGGTGTTGAATAAACTTAAATCCTCTACGAGGGTATTCAATCACTTCAGATCATCAATCCTATAATAGGGTGTTAGAATCACTCGAGAAGCTAGCAAACACAATCTTATATTAGGATGTTGAATCACTCCAGAAGCTAGAAAACACATTTAGGGTGTTGAATCACTCAAGAAGTTACCAAACACAATTTAGCTAGGGTGAAAGAAAAACATGGTTCTATCTCATTTATCTCATTTATATTTAGATTAGTATTATTTATTTTAAATGTATTAAACTACCCAAATTTTGGATGAAGTATATGTTTAACTTTTTTTTTTATTAAATGGATTTTTTTTACTGTTACCATAAATTTAATTCATTAGTAGAATAATACATAAAATTAAATTATTATTAACAATTTATTTAATTAATAAAATAATGTTTTTAATGAGAAAATATTCTAAATTTTTATAAAAGGGAAAGTTAATCAATGTATTAATAATCCATGAAAAATAAATTGAAAATGTAAATAAACTTTTATAATGATAGTCATAGGGTTGATCCAAACAAATGGGAGCCAAAATTGTGTTTATAACTACCCATTAGATCATACTCAATAAATCTCTTTAACCCAAAGAATTCATAAATCTAAGGCAACACATATATCTAGACCATGAAGCTCTCACACTCAAAGAAATTCCAATGCTCTCATATTATTTACATTTTAAGATACATAAATTTCACAATGATGACAATTTGCACATAGATCTAGATCATCATTTTAGTTTGGGTTAGTTTTACAACATTAAAATCTATGGCTTTCTCCGCTTCACTTTTGGTGAAGCCCAACCCGGTGAAATAGTTGTCAATCCGAGTGTACCAAGCACGAAAAGTTTGCTTCAGCCATACAGTGCTCTCTTGAGTCAGCACACATGTGATTCACAGTCGAAGATCTCGAAACCTTCTGGATGATCTATGTACACTTCTTCCTCAATAACTCCATTGAGGAACGCAGTTTTCACATCCATCTAATGAATGCACCACCCCATCTGTGCTAAGAGTGCAAGGATAGATCTAATGGAAAATTACCTCGTGACTGGTGCAAAAGTCTCATCATAGTCGTTCCCCTCAATATGTGAGAATCCCCGAACCACAAATCTGGCCTTATACTTCTCCACACTCCCATCAGCAACTTGCTTTACGCTGTAGGTCCATCTAGATCCAACCACTGATTTGTCGACTGGTCCTAGGACTACCTTCCATGCACTATTCTTGATCATGGAGTCATACTACTCTACCATAGCATCAACCCAAGTTGTTTTCTACACTTCTTCCTGAAAGGAAGATGGTTCTGTCACAATACACTTTCTCATAAGAGCTATGTATCTAGTAAACATGTCAGGAGACTGTCTCCATCTACACAATGAAGTAGGGGCTCCTACATTCTTTGCTCCATCAAGTCTCAATCTATCAGCTTCTGTGGTGCGTCTTCTGCCATTTCTAATGGATGGCTATGCATGAGTTTTTTCTACCACTCCATGATCCTCTACACGTGGTTGCTCCACATCTTGAGGCTCATCCTTGGGAACAAAGAGTTCCTCCTATGCATGCAAATCCAGCTTCCTCTCAAGGGACAATCACATGGATTTATCCTCATCAAATTTTATATCGCGTCGCACAATAATCATTCTGTTGTTTGGAAAATACATTCAATAGTTGTAACATTGTTACCGATGAAATAGGTAACCTAACCTCAAAACGGGAACTCTAGCCCAAAAAGACTCAAAAAACATGAAAAAACACCCCAAAAACAAAAAAAGTGTATTCTAGAACGCACTTGGTTTTTTTTGAAGGTCAAATTTCAACATTTTATAAAATTATTGCGCCAGAGGCGCTCTACAGCCCAGTATATAGGGATGTGTAGATGTAACGTGTGTAATGTAAAAATTTGATATGTCATGCCCAATATATAGAGATATGTAGATGTAATGTGTGTAATGTAAACTTTTGATATGTCGAGCCCAATATATAGAGATGTGTAGATGTAATGTGCGTAATGTAAACTTTTGATATGTTAGAGTGTATATAGATGTGTAGATGTCATGTGAGTAATGTAAACTTTTGATATATTTAGCACTTTAATACCATGGGCTCAATACCATGGGCCAAATACCATATTTATAAAAGAGGTATGGTAAATAAATATAATATAAATAAACCATATATAGTAAATAAATAAAAAGGCTTTTTATATTTACTCCATAATCCTATTTATATTTATGAACATCAAAAATTGGTTTTATTTAGGTGAATCCTGAGCTAAATATCATGGGCCAAATTGTTATTAATACATGCCAAAAAAGAATTATTATCCATAATATTATTATTATTATTATTATTAATTCTAGTATTCACATTATTATATTATAATATTAATATTATTAAATTTAATTAATGTAAAATTTTGATATGTCCGAGTGTATAGAAATGTACCATTTTAATACCATGGACTGAATACCATGGGCCAAATACCATATTTATAAAAGAGATGTGTAGATGTAACGTGTGTAATGTAAAAATTTGATATGTCAGGCCCAATATATAGAGATGTGTAGATGTAATGTGTGTAATGTAAACTTTTGATATGTCGAGCCCAATATATAGAGATGTGTAGATGAGCACAATATATAGAGATGTGTAGATGTAATGTGCGTAATGTAAACTTTTGATATGTTAGAGTGTATATAGATGTGTAGATGTCATGTGAGTAATGTAAACTTTTGATATATTTAGCACTTTAATACCATGGGCTGAATACCATGGGCCAAAAACCATATTTATAAAAGATGTATGGTAAATAAATATAATATAAATAAACCATATATAGTAAATAAATAAAAAAGGCTTTTTATATTTACTCCATAATCCTATTTATATTTATTTATATTTATGAACATCAAAAAGTGGTTTTATTTAGGTGAATCCTGAGCCAAATACCATGGGCCAAATTGTTATTAATACATGCCAAAAAAGCATTATTAACCCTATTATTATTATTATTATTATTATTAATTCTAATATTCACATTATTATATTATAATATTAACATTATTAAATTTAATTAATGTAAAATTTTGATATGTCCGAGTGTATAGAAATGTACCACTTTAATACCATGGACTGAATACCATGGGCCAAATACCATAACTGGAAGAGGGACATAAAAAATAAATAGAATATAAATAAACCATAGGTATGGTTTATGTCCCTCTTCTAGTTATGGTATTTGGCCCATGGTATTCAGTCCATGGTATTAATGTAAACTTTTGATATGTCATGCCCAATATATAGAGATGTGTAGATGTAATGTGTGTAATGTAAACTTTTGATATGTTGGGCCCAATATATAGAGATGTGTAGATGTAATGTGTGTAATGTAAACTTTTGATATGTCAGAGTGTATATAGATGTGTAGATGTCATGTGAGTAATGTAAACTTTTGATATATTTAGCACTTTAATACCATGGGCTGAATACCGTGGGCAAAATACCATATTTATAAAAGAGGTATGGTAAATAAATATAGTATAAATAAACCATATATAGTAAATAAATAAAAAGGCTTTTTATATTTACTCCATAATCCTATTTATATTTATGAACATCAAAAAGTGGTTTTATTTAGGTGAATCCTGAGCTAAATATCATGGGCCAAATTGTTATTAATACATGCCAAAAAAGCATTATTAACCCTAATATTATTATTATTATTATTATTAATTCTAGTATTCACATTATTATATTATAATATTAATATTATTAAATTTAATTAATGTAAAATTTTGATATGTCCGAGTGTATAGAAATGTACCACTTTAATACCATGGACTGAATACCATGGGCCAAATACCATTTTTATAAAAGAGGTATGGTAAATAAATAGAATATAAATAAACCATAGGTATGGTAAATAAATAAAATGTCTTTTATCATTTACTCCATAATCCTATTTATATTTAGGAACACTCAAAAATTGGTTTTATTTAGGTGAATCCTCAACTAAATACCATGGGCCAAATTAAAGTACACTATATGCATTTCCTATCTCAGGTAACAATAAACATGTAAACGTAAATGTAAAAATAATGTTTAATATTTAAAATTTAAAATTTAATCTAATTAATCTAATGTCGGCCGTATTGAAAAATCACTTCTCTCCCTACATATATAAATTTAACACAGTGGGCAAAATACCACATTTTTCTATTTCTCTTCCATTTTATATTGGAGGGAAAAGAGAGAGAGGGAAAGAGAAGAGAGATGGGGGAAGAGAGAGGGAGGTAGGAGAGGAAGGGAAAGAGAGGAAGGAAGAGAGAGATGAGTAGAGAGGGAGGGATATAGAGCTGGAGTTGGAAGGTCAGAGAGGGAGGGAAGAAGAAATGCATAGAGAGAGCGAGAAGTGGAGAGAGAGAGGGAGTGACAAGGGAGAAATAGAGAGAGTATGTGTATGTTTGGGGGTGAGATAACGAGAAAAATAAGGAGAGATGGAGGGAATGGGGGGAGAAGGAGAGAGGTAGGAATATAGTAACATAGTTGGAGGGTGAAGAGAGGGAGAGAGAGGGAGATAGAGAGAGAGATAGATGTGGAAGAGAAAGGGATAGAGGGGAATGAAGAGAGAGAGGATGTGAGAGAGTGGAGAGGGAGGGAAAAGAGATGGATTTGGAGGGGGGAGAGAGGGAAGATTATTTCTTGCACTTGATGCGTTGATTTCAGTGTGGATGGTGATTTCTAATGTATATTTTGATAGATCAAGAGTAATGTAAACTTTTGATATGGTAATTTTTAATCATATTTGATTGCTTGCACTAGATGCATTGATATCAGTGTAGATGTTGGTTTCTAATCTTATTTTATTACTTCCACTAGATGCATTGATTTCAGTGTAAATACAGATAATATCAAACTCTGGATCCAGAGTAATGTATTTACATAGGGAGTGAGAAGTGGAGAGAGAGAGGGAATGACAAGGGAGAAATATAGGAGTCTGTGTATGTTTGGGGGTGATATAAAGAGAAAAATAAGGAGAGATAGAGGGAATGGGGGGAGAATGAGAGAGGGAGGGATATAGTAACATAGTTGGAGGGTGAAGAGAGAGAGAGAGAGGGAGATATAGAGAGAGATAGACGTGGGAGAGAAAGGGATAGAGGGGAAGGAAGAGAGAGGATGTGAGAGAGTGAAGAGAGGGAGGGAAAGAGAGATGTAATTGGAGGGGGGAGAGAGGGAAGATGATTTCTTGCACTCGATGCATTGATTTCAGTGTGGATGGTGATTTATAATCCTATTTTTCTTGCAATATATGCATTGATTTTAGTGTAGATGTTGAGAGTGTGTGTGTGTGTGTGTGTGTGTTGGGGGAGGAAAGAGGATTGGAAGGAAAATAGAGAGAGAGAGGGAGAGAGAGAGAGATAATTGGATTACAAAGAGAGAGAGAGGAAAAGATAGAGGAAGGTAGGAGAGGAAGGACAACAGAGAGGACATGAGAGAGAGGAAGAGAGTTATGGGGGAAGAGAGAAAAATGGAGGGCAAAGAAAGAGAGAGAGAGAGAGAGAGGAAAGACGAGAGAGAGGATGAGAGAGGGAGGGATATAGAAGGAGAGATGGAAGGATGGAGAGATGGAGTTGGAGGGGGAGAGAGGGAGGGAAGAAGGAATACATAGAGAGTGAGAAGTGGAGAGAGAGATGAAGTGACAAGGGAGATATAGAGAGAGTGTGTATATGTTTTGGGGTGAGATAAAGAGATAAAGAAGGAGATATGGAGAGAAGGAGAGAGGGAGGGATATAGTAACATAGTTGGAGGGTGAACAGAGAGGGAGATATATATGTGGGAAAGAAATGGAGAGAGAAGAAGGAAGAGGGAGGATGCGAGAGAGTGGAGAGATGGAGGGAAAGAGAGATGTAGTTAGAGAGGGGAGATGGGGAAGTAGATGGTGATTTATAATCCTATTTGATTGCTTGCACTAGATGCATTGATTTTAGTGTAGATGTTGATTTCAGTGTATAGGAGGAGAGATGGAGGGAAAGAGAGATGTAGTTCAAGGGGGGATATAGGGAAGTAGATGGTGATTTATAATCCTATTTGATTGCTTGCACTAGATGCATTGATATCAATGTAGATGTTGGTTTCTAATCCTATTTTATTACTTGCAATAGATCCATTGATTTCAATATAGATGTCGATTTCTAATATTATTTGATTACCTGCATTAGATGCATTGATCTGAGTGTAGATGTTGTTTTGTAATCTTATTTGATTGTTTGCATTAGGTGCATTGATTTCAGTGTAAGCACACAAAATTATTAACAATGTACATTAATATTTGTGTTATAGTAAATCAACCTATTAATATTGAAGAGCAAGAGAGACAATGTATGATGTTTAGTATGAAAAGATGAAAAAACTAACAAGGGTGACAATAAGAATAAAAAAAGAAAATAATTTTAGATTGATCACAATGAATACTATTTGTAATTGACTACATTATTATTATTTTCATTTTCTATCATTCAACACTATTACAATGTCACTTTGCATTAAAAAAAATTATTTCATCATTAAATTTATTAACAATATTTATCATCTCAAAAAACTGAGGTAACTAAGAAAATTTTAAAATTAAAATGACCGGATAAATATCAGACATATTTAGCATATATAAAATTATTATATTTATATTATCTGTATTTACATATTATTGAAAGGAAGGAAGGAAAACAGAGAGGACATGAGAGAGAGGAAGAGAGTTATGGGGGAAGAGAGAAAATTGGAGGGAAAAGAAAGAGAGAGAAGGGGGGGGGGGAGAGAGAGAGGAAGGATGAGAGAGAGGATGAGAGAGGGAGGGAGATAGAAGGAGAGATGGAGTTGGAGGGGGAGAGAGGGAGGGAAGAAGGAATACATAGAGAGTGAGAAGTGGAGAGAGAGATGAAGTGACAAGGGAGATATAGAGAGAGTGTGTATATGTTTTGGGGTGAGATAAAGATATAAAGAAGGAGATATGGAGAGAAGGAGAGAGGGAGGGATATAGTAACATAGTTGGAGGGTGAAGAGAGAGGGAGATATATATGTGGGAAAGAAATGGAGAGAGAAGAAGGAAGAGGGAGGATGCGAGAGAGTGGGTAGATGGAGGGAAAGAGAGATGTAGTTAGAGAGGGGAGATAGAGAAGTATATGGTGATTTATAATCCTATTTGATTGCTTGCACTAGATGCATTGATTTTAGTGTAGATGTTGATTTCAGTGTATAGGAGGAGAGATGGAGGGAAAGAGAGATGTAGTTCAAGGGGTGAGATAGGGAAGTAGATGGTGATTTATAATCCTATTTGATTGCTTGCACTAGATACATTGATATCAATGTAGATGTTGGTTTCTAATCCTATTTTAATACTTGCAATAGATCCATTGATTTCAATATAGATGTTGATTTCTAATCTTATTTGATTTCCTGCATTAGATGCATTGATCTTAGTGTAGATGTTGTTTTGTAATCTTATTTGATTGTTTGCATTAGGTGCATTGATTTTAGTGTAGACGTTGATTTCTGATTTGATGTACATTGATGGTACATTAATTTTAAAGTAATTGAATTAAGATTGTGCATTGGTTTCAGTGTAAGCACACAAAATTATTAACAATGTACATTAATATTTGTGCTATAGTAAATCAACCTATTAATATTGAAGAGCAAGAGAGACAATGTATGATGTTTAGTACAATAGTTCAAGCTAAATATTTAAATAGTTTATTATTTCAATTGTCCTTTTCATATAATTGATATGAAAAGATGAAAAAACTAACAAGGGTGACAATAAGAATAGAAAAAGAAAATAATTTGAGATTGATCACAATGAATACTATTTATAATTGAATACATTCTTATTATTTTCATTTTCTATCATTCAACACTATTACATTGTCACTTTGCATTAAAAAAAATTATTTCGTCATTAAATTTATTAACAATATTTATCATCTCAAAAAACTGAGGTAAATAAGAAAATTTTAAAATTAAAATGACCAAATAAATATCAGACATATTTATCATATATAAAATTATTATATTTATATTATCTGTATTTACATATTATTGATAAAATTAATCATATTTTCGATAGATTTTCCTTGGCTGCACACGACTGAAACCAGCCTAGATCCATCTTAACTCTGGATCTATCAAGTGCCGAGAGGGATCAAATCTCTCAAGTTGCAAACCTTTCCTCAATTTTTGCACTAAAAAAAAAAAAAAGGTTTGCACCTCTAGATATTTGATCCCTCTCGGCGCTTGATAGATCCAGAGTTAAGATGAATCTAGGCTGGTGCTAAAAACAAAATTGTTTCTTGAAAAAAAAATTGAAAAAACACTCTCAAAACAAAACCAGTTAATTCTGGAATAACAAAAAAAAACATTGTATCATATTTTTGACATTTTTAAAAATAGAGATAACATTTTTTAATTTTTAAAATTCAAACATTAAAAAAAACCTAAAATTTAAGAAAAAAATAAATTTAAAAAAATAAAAACATTTTAAAGCTTAAAATTTAAAAATAAAAATAAAAACAAAATAAAAATTTTAATTCAAACATTAAAAAAAACCTAAAATTTAAGAAAAAAATAAAAAATAAAAAATTTAAAGATTAAAATTTCAAAATATATAGAAATAAAAAAATAAAAATAAAAATATTAAAATTAAATTTAAAAAATAAAAAATAAATAAAAAGAAAAAGAAGTTAAAAAAAGAAAGAAATTATAAAATAAAATATAGAAATTAAATTTAAAAAAGAAAATGAAAATGTTTATTAAATTTTAAAAAAAATTAAATTAAATTTTAAAATAAAAAATTAAATTTAAAGAAATATATTAAATTAAATATATATATATATATATATTAAAATTAAAAGTAAAAAAATCAAAAATTAATTAAAAATAAAAAATGAAAAATAAAATACACTAAAAATATTAAATTTGAAAAAATATATATTAAAAAAACAAATAGATTTTAAAAAATAAATTAAATTTAAATTATAAAAAATATATATATATATATATATATATATATATATATATATATATATATATATATATATATATATATATATATATATATATATACTTATTAAAAATATATATATTAGATTTTATTAAGTTTAAAAAAAAATTGTTAATATTCAAATATAAAATTAAATTTAAAAGAAAATATTAAATTTTAACAAATAAATGAATAAACAAATAAATTTTGAAATAAAAAATAAATTTTAAATATAAAGAAAAAAAAAACATTGTTAAAACAAAAAGTTAAAAAACTTTAAAAATCAATTAAAATTGAAAAATTGAAAAAAATAAATTAAAAAATAAAATATATTAAATAAAAAATAAAATAAAAAACAAATTAATTTGAAAATATTAAGTTTAAAAAAAAAAAAACAATTTTAAATACACAATTTTAATTGATATAAAAAAATATAAATTTTTTATGTAATTAAAAAAATAATAATAAAAAATTAAAAAATTAAAAAAATATTAAATTCAGTTAAATAAATAAATAATTTACTAAATTTTAAAAAATTAAATGAAAAAACTAAACATAAAATTTAATAATAAAAAATAATATGAAAAAAAAAATCAATTAAATGAAAATAAAAAAAATACAAAATTTGATAAAAATTAAAAACAAAATTTAGAAAAAAAAGTTAAAATTAAAAAAAATGTTAAAATAAAAAAAAAAAAAAAAAAAAATTGAATTAAACAAAAAAATAAATAAATAAATAAAATTATATATTAAAATAAATAAATTAATTAAATTAAATAATATATATATATATATATTAAAAATTTTAAAAATAATAATAATAATAATTTTTTTATCGTGGTGGCACCACTAATCGGCCTCCTGTCCAGGTGGCAGCGGAGGCCGGCGACTAGCCGGGAGGCCGATTCCGAGAATCGGCCTCCCGTGGCGAGAAGATGGTTCCAGGAATCGCCCTCCCACGGCGCGGGAGGCCGATTCCGGAAATCACCCTCCCACGACGGGAGGGCGATTCCCAAAATCGGCCTTCCGCAGCGAGAGGCCGATTCTGGGAATCACCTTCTCGCGACGGGAGGTCGATTCTGGGAATCTCCCTCCCGCGGCAAGAGGTCGATTCCGGGAATCGCCCTGAGGTTGATTCCGAGAATTGCCCTCCCGCCGCGGGAGATCGATTCTAGGAATTGCCCTCCAGCCGGAGGAGGGCGATTCCCGAAATCGGCCTCCCGTGGCGGGAGGTCGATTCCTAGAATCGCCCTGAGGCTGATTCCGCGAATCACCCTGAGGCTGATTCCGAGAATCGCCCTCCCGCCGCAGGAGGTTGATTCCGGGAATCGCCCTTGCGGCAGGATGCCGATTCCAGGAATCACCCTCCCATCGCGAGAGGGAGATTCCCGGAATCGCCCTCCTGCGGTGGGAGGCCGATTCCCAAAATCGGTCTCCCGCCGCGGGACGTTGATTCCCCCAATTGGTGGCGGAGGCCAACTGCTCGGCAGGCGGGGGGCTGCATGCAGCCTCCCCGCCCGCCCAGCGGCCGGCCTCCCCCGCCTCCTGGGCGAGAGGCAGATTGGCGGCACCACCACGATCAAAATTTTTTAATTTTTTTTTTAATTTTTTTTTTTTAATTTCATTTTTTTTTAATTCAAAAAATTTAAAATTATTTTTTTTTAATTCAATTTTTTTTATTTTAAATTTAATTTGTTTTAATTTTTTGTTTTTAAATTTAATATTTTAGATTAATTATTTTTTAAAATTTAAAATTTATTTATTAAATTTATTAAATTTTAATTTAATTTTTTTTTTTTTAACCTTTTAGTTTATTTAATTTTTCATTTTTAAAATTTATAAATTGTTTCATTTAAAAAAAAATAGTAAATTTATGGATATTTGTTTTTTAATTATTTGCACGTGGTTGTTTTCATTTTTTTGTCTTTTAATGATAGTTTTTTTTTTTTTTTTTTTTTTTTTAATTTTAAATTTTGTTTTTTTTTTTTATATTTTTTTTTTTTTTTAATTTTAAAATTTGTATTTTTTTCTTACGCTGTCATTTTTTTTTAATTTAAATTTTTAAATGACTTTTCCTTTGTATTTTTATTTTTTTATCTAAATTTTAATTTTGTAGTTTAAATTATTTTTAAATTTTCTTTATTTTTTTTAATTATGCGGTTTTTTTTAATAACTTAGAAAAAAATGTTTTTGATGTTTTTTTTTTGGTTAATTTTTATGCTTTTAAATTATGTGTTTTTTTTTTCGTATTTTATTATTTTTTGAGAAATATATATATATATATATATATATATATATATATATATATATATATATATATATATATATATATATATATTCGTTTTTGGTTAAATTTTTTATTTTTACGAGTTAATTTTGTTTTTTTTTTTTTTTTACATTTTTATTGGTTTTTTTATTATATATATATATATATTATCTAAGTTTTGTGTTTTATTACCAGCATGAAAATCACCACTCTAAAAAAAAAGGTTGATGCTGCATCAATACGTTTCAAAATTAGCATGAAAATCACCACTTTAAAAAAAAAAAAAGTTGATGTTGCATCAATACGTTTCAAAATTAGCATGAAAATTACTAACATTTTAAGACAAATATTCATACTTCATAAATAAAAATATTGGAGTGTCAAAAATGTGCTCAAAAAAAAAGAAGGTGATTCTGCATCACCACTTTTCAAAATCGGGGGCTTTTTATGCTACCAAAAAAAAGTAGGTAATAGTGCGGTTACCTATTTCATCGGTAACATTGTTTTCTGGGGAATTTCAGTTTACCCCAAAAATATCCTAATCTCAATTGTTGGTTCCAACTTCTTCCTAGCGTCTTTGGACACATGCACATAAACATATGAGCTAAAATCTTAAAAAGTGAAACATTAGGTTTCTTACCAGTAAAAGCCTCTTCTGGTGTACTCATGCCAACTATTCTATGAGGACAACAATTTTGCACATATACTGTTGTGTTGCATGCCTCCACCCACAGATGCAATGGTAGGCCCTAATCATGAAACATCGCTCATGCTGCACCCACAATTGTTCAGTTATTTCTCTCATCAACCCCATTCTGCTGTGGGTTATGAGGTGCTATCAATTCTCTTCAAATTCCTTCTTTGCTGTAGAATTTATTGAATTTGTTAGAGATTTACTCACCACAATTGTCGCTCGTAAGAGCCTTCACTTACTTCCCCATGTCTTTCTCCACTGGTGCTTTAAATTCAAGAAACTTTGAGAATTTCTGATCTTTCTTTTGCATGAAGTAGATCCATCACTTACGAGAAAAGTCATTAACACATATCACATAGTACTTACACTTTTCTGTCGAAGCAGTAGAGAATGGTCCACACATGTCTGAGTGGATTCTCTCAAGGATTTCCAAAGCTCGATTCTCCTTTTCATGAAAGGTGGCCTTTGCATACTTCCCCATGGTACAACCCTTTCATGTGTCTAACTGAGAAAGTGTTCCCATTGGAAGTCCTGTAGAAATATGTTGCATGACTTTCAAGGCTCCGTGGTGTGAATGGCCCAATCTCCTGTGCCATAAGTCACCCTCATCTCGACTCACTAGTGAGCCTTGGTATTGCACCAAGAGTGCTGAAACTCCCAGGGGTTACCCTACTTTACTTTATCAACCCAAGGTTCATACAAACTTTGAGGTGACAGTGCTATATATACTGCAGATGCATTTGTTCATGTCTTCCTCTTCTGCTTTACTAACGGGTGCTATTTCTTAAACTATGAGAACAACTTGAAAGTAAATTGCTAGAAGGAAATGACAGAAAGGAAACTAAACTAAATTGTTGAAAGGAAATGAAAAGAATGAAACTAATTTAATTCGCAGGAAAAAAATAGCAGAAAGGAAACTAATTCTAAACCAAAATTAACTTGGCCAAACAACTAAATGCACTCTACTTATCCTATGATCTATCTACCATGCTCCTATCCATGCAACTAAGCTATCCATGACTTAATTCTAATTAAAACTAGTTAATTTGCAGCTTGGAGGGGAGAAAAGGGCTAAAAGAGGCTAATGGGGGCTTTTACACATGAAACGAGGTTTGGAATCAGAAAGAGGGGGTTAAACCCTTATGAAACTTTAATATAGTGCGAGAAATGACTTTGGAGTAGAAAGAATTCAAAAGTGTGATGGCAGAGTGTGATGGAGGACAAAAGTTTCCATATGCGATGTCACAATCACAATACCACAAGTTTAAAGGAATAATGTTAAAGACTAACATGAACGAACTAAAATTTGCAAAGTGAGATTTGCAGCGGGGTAAAAGTTGGGGGTTGCGGTCTACGATGTGGTAACTTCTGTGAATTTTGAAGTGCGATGAGTGACGATCGGCGAAATTAGCAGTAAGTGTTATGCGAAAAGCTAAATGATGTGAAGTGTGATTTGCGATGTGGTAAAATTTGCGGGTTGCAATCTATAATGTGGTAAGTTTTGCGAAGTGCTAGGTGCGACGAGTGATGTGGTGGAGTTATCGCATAGGCGGAATGAGCGGTAAGTGTTATGTGAAAAAGGTAAACGGTGCGATTTGTGATTTCGCAATATCGCAATCGGCAAGAACGAGCAGTAAGTGTTAAGGGGAAAAGATAAATGATGCGAAGTGCAATTTGCGATGGGCGATGTGGTGGTGGGATCGACAGTGGAGCACGGTCACAATATCGCAATCGGAAAGAAAAAGCGGTAAGTGTTAAGGGAAAAAAGGAAAAGTTGCGATTTGCGAAGTGCGATGTACAGTGGAGGGAGACTCGAGGAGAAAAGGCAGAGGTTGGGTTTTTGATGGTTTTGAATGGTTTTTCAGGTGTTTTTCATAAAAAGGGTAAGGCAGTGATAATAAGTGGGAAAAAAACAGATATGGAGGGAGATGGAAGACAAAGCGGGAGGTGCTGGAGAACTTCCCTTTGGGCTATAATGCATGTACTTGCTATCAACCTACCTATTTATGCAAGAAAGATAGACAATATGTTCATGAAGATACAAGCACTGATCTAATCTATTTTCAATAAATCATAATCGAGGAAGCATTTTTGGTATGTGGGAAAAGGTCTACCCTCCTCGAGCTCTATTGACAGAGTTGAGAGGGGAAGGCTGGCCTCACAACTTCATGGAGTTTATCAGCTATCCTACCACTCTGCAAGAAAAATAAATCTATAGTAAAATACAATGAGACATGAACTAAAACATCAATAAAAATACCATCAAACTAACTAAATGTTCAGGAGAAAAACTAGCTAACGACATGAAAGAAAAGAATGGAAATAGAAAAGAAGCTGAGGTACATGGGTTGGGACCAAACCCACGAGCCCAAATCTCTGGAACTAGATCAATAAATGGCATCTCTCTACTCATTTCATAAAAATAATAGTCTGTTACATCCATCAAAGTTTTAACGAAGCCTCATGGCTTTACAGCAAAACTTCGAATCCAATGGAATGGAATGGAAGTGGAGTCCCCTAATTAGCTCTTGATCAGCTTTATTTATCCTAAAGGACGGCTACCAACAACTCCCTAAAACATAGTGATTGAGTCCACTTTAATTCCAAGTAAACCATCGATTGAGTGCACTTCGTCTTCAATTTTCTTGGCTCCCTTTGATAGTTAAGGAGGGTGGAAAACCCCCTTGAATATCTCCAATATTTCTCCATAACTTCCTGACATTGTGCTCATTTATTCTCCAATCTTGATCTTCCATTGGCAGGGAGCAAGTCCCTAAATCATCTCCTTCTCCAGCCCAATATTCTCACAATATTTTACTAAAATAACCAATATTAGGCACAAATATTTAATTACCTTTAAAACTTCCTAAGAAAATATTAAAGCATAAGAAAACATTATTAAGTGTAGAAGGAGAGATTTAATATATCTTTTTATGTGCCTTAAAGAAAACAAAAACAAAAACAAAAAAAAATTATGTCTAATATACTATAGATGGGCCTAAGGAAGGTTAGTTGTGCCTTAATTTATGTCTAATTTAGAGGCTCATCATCACCCCCCTACTGAAATTTTTGCTCATCCTCTTAGCAACCTATTCATCCTCCCTACCTTATGGTCTTTCCTGCATGCTGGCTTATTTCATTTTCTATTTTATTGGCCCATGTGCTACTCTTCTGCTAATCTTCTTGCTTTTATTATTGCTGCAATTCTTCTTGTAGGTGCTTCATGGAGGTCATTAGATGCCCTAAGTAAATCTGTTTTGCATGCCAAGAGGCGGTGGATCCACCTTTTATTTGATTTTTTTTTTCTCTCTCTTTTTTTTTCTTTTTTCTTTTTCTTCTTTTTATTGCATGTAAAGTAAACTCATAGTTTTTTTTTTTTCCTGTGAATTGAGTTCACCCTTGGTTACCCCTTGGCACTCCTTGTCCTCTATTACAAGGAGCTACTTACTGCACACTTTCTCAAGTCCTTTTTACTTTTTTCTTGTTCCTTTTCTTGGTGGAAAAAGTGAGGCTAGTTGCTAGATAATGCTGAGGTTGCTCTGCTACTGATTTTGGCTATATAAAAAAACTTTCCTTCTCACACTTTTTAATGTTTTATTAAGCTAAAATAGATTTGAAGAAAGGGTTGGATGATTCCATACCTAAGCCTTACCATTGATTTTTTTTTTCATGTGATATTGAAGTTGTTGCTGATATGGTTGTTGAAGTTGTCTTTGGTGGTTCTGAAACTGCATTCGATAATCTGCTTGAGGTCCTTTTGGAGCTTCTGAGCATAGGAGGAGGAAGTCCAAGTTGACTACCTTTCACTAAAGTGTTGACCAAATTTTATTTTTGTGCCAACTTATTGTTTTCTACTTGCAATGGTTGGAGATCACCTGGATTCATCAAAGAGAGATACATGGATAAATGCACAATTTTTTTTTGTTCTATTCTTTTTTTTAAAGGCCTACTAGCTACCTCCATGAGGTTTTCAACTAGAAGGTCTGCCTAGGTGTCTCAAAGGAGGTTTTCACCTAGAATATTTTATTTATTTATTTATTTTTCAACCCAATGACCGCCTCATGGAGGTTTTCAATCAATGATCCAATATCAGACGCCTCAAAGAGGTTTTCATATAAGATTTTATTCTTTCCCTTTTTTTCTTTTCTTTTTTCCTTTTCTTCACTTTCCTACTGTACTTGAAAAAAATAAAACCTTTTTTAAGTATAGGAATACTTCTAATGGAGCCATGTACACATCAAGATTATAGATAAAATCAGGTGCACACTTGGAATACATGCTCTGACATGTACCTGAATATGAGATATGAATTTCTTTGACTGGGATTGTATAAAGTGTTGTTGGAGAAGAGTGTTCTGCTACAGCTTAATGATTGTTTGGAACCATATGGAAATATAGTTGTGATTCCCCTAGTTCACTTGCTGAGTTGGATCACCTTGCATGTCCTCTTCTATTATGACATTCAAATATTCCTCTTTTTGTTGATTGTTATCTTGAACACATGGAGGAAATGCTGGTAAACATGAGGTAACTTTCTCAACATCTGATTTTTATATCTGCTCTTCATCAAGTACAGGCGTTGATTCTTTGATCTCCTCATTCATATCTTCTTCTTATTTATGTTGTCCTTCAATGACATTAATCAAATCTCTTCTTTGAAATACCTTTCTTGAACTAAGATGCAGACCATTTAGATAAAGAGGATATGTTTGGTAGTGTTGTACCTCAGCATTGTAAGTGGGATGAGATACTTCATGGTGTGGGTTTGGAAATGGTGGTACAGGTAGTTTAGTGGCGGTGGATATATGAGATGGATGTGGTTGAGGCTGTGGTTGTGGTGGAGGTGGATGGTAGGGATATCATGGAGTTGGGTATGGAGGATATGGAGGGAAATATTGAGGATATTATGGATTTTCCCAATAAGGAACTTGCCAACCATGTTGCCAAGATTGGTTTTGGGGGTGAGCTGGCCAAGGTTGCCAAGGAGGGAGTGTATCCCAATTAGTTTGAGATGGATGTGAATAAGCTTGAAATTGTGAAGTGGATCCTTGCATCATATCAAGTTGACTAGGTTGCTAGGGTATCCTTGGAGCTACATAACATAGCTTCTTTGGTGATTGCCTTTCTCCATTGTCTTCTTGGTAAAATTCTTTAAACCTGGGAATGATGAACAAAATTTAGTAGGATATGATTCTACATGGACAACAAAAATATCAGCATCTTCTTTTTTCTCATTTTGCATTCTTAACATTTCTACTTATTCACTTAGATTGCTAAGATTTTATGTTTTAAATTTATCAAGCAAATTTCCAAGCTCATCTTGCCTTACCAATGTTGATGTTGATTTACTTACTCTTACCCTTCCTCTTGATATGCGCTTGCGTGTTTCACAAATTTATTAAAATTAAAATTGGTATGCATTTCCTCTACTCATGAAATTAATGAGATCAATCCACTGATCCCTAATTTTTCTAAGTAAGAGGGTTTTCAGTGTGTCAAATCCTAGATGATGCAATTTTTCCCTCTTAACATTATACATGAACCTCTCTATTAGATCCTCAAATCTCTCATCTTCTTCTTGATTCGTTCTAAAAATTTCTTCTCTAAGATCACGATCTTTATATTTTTCTAGAAATATCCTTTGCATATCATTCCATGATCTTATTCAATTATTACCTAAACTCATGAACCATTTAAGAGCTCTATCCTTCAATGTTGCAAGAAACAATCTCAATTTTTTAGTGGATGATAAGTAGCCATAGGACCTACAAAGTATCTCAAATTCAAAGAGAAATGTTTCTGGATCCTTTGTCCTCATACCATGGAAGTTGGGAAGGAAATATTGAGGGATGTTCTTCATAGGTACATTGATGTCCATATCTTGAATGGGAAACCCAATAAGATCTTCTTCATTGTCATCATATCCATCCATCTCTTCTTGCTTCAAAATTCTATGGTGATGTGTTTCTTACTGCACCACGTGGTCAAGGGGGGGGGCTCGGTGTTGGTATCGGAAAAGTTTTTTTTTCAAAAGATTCTGAGTATCCCTACTCCTATGAGGCATGAAAATAATATTTTTTGTATTTTTCAATATTTTGGAAACAACACGAAAAGGAAAGTAGAAAATAATTCTAAAATAGAATCAATGCATCTACTAGACACTTCCCCGAGAACGACACCAAAAAGTGGTGAGCCCTGGTATTGCACCAAGAGTGCTGCAACTCCCAGGGGCTGCCCTACTTTACTATATCAACCAGGGGCTCATACAAACTTTGAGGTGACAGTGTTATATACACAGCAGATGCATTTTATTCATGTCATCCTCTTCTGTTTTACGAAAGGGTGTATTTCTTAAACTATGAGAACAACTTGAAAGTAAATTGTTGGAAGGAAATGATAGAAAGGAAACTAAACTAAATTGTTGAAAGGAAATGAAAAGAATGAAACTAATTTAATTCGCAAGAAACAAATAGCAGAAATAATGAAACCACACTTAACTTGACCAAATGGCTAAACGCACTCTGCTTATCCTATGATCTATTTACCATGCTCATATCCATGCAACTAAGCTATCCATGACTTAATTATAATTAAAAATGTTAATTTGCAGCTTGGAGGGAAGAAAAGGGTTAAAAGAGAGTAATGGGGGGTTTAACATATGAAATGAGGCTTGGAAATGGAAAGATGGGGTTAAACCCTTATGAAACTTTATTATAGCATGGGAAATGACTTTGGAGCAGAAAGAATTCAAAAGTGCGATGGAGGAAAAAGTTGTGATATGCGATGTCGCAATCGCAATATCACAAGTTTAAAGGAATAGAGGTAAATACTAACATGAATGAACTAAAATTTGTGAAGTGTGATTTGCGACGTGGTAAAAGTTGTGGGTTAAGATCTATGATGTGGTAAGTTCTGCAAAGTGCGCAGTGCGACGAGTGACATGGTGGAGTTATCGCATCAGTGGAATGAGCGATAAGTGTTATGTGAAAAGCTAAATGATGTGAAGTGTGATTTGCGATGCGGTAGAAGTTATGGGTTTCCATATGCGATGTGGTAATATCTGCGAAGTGCGAAGTGTGATGAGTGACGTGGTGAAGTTATCGCATCGGCGGAATGAGTGGTAAGTGTTATGCGAAAAGGCAAACGGTGCAATTTACAATTTCTCAATATTTCAATCAGCAAGAACGAGCGGTAAGTGTTAAGGGGAAAAGTTAAATTATGCGAAGTGTGATTTGCAATGGGTGACGTGGTAGTGGGACCGACAGCAGAGTGTGATCGTGATATCGCAATCGGCAATAACAAGCGGTAAGTGTTTTGGGAAAAGGGAAAAGTTGTGATTTGTGAAGTGTGATGTACGGTTGTGGGAGACTCGAGGAGAAAAGGTGGAGGTCGGTTTTTTGATGGTTTTTAAAGGTTTTTCACTTTTTTTTCATAAAAAGGGTAAGGCAGTGAGAATAAGTGGGAAAAAAGCAGAGTTGGAGGGCGTAATAGCAGTGTGTAGAGCGTAACAACAGAGATGGATGGGAGATGGAAGACGAAGAGGGAAGTGCTGAAGAACTTCCCTCTGGGCTATACTGCCTGTACCTGCTATCAACCTTCCTATTTATGCAAGAAAGACAGGCAATATGTTCATGAATATACAAGCACTGATTTAATCTATTTTCAAGAAATCATAAGCGAGGAAGCATTTTTGCTCCATGGGAAAGGGTCTACCCTCCTCGAGCTCTATTGACAGAGTTGATAGGGGAAGGTTGGCCTCACAGCTTCATGGAGTTTATCAACTATCCTCATAATTTGCAAGCAGATTAAATCTACAGCAAAATACAACAGGACGTTAACTAAAACATCAATAAAAATATCGGTAAACTAGCTAAATGTTTAGAAGAAAAACTAGCTAAACGACATGAAAGAGAAGATTGGAAATAGCAGAGAATCTGAGGTACATGGGTTGGGCCCTAACCCATGAGCCCAACTCTCTGGAACTAGATCAATAAAATGGCATCTCTCTACTCATTTCATAAAAATAACAGTCTCTTACTTCCATCAAAGTTTTAACAGAGCCTCATGGCTTTGCAACAAAAATTTGAATCCAATGGAATGGAATGGAAGTGGAGTGGAATGGAAGTCCCCTAATTAGCTCTTGATCAACATTATTTTTCTTAAAGGGAAGCTACCAATAGCTCCCTAAAATATAGTGATTGATTCCACTTTGATTCCAAGTCAACCATCGATTGAGTGCACTTCGTCTTCAGTTTGGTTGGCTGCTTTTGATAGTTAAGGAGGTTGGACAACCCCCTTTAATCTCTCCAAGGTTTATCCATAATTTCCTGAAATTGTGCTCATTTATTCTCCAATCTTGATCTTCCAGTGACATGAAGAAAGTCCCTAAATCATCTCTCCTCCAAATCTGTGTAATCTGCCCAATATTCTCACAATATTGTACAAAAATAACCAATATTAGGCGCAAATATAAAACTACCTTTAAACCTTCCTAATAAAATATTAAAGCATAAGAAAACATTATTAATTGTATAAGGAGAGATTTTATATTTCCTTTTATGTGTATAAGAGAGGTAGATGGGCCTAAGAAAGGTTAGATGGGCCTTAATTTATGTCTAATTTAGAGGCCCATCACTCACCACTTTGTCTGCCTTGCCCATCAATGTTGTGCAGCCATCTACATCAAGTTTATAGATATTCTTAACTTGAATCCCTATATTCTTGTCTTGTCCTGTTGTTTTGTGTCCCAGGAAAGCTTTACCTTCACTGAAAACAACATCATAGCCTCTATCCTCGAACATTGCAAATGAGACCAAATTTTTCTCTGAACCTGGTACATGCATCTCATATTTTAATTGAAAGGTTTTACCTGAGTGTCCTTGGAAGGTAATGGCACCAATTCTGGTAGCACTGTACCACCCATCATCACCCATTTCGATATGCATCTGGAGGTCCTTCTCCTCCAAGCTACTGAAAAGTTCCTTGTCTCCCATCATGTGAAAGGAAGCACCACTATCGAAATACCACACTAATCCCATTACACTTGAAACCATGCATGCAATGAGCAAGAATTCAAGCTCAAATTATGAGGCCAAAGCCTCACCAGCTACAGATCCTGAAGCTTTCTTGTTCTTCTTATTTTGTAGACAATTAGTGGCATAATGCCCATGCTCATGATACTGAAAACACTTCACTCTGGACATGTCACGCTTCTTGCCATCTTTACCAGACTCAAATTTGGAATGAAATTTCTTTCCTTTCCCTTTCTTCACCTTGGCGGCCAAATCACAATTTTCTTCATCATCATTCTTAGATGAATATCCATCTCTGGTATTCCGTTTGAACTCTTCTTGCACCAAATCCGACCAAAGTCATTTCCAATTTGGCAGATTTTCCCTTCCATTGACAGAGTCCTGATAACTATGCCAACTCTTGGGAAGTCTTGGAAGAGCTAGGCTCACCAAATCATCATTGGCAACAGTAATTCCAATGCTCCCAAGCTCATCTCGACATTGGAAAAAATTTGTTAGATATTTTGGCATGGAGTCGCCTTTCTCCATTTTGACCTTCCCGAGTTTATCTTTCAGTTCCAATTTCCTATGGTCACTGCTACTCTAAAATAGATCTTTCAAAGCTTTCCACATTGCATATGGTGTCTCTTTGTCATGGATAATGGAGAAAATGTGGTCTCGTACTCCCTCTAGCAATATCCTCCTTGCCTTTGCAACTTTCTTTTGACATGCATCAAGATTTATAGCATCTGTCACAACGGGTTTGGGAACATCATTGTTAATGAATTCCTTCAATCCATTGTCTTCGAGTACTACCTCCATCCTGTCTTTCCAAGAAATATAGTTAGGGATGCCCTCAAGTGAATACTCCAATCTCAATCCATTGAAATACATTTCTATCTTGAATCATTTGTAGCACCAAGAAAGTATTCTACAAATTCGATTTCTATTCAGTCACAAACTCAGCTTCTTCTTTACTATAGTAATTTCCTATGCTTTGATACGATATATAAATTATACAACATATATGTATATCATGGATTCAAACCGATCTATCAATATACTAAAGCTAGATACTGAAGCGCTTCTACAAATCACTTGCGGAAATTAAACACAATCTCCAATCTCATGACGCAAAGAAAGAATAAAATCGAAACACAACACAGATAATTTCCCAGGGAAATTTTTTTTCTCAAAATCCCACTATATTATGTTGTATATTCAGCACTAAAGCTAGATACTGAAGCACTTCTACAAATCACTTGCGGAAATTAAACACAACCGCCAATCTTATGATGCAATGAAAGAATAAAATCAAACCACAATGCAGATAATTTCCTGGGGAAAGTTTGTGGCTCAAAATCCCACTATATTCTATTGTATATTCAGCATGGATACATGAAAAAAATACAATTCCCTCTCCTCACAAGGGTCTCCAACACTCAGTTATCTGTCTCACACTGTCCTTGAAAAAAACTTACCAATACTTAGCCAATTTCAGCCCTCTCAACATCCTACCTTTCTCACACAATTCATGAGGAATGCAATCCCTAGAGAATAGGAATTTTTTCCTTTGTTAATTGTGCAAGTATGATGGGAAATCCAATGGGTGTTAGGTTGCATGGGTGCACTAGAACTGACATGCATGCAACTAATGATAGTAAATCATTAGTTGCATGTTATAAGTTAATTTATTACAACATGCATTAAACTAATGCACCACTGCACTTCGAACTCTGTTACAACTAGAATTACTCTCCATGCCTCACCAACTACCCTCAACTCCAAATTCATGAGCTAACTAAGTTTATCACACTCAGTTAACTATTACAAGTTATTTTGAGACAATATTACATTTTATTGTTCATTCTAATTAAGGGAAAATTAAAATAGACACTGCACCTAATTTAGCCCACACCAATGTAGGTGTTTCTAAGACCTCCTGGCCCCACACTAGTGTAGGTGCTGCTTGGACCTCCTGGTTCCACACTAGTGTAGGTGCTACAATTTCTTGTTGGACTTCAACAGTATACACATTATTAGGCACATAAGTATTTATTGAAGCTTGAAGCAAAGTAGAGGGAATTGTTAGAGCATAAAATTTTATATTTTTATAAAAAGGAATCTGGTCTCAGTGACTTTGGAAAACAAATAACAAATGCACCTGAAAGGCTATTCAGATCAAGACTTTGTAGTAAATTTCTTAGCCAACCATAGTGAGGGACACCTAATTCTTTTTTTTTTAAATCTAAATTATTCTTCTGTAATAATTCCCTTTGCCTCTATTCAAGCTCTCATGAATCCTTATGAACTTTCCATCTGGAGTAATAATGAGTGTACCTTTTCAAATCACGTGATGCCTTCTCAATATCCTTCTCCTGGTACCACAAGTCTATAAGGGAGATTTGTTTCAGTTGAAAGGGAAAAAATAAAAAGGAAGGATTATGTTTGATCCAACTAAACCAAACCTCTTTACTGCAGGAGGAGATTTTAGGTGAGACAGACTAAAAAAAAAATTCTAAAAAGACATATTCTAAAAATTACAATGTACCATAAATTAAAAATGGGAGAAACACTTTTGTGATACATGTTTTTTTAGAAAGTATATTAATTAATAAATAAAAGTTATTAAAATAAATTGAGTAAATGTTTTTTCATTAAAAAATTGTTTATAATTTTCTTTTTTTAACAAATATTGTAAAAATAAAATAAATTTTCTCTATATAATATTTTACAAAGGTTTATTGATATGTAAATTGTCATGTATATTTCAATTAAAATTAAAATTATGCAGAAAATAGTTAACACTGAAGTAAAAACTCACAAAAATTGATTCTTCCCTTTATTTATCACATTACTTCAATCCTTTGTAGAAATTATACAAGAAGCATGTATATCATGGATTCAATTGATCTAACAATTTACTAATGTTAAATATTGAATCACTTCTAAAAATATTTTTTGGAATTAAAAACACAATCACCAATCTCATGAAGTTAAGAAGAATCAAATCAAACCTCAACACAGATAATTTCCCGGGGAAATATTGCTGCTAAAAACCCCACTATATTCTATTGTATATTCAACATGGATCATGAAACAATTACATACAAAAATATTATCACAAGATCCCTCCAGTACTTAGCCAATTATCTCCATTGTCATACATAAAACTGACCAATAATTATCCAATTTACTGCCTCTAGACAACCTGCTTTTCTTGCGCAACCCCTGATGAATGAAATCCCTAAAGAATAGGAATTTTGGCCTTCCTTGATTGCGCAAGTATCATGGGCACTCCATTGTATGTTTGGTTTCATGGGTGCAACCCAATAATCCTACTACTGATATTCAACTTTCCTTTCACCTAGATCTCAACTAGGTCTCCACTGGATTTGACATGTATGCAACTAATAATAGTAAATCCTCGGTTGCATGTGAAACCACTAATTGTGAATTAATTAATATTTAATTCACTTGATCTCTCACTAGTGTATCAAGTATTTACAAATAGAAAAACTGAGTTTAACTCACTTAACTAAGTTAAACTGATTACAACATGCATTAAGTAATGCACCACTGCACTTTGAACTCTGTTACAACTAGAATTACTCTCCATGCCTCACCAACTACCTCTAACTTGAGATCCACTAGCTAATTGTGTTTATCACTCTCAGTTAACTATTACAAGTTATTTTGAGATTTAGATTACATTTTATTGTCCATTCTGATTAAGGGATAACGAAAATATACATGCACCAAAAATAACACTGTGGGCCCCACCCTAGTGTAGGTGCTTAAAGCACTAGGCGTGCCTGCTGAAATTTCTTGCTCAATCTCAATACTCCCTCTCAACAAGAAAGGAATTATCCTTCACCCTGATCCTGCCTCTATGGTATTCAAATTTTATCCTGGTGAGTGCCTTCGTCGGAATATACGCATCCTGATCTTCCATGGGAATGTACTAAAGAAAAATTATTCTTCTTTGCACAAAATCTCTGAGATGATGGTACCCGATATCTATGTGCTTGGAGCTATCAAGAAAAACAGGATTAATATAGAGTTTAATGCAAATTTTATTATCACAATGAATCATTGTTGGATCGATATGAGAATCAAACAAACCAACCAAGATCTTTCTCATCCAGATAACCTCACATGTAGCTTGACTTGCTGCCATGTACTCTTCTTCCACTAAACTGAGTGCCATGGATCGTTGCTTCCTATTGTACCAATAAAATGTTGTTGATCCAATTCTAAAGACCCCTCCTGATGTGCTCTTTCTGTATGATGGATTGTCAACCTAATCAGCATCTGTGAAGCCTTGAAGCTTCACTCCCTCTTTTCGTCTATACCATAGACCATACTCTGATGTGCTCCTTAGGTATCTCAAGACGTGCTTCCCCGCCTTACAAAAGAGCTTGGTAGGATTAAACATAGATTGACTTAGTTGGTTAACTGTGTATCAAATTTCTCGTCTCGTGTTCACCAAATACATTAGTGAACCCACTAAATTCCTGTAGATAGTAGCATCCACTACCTCTCCATAAGTAGCATCCTCTTTCCTCCAATTTCCTGGAAGAGGAGTATCCATGGTTTTGTAGCTCTCCATGTGAAACTTACCTAGTATCTCCTTTGCATACTTACCTTGAGACACAAAATTTTCACCATCCCGCTACCATATTTCCAGTCCAAGGAAATAATGAAGGAGTCCCATGTCCTTCATTTCAAACTCCCTTGCAAGATCATCCTTGCATGAGTGTATTAGATTCTCATTACCAATCAAAATTAGATCATCAAAATAAAGAACAATAATCAATATCTTACCCTCAACCACAATTTGGTACAAGTTTTCATCTACTTCACTTTTGGTGAAGCCCAGTTCGATGAAATAGTTGTCTATCCGAGTGTACCAAGCACGGGGTGTTTTCTTCAGCCCATATAGTGCTCTATTGAGTCGGCACACATGTGACACATTGTTGAAGATATTGAAACTTTCAAGCTGCTATATGTACATCTCTTCCTCAATGATCCCATTGAGAAACAAATTTTTTACATCCATATGATGGATGCCCCAACCCATCTGCACTGAGAGTGCAAGGATGGATCTTATGGAAGAGTACCTTTCAACATGTGAAAAATTCTCATCATAATCGATCCCATTGATCTGAGAGAATCCCTAAGCACAAATATGGCCTTGTATTTCTCCACACTCCCATCAGTAGCTTGCTTTACCTTGTATATTCATTTCGATCTGACCACTGATTTGTCAACCGATCTTGGGACAATATCCCATGCATTGTTCTTGACAACGGATTCATACTCCTCCACCATTTCATTAACCCAAGTTGGTTGTTGCACTTCTTCCTGAAAGGAAGATGGTTCAGTCATAATACATTTTCTCATAAGAGCCATGTATCCAGTAAATCAGTCAGGAGACCGTTTCTATCTACATTGTGAAGTAGGGGCTCCTACATTATCCACAGCATCAAGTCTCAATTTATCATCTTCTGTGGTGCGCCTTCTACCATATTTGATGGATGGTTCTGCATGATTTTTTTCCTCCACTCCATGATCCTCTGCATTGGCTGATCCACATCTTGAGGCTCATCCTTGGGAACCAACAATTCCTCATCTGCATGCAAGTCCATCTCCCTCTCAAGGGACAACCGTATGGATTTCTCCTCATAAAATTTTATATCCCATCGCACAGCAATCATTCTATTGTTTGGAAAATACACACAGTAATTATGGGGAGTTTTAGTGTACCCCATAAAAATCCCGATCTCAGCTGTCAGTTCCAGCTTCTTCCTGGCGTCTTTCGTCACATGTACATAAAAAGATGAGCCAAAAATATTAAAGTGTGAAACATCAGGTTTCTTACCAGTGAAATCCTCTTCAGGTGTACTCATGCCAAGTATCCTATGAGGACATCGGTTCTACACAAATACCACAATGTTGCATGCTTCCACCCACAGATGCATCGGTACGCCTTGATCATGCAACATCGCTCTTTCTGCACCCACGATCGTTCTGTTCTTTCTTTCTGTAACCCCATTCTTCTGTGTGTTATGAGGTGTTATTGGTTCTCTTTGAATTCCTTCTTTGCTACAGAATTTCTTGAATTTGTTAGAGATGTACTCGCCACCATTATCGCTCCTAAGAGCCTTCACATGTTTCCCTGACTCTTTCTCCACCAATGCCTTAAACTCAAGAATCTTAGAGAATTTATGGTCTTTCTTCTGCATGAATAATATCCAACAATTGTGAGAAAAGTCATCAACAAATATTACATAGTACTTATGCTTTATTGTCAAAGCAATAGAGAATGGTCCACACACGTTTTTATGAACTCTCTCAAAGATCCCTGAAGCTCGGTTCTCCTTCTCATGAAAGGTGGCCTTTAAATACTTCCCCATGGTACACCCCTTGCATGTGTCTAACTGATCAAGTGTTCCCATTGGAAGTCCAGTAGAAATCTACTGCATGATTTTCAAGGCTCCATGGTGAAGATGGCCTAATCTCCTGTGCCATAATTCGCCCTCATCCCAGCTCACCACTTTGTCCACCTTGCCCATCATTGTTACACAACCATCTACCTCCATCTTGTAGAGATTCTTAACTCGAATCCCTATATTCTTGGCTTTTCCTATTTTTTTATGTCACAGGAAGGCTTTTCCTTCACTAAAAACAACATCATAGCCTCTATCCTCCAACATTGCGACTGAGACTAAATTTTTCTTCAAACCTGGTACATGCATTACATATTTTAATTGAAATATTTTAACTAAATGTATCTGAAAGGTAATAGTACCAATCCCTGTAGCAATGTTCCATCCATCATTCCCTGTTTTGATATGCATCTAGAGATCCTTCTCCTCCATGCTATTGAAAATTTCCTTGTCTCTCGTCATGTCAAAAGGAAGCACCACTATCCAAATACCACACATATCACCATGCACTTAACACCATGCATGCGATCAATGATAATTCAAGATCAAATTTCGAGGCAAGAGCCTCACCAGATGTATATCTAGCGGCCTTCTTGTTCTTCTTATTTTGTGGATAGTTAGTAGAAAAATACCCATGCTCGTGACAGTGAAAACACTTCACCTTGGACATGTCCTGCTTCTTTCCATTCTTGGACTTGGATTTGGAATGGAATTTCTGCCCCTTTCCCTTCTTCGCCTTGGCATCCAAAGCACATTAGTCTTCATCCTCGTGCTTAGATGAAGATCCATCTCTAGTATTCTGTCTAAACTCCTCCTGGACCAAATTTGGACATAGTCATTCCCAATCTGGCAATTGTTCCCATCCATTAATAGAGTCTTCATAACTATACCAACTCTTAGGATGTCTTGGGAGAGCTAGGCCCACCAAATCATCATCCGCAACTTTTATTCCAATGCTCCCCATCTCATCCCGACATTGGACAAACTTTGTTAGATATTTTGGAATGGTGTCACCCTTTTCCATATTAATTTTCTTGAGTTTATCTTTGAGTGCCAATTTCCTATGGTCGCTCCTGCTCTGGAATAGATTTGTCAAAGCCTTCCACGTTTCATATGGTGTGGCTTTCACATGGAGGCTTGAGACAATGTGGTCTCGTACTCCCTCCAACAGGATCATCCTCACCTTTGCCACTTTATTTTTCCATGCATCAAGATTTGCAGCATCTGTCACAACGGGTTTAGGAATCTCATTGTCATTGAATTCCTTCAAGACATTATCTTTGAGTATTGCCTCCATCTTTTCCTTCCAAGAAATATAGTTTGAGCAGCTCTCAAGTGCATACTCCAACATCAAGCCATTGAAATCCATTTCTATCCTGAATCAGCTGTAGCACCAATAAATTCTTTTTGCAAATTCGAATTCTATCCAGTCACAAACTCAGCTTCTCCTTCACAATTGTGATTTCCTGTGCTCTGATACCATGTATAAATTATAAAAAAAGAATGTATATCATGGATTCACCTGATCTAACAATTTACTAAAGTTAAATACTGAATCACTTCTACAAATATTTTACGGAATTAAAAACACAATCGCCAATCACCTGAAGTAAAGAAGAATCAAATCAAACCACAACACAGATAATTTCCAGGGGAAAGCTTATTTCTCAAAACCCGACTATCTTATATTGTATATCCAACGTGGATCATGAAAAAGTTACATACAAAATTCTTCTCACAAGATCACTCCAGTACTCAGCTAATTATCTCACATGATCATACATAAAACTGACCAATACTTAGCCAATTTACTGCCTCTAGGTAGCTTGCCTTTCTTGCAAAATCCCTAATGAATTCAATCCCTAAAGAATAGGAATGTTTTCCTTCCTTGACTATGCAAGTACCATGGGCACTCCAATGGGTGTTTGGTTGCATGGGTGCAACCCAATAATCCTACAATTGATATTCAACTTCCCTTTCACCTAGATCTCAACTGGGTCTCCACTGGATCTGACATGCAGGTAGCTAATAATAGTAAATCTTCAGTTGAATGTAAGATCATTGATTGTGAATTAATTAATATTTAATTCACTTGATCTCTAACTAATGTATCAAGTAGTTACAACTAGCACAACTGAGTATAACTCACTTAACCGATTTAAACTGATTACAACCTGCATTAACTAATGCACTACTGCACTTCAAACTCTATTAAAACTAGAATTACTCTGCATGCCTCACCAATTACCTCTAACTCTAAATCCACTAGCTAACTGATTTTATTACTCTTCGTTAACTATTACAAGTTATTTTGAGATTTAGATTACAGTTTATTTTCCATTCTAATTTAGGGATAACTAAAATAGACATGCACCAAAAATAGCACTGTGGGCCCCACCCTAGTGTAGGTGTTTCATGCACTAGGCGTGGGTGCTAAAATTTTCTTATTGAATCTCAACATCCTCCTCATCATCCCTAGCTAAATCCTCTTTTACTTTTTCTTTCTGTATATGTAAGAGGTTATCCATTTCCTATGAAGCAAGAGAAATAAAAATATTAATACTATAAGTGGGCAATGAGAAAAAAAGGATTAGATGCAATCTTAAATGGTCAGTTTTCTCCAATTTATAGTCACCAACCTAGATTCATCTTAACTTTGGATCTACTTGTATCCAGAGGGATCAAATATCTTGAGATACAAACCTATTTTATAGTGAAAAGAGATTGTATCCCTCTCAGCTTGTAGTAGATCTGGAGTTAAGATGGATCCATATTGTTTTAATTCCCCCCTTTAAATAGAATATATTCCACATGAATACCCTAGGTCAATATCATGGGTTTTCAATACCATGTGTCAATACCATAGGTCGTTTTACTATTATTATTTTATTTTTATAGCGTTATTTTTATTTTGTTTTGACTTAGTTAAAAATTATTGTAACAAATCCCACTTAAAGATTAAGAGTATCCATAATAAAGTGAGCATGATGCTTAAATATTTTCCTAAGGAAAAATTTAACTTTCATTAATAAGGTGAAAATTACATGTTGTAGATGCTTTATGGAAGCATATGTCAAAAGTGGTGGCCAGGCCACATTCAAAAATAAGTAGAGTCTGTTGCAATGCATCTCTTCAGAATAAATAAAAGAAGATAAGTCATATCATATAACTGATAAATACATAGAGTGCTATGTGGTGGGGGGAGAGAGAGGTAAAAAGAGAGAGACATAGAAAGGTAGGGATAGGTGGAGAAATAGAGACAGATAGGGTGGGGAGTGAGTGGGGAAGAGAGAGAGGGAGAGAGGCACAAATATGAAGGGGGGAGAGGGGGAATAAGAAAGAGACACATAGATAAAAATACAAATATTATATAGCCATCCTAGATCCATCTTAAGGGCCAAGAGGGATCAAATATCTCAAGGTGAAAATATTTCCTCAAGTTTTGAACACAAAAAAGTGGTTGCACCTCTAGAGATTTGATCCCTCTCAATGCTTGATAGATTTGAGGGTAAGATGGATCTATGATGGTTTAGATAAGGGAAAATCATATTATGCATATCACATTAAAATATATAACATACAAATAGTAGTTATAAATTAAGATATATTTTACCATATAAATTTTTAAAAAATATGGACTAACCATATTTAAATTTAATTAATAAGCACATAAAAACCTAGTTTACAATATAACAAGGTTCTTAACCATGGATATTCACTCCCATTTTACCATGGATATTATTAACTTGTAAAGAGGATTTATTACAATACCATGGGCCAAAACCATGACTTATTAATACCAAATGTCAAAAAAAACCATGACTCATTTCAAAATCAAAATATTTTATAAACATTAAGATCGATTAGTTTCTCCACCTTGTCCCGAGGATGAATCACATTGGTTGGTTCGAAACATCGACCTAATCCTAATGATGTGATTAAATTGAAAGACAATTTATCTACATTATGGATCACAAAAGTATTATATATAACATTAAAATTTAATTTAATTTTATAACATTTTTTCCGAAGGGATAGTGAGGAGATTTATATTCAAAAGAAAATCTAGTTTTCAGACCATAACCATTACATATTTTGTCCAACTCCACTATAGTTCTACTTTCAGATGTCTGAAGCACAATAAACCTATGATTGTGACATTTTTTTCCTAAAATGATGAATAAATTCTTAGTATATACTTTCTATTAAACTCTTAGATATAGATAAAAGTCACATAACATCATAAACTGAAAATAGACAAGAAACTGTAAAAAAACTAGGTTTCCAAGCCATGGAATTCTTCAAAATTAGAGCTCATTAATCAATCTTGTTGCTCTAGATATTGAAATGTATTCCCCTTTTTCATTTCTCTGTCTTCATTGGATTCGACGTCTACTAGTGCTAGTTAAAATCCCACAACAAACATGTATTCCATTTCTACCAATTTACAGTGAATGACTACCATTTCAATCTTGAATGAACTCTGTAGACATTCAATTTTGATCTGCATCAATTCAAGATTGGAATTGGTCAATAGTTGGAGGGATTTTCAATCTTTCTCTTCAGCCTCATTTTGCTAGTTGAAGGCACTCAATTGAATTTAGAACCCTTTTCATAATCTATTTGATGTTGAATTTTTCAGTGTTATGAGAAAAGGAGCCAACATTCTCCATGGAGAACATGCACAACCTCAACACTTACTTACAGTTGCTAGCTCGAATTTCCACTGCTTCTCTAGAACAAATCACTACTTGGTTTAGATCCCTGAGGGTGAAATATAAACTTATCCGTCAAATATAATCCTGTAGGGTCCTATTACAAAGACTGTTATGTCCATCATGAACTTTGATCCCCTTCCTTGTCACAATTGAATGCAGGCTTGATTCATCCATGTCTATTCGACTTCGAGATTATTTTTGGAGGTGAAAATTGGTATGAAGGAAGTGAGGGTAGAGCTCCGACGTGAGGCTAATTGAATGTAAACTCCTTGAATGATTAAAAATTCGAAGTCCAGCGAAAGGAAATGAAAAAAAAAGGAATGTGAGAGGTGACTTCACATGTCATCTGTGCATGTGAGATCGACAAGAGTACTAGAGGGGTGGTGTCTAAGGCCGGGAAATAGAATATGACCACTAGACCATATGGATTGTCACCTACGTAACCTTTATATTCCAAAAATATACTTGCTCTTCAAACCCTCATATATCAACATTTTTAAATGCTCATTGATGCAAACAATTGTTCATTTATTTTGTTGTTAGGAGTGATGACACTGGGGGAATTTAACATACATCTATTATTAAATTTTATAATTTGTTGGTTATATCTTGTTGCTTTATTAGTTAACGTATCTCTTGTTGAACTCAAATTCCTTAGAACATAATAAAGTTCAATTTTTTCACATGGCTAAAGTTTTAGGATAATCTGAAACACAATCGGAGAGAGGTTACAATTGTGCTAGCATTTAGCCTCCCAAAATCGCGAGATTACTAATATCAATGAATTGCCAAATGTCATGATTTTTTGGGTATTCTTTTCAATGGCTAGCTCTGAAAGTTTCCAAAGAGAAAGGAACTACACTTGATGTTTGGTTACCACCCCCAATCCCCAAGCATATTGTATCTCGATTTTTTCATCGGGGTGAAGGATCACTCCTCCTGCTCCTACCACCTCTGATTTATAACATTTTTAAAATTAAATCTTAAAGAAAAAGGTATGGGAGAGAGTGTTTTATGTAATTTTTTGTAAAAAATTACATGTGGCCTCAATTAATAAATAATAAAAGGTTAAAGTTATGGGTGAGAGTGTTGTATGTAAATTTTTGTAAACATTTAGATGTGGACTCAATTAAAAAATAATAAAAGGTTAAAAACTAATTTTGTGGAGAGGCACTCTTCAAGATAGCATCCCTCCAACTTATTAGCACAACCTAACCCGAGGGCATCACATACTGCCAACTTATTAGTAGAGTGTTACCCTGAGGGCATCAAGGAGAATTGACCCTGTGACCTCCCATTAGCGAGGTGCTTTAGCAATGGGAAATAAACTAATTGAGGTAACCTTCTAGACATAGGTATGGAAAATATGTTGTAATATGTTGTAATTATTTTGACTTGGTCAAAATAAAATAAAAATGAAAATTAAATCAAAATTAAAATAAAAGAAAAAAATTAATAATGATAATTATCAATAAAACATTTTAACTTCCATAAATTACATAAAACTAAAACTAAAATTAAATAAAATAAAAATTTATAGTTATATTTATAATTAATTATAATTAATAATAAAATCAGTATAGATCCATCTTAACTTCGAAAAGGGATCAAATTTCTTGAGATGAAAACCTCTTTTAAAGTGAAAAGAGGTTTAGTCCGGAGTTAAGACAATAACTATAAGTTAAAATAAAGTGTAATGACAATAATTTTAACTTAAAATAAATTTCTAGTTCAATTCATTATTATTATTTTGATATTTTCAACCGTGAGATGTACTGTGAAGTAAGTGTTTTGACATGTATAATAGATCAATGCCTATCAATGTCTTTTAAACATTAAATTTATATCAATATACTAATAAATAACTATTATAAAATTATTTTATTCCATATTTTGATATAAAATTCCATTAATACATTTGCTTATTTATAAAAATAAATAAAATAACTATTATAAAATTGTTTTATTCCATATTTTAATGTAAAATTCCATTAATACATTTACTTATTTATAAAAATAAATAAAAATATTTATTAGATTAATGTGATCTAAAAATAAAATAAAAGCATTTTCATATCTCAACCACCCATTAATATTAATATTCAAAATTTCTATTAATTTCTTAGAATTTTTTATATAAATAACTTCCCGAGTTTGAACAATCCATTCATATTTAACTGGTATTTATTTATGCGGTTAAACCAAAAAACATCACACCCTCATACCAAACTCAAGTGAGCTTTCTCTTTTAAGCATTAAATTATATAAATGGGTAAATATTTTATAACCTTTAACCTAAAATAAAAATAAATTAAATTAAATATATGGGGTTCGAAACTGTTATGAAATTAAATTAAATAAAAATGCTGAATTTTCATGGTTACAAATGGTTTTCATTGACCAATAGGCCTTTCTTATTTCCGTGTAATTGGGCCCAAGGCCGGAAGAGCTTATTGTCTATTCATGTTTATAAATATGGCCACTTATGATCGCATCTTATGATCGTATTTCTCAATTCTCATTGCCCCCCCCGGATACCAGCCATTTTCTTTTCTTTTCTTTCAGCAAGTAATCACATAAATATTGAGAAGGATTTCATTCATCTCATAATCTGATAAATATCAACAAGGATTTGTCTCAGTCATGGCAGAGTGGATGATGAGAAGCGAGGATGAGGAGGAGGAAGATTTGATGAGCGTCAATGAGGAGGATTCGATGAGCGGAGGTGATGAAAATGAAGAAAATGAATTCTACCACTAGTGTCAAAGCCAAAGGTATATTTTTCTAATAAATTCACAGGAGAGAATGGTTCCTGGGTCGAGTGGGAGCAATGGTGGAAGATGGTAGGTTTAGGGTCAAGAAATTTAAAGACCAAAATTACTAGATGTGTAAAATGTAGATGGAATATTATCTGCATCATAAATATCTGTAACTACCATTGAGCAGAAAATCAAAGAACCTGGCAAGTATGAAAAATGAAGAATGGGAACTTCTCGACATAAAGACACTAGGAACAATATGGTTGTGTTTGGCAGCGTTAGTGGGATTCAAAATTTCAAAGGAAACAATAACAGAAGGTTTAATAGTGACACTGGAAAAATTATATGAAAAACCCTCGGCCTCAAATAAGGTATTTCTTATGAAGCGTCTATTTAATATGAAGTGTCTATTTAATATGAATATTTTAGAAGGTGGATCTGTTACTGGTCATTTAAATGAATTTAACACCGTTACTATTCACTTAAGTTCTATAGGGGTAAATGTTGATGACGAAGTTAAGGCTCTGTTATTTCTGTGCTCGTTGCCAAAAAGTTGGAATGGCTTAATTATGGCTATTAGGAAATCTGTCTCTGGATCTAGTACTTTAAATATTGATGATGTTGGTGGTGTCAACCTTAGCAATGAAAAGCAATAGAAAAGCGCCGATGAGACATCACGTAATTCTTTGACTATAGAGACTAGGAGAAGAAAAAAGGAAATAGGAAGGAGCTCGAGAAATCATAGTAATTCAATAAAAGTCATATCCAAATCTAAATCAGGGATAATGTACTAAAACTGTGGGAAGAAAAGACTTCTGAAGAAAGACTGCAAATCTCAGAAGGGAAAAGGAGGTGGGCAACAAGAGAACAATCATGAAGTGAATGTGACAACTGATGTGTTGCAATATTCTTTGATTCTTTCATTAGAGAATATTATTGATGTATGGGTGGTAGATTATGGGGCTTCATTCCATTCCACACCTGATCAGAAACATTTTCATGACTATGTTCAAGGATATTTTGGACAGGTTCATTTGGGTGATTATAAACACTGTAAAATCATGGGAATGGGTAAGGTTTTTATAAAGTAACAAAATGGAAAACAATCACTATTGAAGGAGGTAAGGCACATTCCATATCTGAAGAAAAAAATAATTTCAACATGGTATTTATGTGGTGAAGGTTGTGTAACTAATTTTATAGGAAAAACCTGGAAGGTCACTAAAGGAGCCCTGGTAATAGCAAAAGGAGAAAATTTTGGTATATTGTATTTATGCAATGGTATTTCTAATTATATTAATTCTTTAACCTCCACACGAGAAGATACGACACTATGGCATTATAGGCTCGGGAACATGGGTTAGAAGGGGATGTAGATTCTTTTCTCAAGAAATTTGTTATCGGGTTTGAAGCATGTTGATTTGGATTTTTATGAAAATTGTGTTTATGGAAAGCATAAGAGAGTCAGATTTATCAGAATTGGGAAAGTAAATAATAACCTAGAATTATTGTATTCGAAATAAATATGATGTATTTGATACTTTAATAAATGGAAAGCTTCGATTAAGAATGAGACAAGAAAGAAATTAAAGTTTCTAAGATCAAACAATGGACGTGAATACTGTTGGAAAGAGTTTGAAAAAAACTATTTAGAGCATGGAATTTGTAGAGAGAAGATAGTTCTAGGAACACCACAAGAAAATGGTGTGTCAGAAAGGATGAACATGACAACCATGGAGCATGCAAGGTGCATGAGATTTCATGCAATATTGCCCTTAAAATTTTGGGCAGATCCTATAGATACTATTTTTTATCTATTAAACAAAGGACGTTCAAGTCTTCTACTCATGGTAGTGATTCCTCTTTGATAATAAGTAGGCATTGGGGTGAGATAGATGTGATTTATAATGGGATGGGATGGTAGTCATGATGATGTGGGATGCATGTGTTCTTGTGGAGGCAATGTTATGGTTGGATTAGCTACCCAACTAATCACCATCATAGGGTGATTGAACACATGGTATTCTTGCCGAGTTACGATAAGATTTGGGCATGACGCAAGTCATGAGAAAAGTTATTTGGATCCAAATATGGAGATGTCATTCTTCGCAATGGAGTTTTCTAGGATGTTGGATGTCAAGGATGACACCTTTTTTAGAGTGGGGGAGGATGTTAGGACTCCGATCTTGGAACCCCCAAGGAGTGTTGAAAAACAAAAATCATAGTAAGGGCACACCCATGATGTGCAATGGGCACCCGTGTTTGGTTAGAGGTGACTCGGTTCAATTAAAGATGACTCAAGTGGAGTCATTCAGTTAAAGGCGTCTTAGGTGGATATGTATGGTTATGTACGATTCCAGCATCGATTAAAGGCACTCATGAGTATAGCGGTCAATTATGTGCAACAGAAGGGTGAGCGCATCATAGAGGGCACGCCGTGTCGGGCAGGCAATCGACCATTATGTAGAGCGATCGGGCATAGAGGCAACACGAGAGACACAAGTTGGGCACCCGAGGCGAGAAAGTCACTCGGAAATGCGACGAGTGGGCGAGTCGTGATGGGCTACACGAGTCTTGATGGGTTTCATGAGTCATGATGGGAAAGTCGTGGGAAGCACAGGCGGGCTGACCCATGACCAAACAATATTAAAGGGGTGTGTGTTAAGTGTGTGCACAGTTCGACCAGACACACATGGGCGAGCCGACCCATAGTGAAACCAAAGGACGCGTCGATTCATGAAGAATCGCCATCGGTGGAGGGAATATATATACATGGTAGAGACATTCGGTGGAAGGAGGCATCGAATCATCAAACCATAAAACATAAATTCAGAGATAAATGAAGTGAGAAGAAGGTCGAGGTATATGGGTAGAGGTGCGGTGGATATGCAAGACTGATGTATTCCAAAGGGGAGTTTTGGGGTTTCCATAGGTCAGGTGAAGAGATGAATGCCAAGTGTACGGGATGTAGGGCAGTATTATACTCAACGGTAGCATGACACACGACTGTAGCACCGGCAGTGTGGGTGGAAAAAAACATAATGCCACTGCATATAGTGTTCAGGCATAGTCATGTTACGGTGGGCTGTAGTGGTGTAGTGCGACATAACAAGACCAAAAGACCAAGGAGGAAATAGGTTTCACGATGACACAACAAAGTCGGTAGGGTAAACAGAGAGTTAGGTTGCAAAAGGATGGGGTGACACAGTAGTGCAAGCCAAGGGCTGCACGATGAGATAATAAGTCAGGAAGGGAATGTCGAAGCTCCATGATGATGACGACGTTCGGGAAGAAACGTGCAGGGGAAATGTGGTAGTATTTGTGAAGTGCATGACTGGTGCCCGAGGTTGAACAAAAAGTGTGCAGGTTGTTCATAGGCTCCGCAAATTGGATAAATTTGTAAATTTTTGTAATATTGTACATTACTGAATTATAATTGAGCATTGAGACTAATTCAGGAGTTTCCCATCCCATTTATGGTATGTGTGTACACTTTTGAAGGAAATTTATTTCTGCTACATATGAAGATTAACTGATGAAAGATAAATGAAATTCTTTCCATTGCATGATAACACAGTGAAAATTTGGTTAAGTGTTGAGTATGTGTAGTTTTTGAAGTCAAGTAGTGTTGAAACAAAAAAATTCAGTGGTGCCACACTCGCCTATGTGTTGGTTGGAAGACACCACTAGCATAGGGGTTCGATAAAGAGTGAGGGAGGTAGGAGAGAGAATGAGAGAGAGGAAGGAAGAGAGAGGTGGTGAGAAATATGGGGTTGGATGGGGGAGAGAGGCAGAAAAGAAAAAATACAGAGAGATAGAGGCGGAGAGAGAGAGAGGAAGTGAAAAGGGAGATATGGGGAGAGAGTGAGGGAGAGAGGAGAGGAGGGAAGATAGAGAAGAGGATAGGAGAGATATAGGGATCGAAGGGGAAGAGAGGGAGAGGGAGACACAGAGATGGAGCGAAGAGAGAGAAGGAGACACAGATATGGAGGGGAGATAGAATGAGAGAGGGAGAGAGGTAGTGGAAAAGTTGGAGGGAAAAGAGAGGGAGAGTGATGGGAGGGGGAGAGACAAAGGGAGGTGGGAGAGAAAGGAAGAGAGGGATGACTCAAGAGGGAGAGGGAGAGGGAGAGAGAGAGAGAGGGAGAGATATGGAGTTGTAGGAGGAGAGAGATGGAGTGAAGAATAAAGAAATAGAGGTAGAAAGTCAGAGAGATAGAGGGAGTGAAAAGGGAGAGATGGAGAGAGAGTGAGGGAGAGAGGAGAGTAGGAGGAAAGAGATTGAGAAGGAGAGAGAGGGGGGGAGAGAAGGGGAAGAGAGAGAGAGAGGGAGAGGTAGAGAAAGAGATAGATAGATATGGTGAGAGTGTATGTATGTTTTGGGTGTGAGATAGAAAGGAAAAGAAGGAGAGATGGAAATATATATATATATATATAGTTAGAGGGGGGAGAGGGAAGAAGATAGAGATAGAGGGAGGAAGAGAGATAGATATGGAGATAATGTTTTTTTATGTTTGGGGAGGTGAGATAGAGATATGAAGAAGAACATATGGTGATATATATAGATATAGATGGTGGGGGAGAGAGAGGGGAAAAGAGAGAGACATAGTGAGGAAGGGATAGGCAGAGAAAGAGAGAGAGGGATAGGGGGAGTGTGAGAGAGGAAGAGAGAGAGAGATTGGGGAGAGAGATATTGGGGGAGAGAGAGAATGAGAGAGGGAGGGAGATAGGCACAAAGATGAAGGGGGATAGAGGGGGAATAAGAAAGAGACACATATATAAAAATATAGATACTATATAGTATTATATAACCAACCTAGAACCATCTTAACATTGGATCTATCAAGCACTGAGAGGGATCAAATTTCTCAAGGTGCAAATATTTCCTCAAGTTTTGAACACAAAAAAGAGGTTTGCAACTCTAGAGATTTGATCCTCTTGGAACTTGATAGATCTAAGGTTAATATGGATCTAGGCTGGTTTAGATACAAGAAAATATTACTATACATATCACATTGAATATATAATATATAAATAGTAGTTATAAATTAAGATCTATTTCACCATATAAAATAAAATAAAGATGGGATAACCATATTCAAATTTAATTAATAAGCACATAAAAACCTAGTTTACAATATAAGAAGGTTCTTAACCATGGATATTCACCCCCATTTTACCATGGATATTATTAACTTGTAAATAGGATTTCTTACAATACCACGGGCCAATGCCATGACTTATTAATACCACATGCCAAAAAATAGTAACTCATTTAAAAATCAAAATATTTTATAAATATTTTATTTTAATTTATTTTTATAACATATTTTCCAAAAGTTTGGTTAGGAGATTTCTATTCAAAAGAAAATCTAGTTTTCAGACCATAACCCTTACATATTTTGTTCAGTTCCACTATAATTCTACTTTCAAATGTCCAAAGCACAAGAAGCCTATGCTTATGACATTATTTTCCTATAATTATTAATAAATGTCCAAAGCCTAAGAAGCCTATGCTTATGACATTATTTTCCTATAATTATTAATAAATGCTTATTATATACTCTGTTATAAACTCCTAGATAAAGAAAAAAAGTTACATAACATCATAAACTAAAATAGATAAGAAATGGTAAAAAAAACTAGCCTTCGAAGCCAAGAACTTCTTCAAAATTGGAGCTCATTAATCAATATTGATGCTCACGATATTGAAATATATTCCCTTTTTTCCTTGTTGAGTCTTCATTGGCTTTGACCTACGCTAGTTCTAGTTGAAATCCTACAACAAACGTGGCTTCCATTTCTGCCAATTTTCAGTGAATGACAGCCATTTCGGCCCTGAATGAACTCTGTAGACATTCAATTTTGATCTGCTTCAATTCAAGCTTGGAATTGGTCAATAATTGGAGGGATTTCTAAGCTTTCTCTTTAGCCTCGTTTCGCAGTTAAAGGCACACAATTTCATTTAGAACTCGTTCCATAATTTATTTGATGTTGAATTTTTCAATGTTATGAGAAGAGGAGAAAATATTCTCCATGGAGAATATGCACAACCTCAAAACTTACTTACAGTTGTGGCTTGAATTTCCACTGCTTCTCTAGAAAAAATCACTACTTGCTTTAGATCGTTCAGGGTGAAATATAAAGTTATCCATCGAATATAATCATGTAGATTCCTATTGCAGAGACTGGCATATACATCATGAACTTTGATCCCCTTCCTTGTCACAACTGAATGCATGCCTAGTTCATCCATGCCTATTTGACTTCAAGATTATTTTTGGAGGTACAAATTGATATGAAGGAAGTGAGCGAAGAGCTCTGATGTGAGGCAAATTGAATGAAAACTCCTCGACCGATTAAAATTTTTTAGTCCAATGCAAGGCAATGAAAACAAAGGGCATTTGAGAGGTGACTTCACATGCCATTTGTGGATGCGAGATCGACATGAGTACTAAAGGGGTGGCATCTAGGCTAGGAAATAAATGATGACTATCAGATAATATGGGTCGTCACCTATGTAACCTTTATACTCCAAAAATATACTTGCTCTTCAAACCCTCATATATCAACATTTTTAAATGCTCATTGATGCAAATAATTTTTTCCTTTTTTTCTTTTAAGAGGGGTCGTGGAAATGGGGAATTTAACATACACCTATTATTCAATTTTATAATCCCTTGGTTCAATCTTGTTCCTTTATTAGATAAAGTATCCAGTTTTTAATTCAAATTCCTTATAACATGATAAAGTTAAACTTGCTCAAACTTCTGAAGGTTTAGGAGAATCCTAAACACAATGGGAGAGAGGTTGCAATTGTGCTAGCATTTAGCCTCCAAAACACGTGATATTACTATCAATGAATCGCCAAATATCACTATTTTTTGGATCTTCTTTTCAATGCCTAGCTCTAAAACTTTCCAAAGAGAAAGGAACTCCACTTGATGGTTGGGTTCCACCTCCGATCCCCAATCATATTGTATCTCAATTTTTTCATCGAGGTGAAGGATCACCCCTCCTGCTCCTGCCACCTCTAATTTATAAAAAATTTAAAATTAAATCTAAAGGAAGTGTGTTGTATGTAAATGTTTGTAAACATTTACATGTGGTCTCAATTAAAAAATAATAAAAGTTTAAAGGTATGGGGGAGAGTGTCGTATGTAAATGTTTGTAAACATTTACATGTGGCCTCAAATAAAAAATAATAAAAGGTGAAAAATTAATTGCGTGGAGAGGCACTCTTCATAAAATCCTGCCAACTTGTTTAGGATAAAATCCTGCCAACTTATTAGCACAACCTAACATGAGGGCATCACATACCGCCAACTTATTAGTAGAGCATTACCCTAAGGGCATCAAGGAGAATTCACCCCGTGACCTCCCATTACCGAGGTGCTTTAGCAATGAAATCGACTAATTGAGGTAACCTTCGGGACATGCTTATGGAAAATATGTTGTAAATATTTTAACTTGGTCAAAATAAAATAAAAAGAAAAGAAAAAAATTAATAATGATAATTATCAATAAAACATTTTAACTTCCATAAATTACATAAAAATAAAACTAAAAATAAAATAAAATTAAAAATAAAAATAAATAATTATATTTAATAATAAAATGAGTCTAGATCCATCTTAACTTCTAAGAGGGATCAAATTTCTTGAGATGCAAACCTTTTTTACAGTGAAAAGATATTTGGTCCCTCTAAACTCTTGGTAGTCTAGACTTAAGGCAATAATTATAACTTAAAATAAAATTATAGTTCAATTAACTATTATTATTTTAATATTTTCAACCTCAGATGTACCGTGAAATAAGTGTTTTGATGCGTATAATAGATCAAAGTCTATGAATTCTTTTTAAACATTAAATTTATATCAATATACTAAAAAATAACTATTATAAAATTGTTTTATTCCATATTTTAATATAAAATTACATTAATACATTTCCTTATTTATAAAAATAAATAAAATAACTATTATAAAATTGTTTTATTCCATATTTTAATGTAAAATTCCATTAATACATTTCCTTATTTATAAAAATAAATAAAAATATTTATTAGATTAATGTGATCTAACAATAAAATAAAATTATTTTCATATCTCAACCACCCATTAATATTATTATTCAAATTTTCTATTAATTTCTTAAAATTTTGTATATAAATAACTTCCCAAGTTTGAGTAATCCATTCATATTTAACTAGTGTTTATTTATGTGGTTAAACCAAAACGCATCACACCCTCATACCAAACTCAAGTTAACTTACTCTTTTAAGGGAGTGATAAGGGAGAAATGCAGATGGAATGAGGGAGAAAGGAGACGAGTGAAGGGTGAGAAAAGGAGAGGATAGAGATAGGGAAAGAAAGGGAAGAGAGAGTCTAGGAGACATAAATATGGAGTGGGGAGAGAGGGGGAGAGCGAGAATGGGAGATAGAGGGAGATAGTGACAAAGTTGGAGGGTGGAGAGAGATATTTTGTGTGATGGGGGAGAGATAGAGGGGGGCGGGAGAGAAAGGGAGAGAAAGGACGGAAGAGAGAGAGAGGAGAGAGAGATGGAGTAGGAAGGGGAAGAAATACATAAAGAGAGAAAGGTGGAGAAGGATAGGGAGTGACAAGGGAGAGATGGAGAGATGGCGAGGGAGAGAGAGAGAGAGAGAGAGAGGAATATGGAGACAAGGGGAAGAGAGAGAGAGAGAGATATGGAGACAAGGGGAAGAGAGATAGATATGGAGAGAGAGAGAGAGAGAGAGGGAGTAAGAGAGATAGATGTATGATGTACATTAATTTCAAAGTAATTGGATTAATAATGTGCATTTATTTCAGCGTAAGCACATCTCTGCCCCCTCCATCTATATATCTAACTTCCATTGCCTCTCCTTTTGTATCTCTCCATCTCACCCCCCAAACATACACACACTCTCTCCATATCTATATATCTCTCTCTTTTCCTTCTCTCTCTAACACTTCTCACTCCATATCTATCTATCTCTCTCTCTCTTTCTCCCTCCATTTTCCACTCCCTCTCTCTATCTCTGTATGAGGTTGATATAGAGAGATAAATAAGGAGAGACAGAGGGAGATAGTGATAAAGAGGGAAGGAGAGAGAGAAAAAGAGAGAGAGAGAGAGAGAGAGAGAGAGATGTGTTTAGGGGGTTGAGATAGAGATACACCTAAGGAGATATGGACGAGGTATAGATATAGATGGAAAGGGGATAGTGTGAAGAAGAGAAATATAGAGAAAGTGAGGGAGAGGTGGAGAGAGAGAGGCAGGGAGAGAGAGAGGTGGAGAGAGAGGAGAGAGGGAGGGATATAGACATAGAATGGAATGTGGAGAGAGAGGGAAGAATAAAGAGACACATAGAGACATATAAGTTAGATCTATAAAGTCATGAATTTTTTTTCAGTGAAATAGATGTATTTATTTTAGTGTAGTTCTTTATTTCTACTGCTATTTTATCTCTTGCACTAGACACATTGATTTCAATGTAGATGTCGATTTCTAATCCTATTTAATACCTTACACTGGATGCATTGATTTCAGTGTAGATATTGATTTCTAATCATATTTTTTCACTTTCACTAGATTCATTAACTTTAGTGTATATATCAATTTCTAATCCTATTTAATACCTTATACTAAATGCATTGATTTCAGTGTACAAATGTTGATTTCTACTCCTATTTGATTGCTTTCACTAGATTCATTGGTTTTAGTGTAGATATTGATTTATAATCCTATATAATCACTTGCACTAGATGCATTAATTTCAGTATAGATGTCGATTTCTAATCCTATTTAATACCTTGTACTAGATGCATTGATTTTAGTGTAGATGTTGATTTCTACTCCTATTTGATTTCTTGCACTAGATGCATTGGTTTTAGTGTAGATATTGATTTATCTATATGATTGCTTGCACTAGATGCATTAATTTCAGTGTAGATGTCGATTTCTAATCCTATTTAATACCTTACACTAGATGCATTCATATCATTGTATATGTTGATTTCTACTCCTATTTGATTGCCTACACTGGATGCATTGGTTTTAGTGTAGATATTCATTTCTAATACTATTTGATTGTTTTCACTGGAGGAATTGGTTTTAGTGTAGATATTGATTTATAATCCTATATGATTGCTTGCACTAGATGCATTGATTTCATTGTAGATGTCGATTCCTGATACTATTTAATACCTTACACTAGATGCATTGATTTCAGTGTAGATGTTGATTTCTACTCCTATTTGATTGCTTGCACTGGATGCATTGGTTTTAGTGTAAATATTGATTTCTAATCCTACTTGATTTCTTGCACAAGATGCATTTATTTTAGTGTAGATGTTGATTTATAATCCTATTTGATTGTTTTCATTAGATATAATGATTTTAGTTTAGATGTTGGTTTTTGATCATATTTTATAGTTTACACTAGATGAATTAATTTCAGTGTAGATGTTGATTTTTGATTTGATGCAACTAGATGTATGATGTACATTAATTTAAATTAATTAGATTAATAATGTGCATTGGTATCAGTGTAAGCACATCTCTTCCTCCTCCGTTTATATATCTATCTTCCATTGTCTCTCCTTCTTTATCTCTCTATCTCACCCCCCAAACATACACACTCTCTCTCCATATATATATATATATATATATCCCTCCCTTTTCCACTCCCTCTCTCTCTATCTTCCACTTCTCTCTCTCTAACACTTATCTCTCCATATCTATCTTTCTATCTATCTCTATCTTTCTCCCTCCATTTTCCACTCTCTTTATCTCTCTTCTCCTCATCTCTCTCTCTAAAAATTCTCTCTCTCTCTCTCTCTCTCTCTCTCTATATATATATATATATATATATATCTTACTCCCTCCCTGTCTTTTCCCCTCTCTTCTTCCCTCTCTCCCCCATTCCATCTATATCTCTATCTCACCCCCAAAACATACAAGCTCTCTCTCGGTGCACGCAAATAAACATTATTCATGACGTCAATTGATATTAATTGACTTCTTTGTTACATTAATTCAAGCATAAATACAATACTTGAATTTTCATCCTAAATAAAATGTTCAATTACCCGAAAGGTCTTCTTGTGAAACCTGTAAACTATTTGTAATTGGTTACGTTCTTATTATTCCCATTTTCTAGGGATAATGGCCCTCATACATACACTAGTAAAATAAAATATACTCTAACCATATGGTTGTAGACTGCTCTAATAGCTCCTCTCGGTCATACCTTGTACATGCCTGGTCCTTCGGCTCCCAATCTGCAACTCCTGCCTCTATCAATGCTCTAAGTACATCCGACCACTGAATCTCAGTTTTCCAATCTTCCCTCTAGTTGATTGTTCGTCCACCAACGCATCAACACATCGAGACTCCTGTTGAGTTGTTCATAGCTCCACTTGTGAAAAACCCTCAATCTTCCCACTGCTTCTCCTCAGCTACTCAGGGACTTCAGCCCACTATGGTCTTCCTGTGCTGCAAAAATGAAGACCAACATAGGACACGGAGGGCTGCCACCTATCATTGCAATATTTCCATATCTCACAATGAACACAAGCTAGGAGGATTTCCCATCATCTATTGTGGAAGTATTTCTCCACACACAAGTCTCAGGCTCCACAATTTTTCTCTTAGTTGATTAGACCCTTGAGATCCACAACTGCTACAATAGCAGTCACCTTCGTCTATCAAGGTGCTTCACTTTGGCTCCAAAATGTACAACATCACGTTGTCCTCCAGCAGACCATATGTACCTAATCTCATCCATAATTGGTATTCTCTCACATTTCCCTCCAACAGTCCACGAGAGACCAATTCCACGTTGTAGCATATTCATCTCTTCATGGTTACATGTTTCTTCAACCAAATATTGCATTTGTAATAATTTTTATTTAATGAGTTTCTTTTTTATTTTATTTCTACCCTTAGAATTAAGAGTCCACATTCTTTCAAGGTTGTGGCCATATAGGTTCTAGGTCATTTTTACAGGGAGAAAATACTCCTCTTTGAATCATCTCTATGGAGGAGAATGTGAATGCAAGGAAAATCCCATTCATAAATTTGAAATTTTACAACCTGTGAAAAATCGAATTTACGAGCTTGTGAAACTTAAAATTCAAGAAATTTTATTTCTTTGCATTCACATTACCCTCCACGTAGATGTAAATGCCATAGAATTTATATGGCCACAATCTTACCTTGTAAGAAGAAAAAGATGGGACCTTTCTTCTAAGGGCAGAAATAAAATCATTAAGGAACAATTATTACAAATGAAATATTTGGTTGAATAAATATGTAACCATGAAGAGATCAAGAAAAAATTGCATCCTTTACAATGAACCTTAAATATTGTACTAGGGTGTTGAATCACTCCAACACAATCCTATATTAGGGTGTTGAATCACTCGAGAAGCTAGAAAACACAATCATGTAATAGGGTGTTGAATCACTCCTGTATTAGTAAAATAATGTTCATAATGATAATTTTTTCTAAATTTTTATAAAAGGGAAAGTTAATCAATGTATTAATAATCCATGAAAAGTATATTGAAAAAGTAAACAAACTTTGACAGTGATAGTCATATGGTTGATTTAAAAATATGGGGGCAAAAAATATGTTTATAACTACCCATTAGATACTCAATAAATCTCTTTAACCCAAAGAATTCATAAATCTAACACAATGGATACATAAATCTCACAATGATAACAATTTACACATAAATCTAGATCATGAATCTCTCTCACTCAAAGAAATTACAATGCTCCCGTATTATTTACATTTTAAGAGAACGCAACAATATACTCATAAATCTAACACAATGGATACATAAATCTCACAATGATGACAATTTACACACAGATCTAGACCATGACTTTAGTCTAGGTTAGTTTTACAATAATTACTTTTCTTCTTTTAATTATAATTGGATTGAAAGTAATTAGTTTCCAAAATTTAACTATATTTAACACCTTTGTTCTTCTATCAACCACAATTAGTAATGTATTTGTATTGGTCATTAAGATACACCATTGGTTAAAACAAATTATAAAATGGATTTTCTCCCAATTAAAGTTACAAACCCTTTAATACGTCAGTTGAAAGATATATGATGAATTAATATGTCTTGTCTTATCCATCATGTATCTCATAGTTTGTGAACACCCTTGGAGTTATATGAAACAATTGGATGTGTTCATGCAACACATAATTTTGAGTACCCTAGTACATTTTTTTACAACATCCATCACTGAGGAAATTCGGATCAAAAATCAGTTGATCACCTATAAAGTATTTTAACTATTCCCTCTACCTGATGTTGTACTTCTTCTTCAAAATGGTTATGTTTCAATCCTTTTTCTATTGGTGTCAATATATCTCTGAGTATTATTTTTATGTTGGTGTCAATATAAGGCTTACTTTCATTTATTGTCTTTTCGTACTCTCATCCATTCTCATTTAATATGTTTGGAATTATTAGAGCAGAAAATTTTAGATTTGGAAAGCAAGGAATCTGACTATAGTTGGCTAAAAAATGCACTGTAAAGGTTGATTATATCAAGGCCCGTCCTTCCTTATTCATATGCTTTTGCAATTCATATGTTTAGAGATGAGATATTGGGAAATATATGTTGACACCAACAGAAAAGGAAGTCAAACATAATATTTTTTAACATCATCAATAGTAGTTGGAACTAACGGTAGAGAGACTTTCAAAGGTTTTTGAGGAGCTTTTTTATCATCTTAAGAAGACATACTATTGGCCCATGGTATTGTAACAAATTCCACTTAAATATTAAGAGTATCCATAATAAAGTGAGCATTATGCTTAAATTTTTTCCCAGGGAAAAATTGTAACTTTCATTAATAAGGTGAAAATTACATGTTGTAGATGCTTCATGGAAGCATATGTCAAAAGTGGTGTCCATGCCACATTAAACTATAAGTAGAGTTTGTTACAATACATATATTCAGAATAAATACAAGAAGATAAGCCATATCACATAACTGATGAATACATAGAGTGATGTTAGAAGTCAAAATAAACCATCCAAAATCAAGGCAATGCTTCCCCCTATGTTGGTCTATCATCATATGGTCTATGGAAATACTAATAGAACTGATGGCCATTCTGCTCATGGATCATCCATTGGTCCCTTGGTTGGTGTGCTGCCTCCTTGGAAATTGAATCAGAAAGGTGATTCCTCTCCCTGTAAATATGATGACAAGAAATAATATCAAATTGAGATTTCAGAAGAGGGATCTCATCCAACAGGTTCTAAAGTGTGTGCACGTGACAAATAGATTGTTGATTGATCCAATCTATGATAATTTTTGAGTCACCAAAAATCTTAATTTGATTGCATCCTTTTGATATTGCAAAAGAGATAAGCTATCTGAGGCAAGAAAGTTCAAAAAAATTGTTATTTCCTCTGCCAAAGCTTATTTTTAATTTGAAAAATGTCCCTTATGAAGGTATAATTCTGCTCCCCCACGACATCCATTTTGTTGTGTAGATCCATCAAAGTATGCCCAAGGATATCATTTGTCAATAAATTAAGGAATAATAGTTTTGTGAGGTGGATTTACAGTCTCATCGGATATCATGTGATATAAGGAGATGGTGTGAGCAGATATGATGGTCCAATTGGGAGGTTTCTCCTAGAAAATGAGATTGTTCCTAGCGAGCCAAGTGCCCTAGAAAGAAACTAAAGGGATATTGTGGAGCTTAAGGGGTTGGGAACTATTCCACCAATAATCCCAAGCATTGGATACAGATGGGCCATTCCATGAAAGTATGATATTAGGGACATTAATCAATTGATTCCATGGGGAAGAGGATGTGGGGCCATGAAATAACATGTGGTCTACATCCTCAACCGCACTCTATAGTAAACTCTTAGATACAGATAAAAGTTACGTAACATCATAAACTAAAATAGAGAAAAAAATGTAAAAATCCTAGGCTTCCAAGCAATGGAATTCTTCAAAATTGGAGCTCATTAATCAATATTGTTGCTCTAGATCTTGAAATATATTTTCCTTTTTCCTTGGTCTATCTTCATTGGATTCAACCTCTACTGGTGCTAGTTTAAATCCCACAACAAACATGTCTTCCATTTCAACCAATTTGCAGTGAGTGACTTCCATTTCAGTCTTGAATGAACTTTGTAGACATTCAATTTTGATCTGCATCAATTCAAGCTTTGAATTGGTCAATATTTGGAGGGATTTCTGAGCTTTCTCTTCAGCCTCATTTCGCTAGTTGAAGGCACTCAATTTCCTTTATAACCCTTTTGATAATCTATTTTATGTTTCATTTTTCAGTGTTATGAGAAGAGGAGCCAATATTCTCCATGTAGAACATGCACAACTGCAACACTTAATTATAGTTGCTGGCTTGAATTTCCACTACTTCTCTAGAACAAATCACTACTTGGTTCAGATCCCTGAGGGTGAAATATAAACTTCTCCATCGAATATAATAATGTAGTTTCCTATTGCAGAGACTGTCATATCCATTACAAACTTTGATCCCCTTCCTTGTCACAATTGAATGCAAGTTTGGTTCATCCATGTCTATTTGACTTCAAGATTGTTTTTGGAGGTGAAAATTGATACGAATAAAGTGAGGGAATAGCTCTGACATGAGGCGAGTTGAATGTAAACTCCTTGACCAATTAAAATTCGAAGTCCACACAAGCCAATGAAAACAAAGGGAATTTGAGAGGTGACTTCACATGCCATCTATGGATGCAAGATTGACGAGGGTACTAGAGGGGTGGTGTTCAAGGTTGGGAAATAAATGATGACCACTAGACCATATGGGTTGTCATCTACGTAACCTTTATATTCCAAAAATAGACTTGCTCTTCAAACTCTCATATATCAACATTTTTAAATGCTCAATGATGCAAAGAATTGTTCTTTCTTCTTTTCTTGTTAAGAGTCATTGCAATGGGAAATTTAACATACATCTATTATTCAATTTTATAATCCATTGGTTCTATCTTGTTATTTTATTAGTTAAAGTATCTGTTGTTGAACTCAAATTCCTTAGAACATGATAAATTTTAATTTTTTTCACACTGCAGAAGTTTTACGATAATATGAAACACAATGGGAGAGAGGCTGCAATTGCGATAGCATTTAGCCTCCCAAACTGGAGAGATTACTATCAATGAATCGCCAAAGATCATGATTTTTTGGACCTTCTTTTCAATCACTAGTTGTAAAATTTTTCAAAGAGAAAGGAACTTCACTTTATGTTTGGTTTCCACTCACATTGCCCAAGCATATTGTGTCTCGATTTTTTCATCAAGGTGAAGGATCACCCCTCCCGCTCCTACCACCTCTGATTTATAACATTTTTAAAATTAAGTATAAAAGAAAAAAGGTATGGGGAAGAGTGTTGTATGTAAATGTTTGTAAAAATTTACATGTCCTCAATTAAAAAATAATAAAAGGTTAAAGGTATGGGGGAGAGGGTTGTATGTAAATGTTTGTAAACATTTACATGTGGCCTCAATTAAAAAATAATAAAAGGTTAAAATTAATTGCGTGGAGAGATACTCTTCAGGATAACATCCCGCCAACTTGTTAAGGATAACATCTCACAAACTTATTAGCACAACCTAACTCGGGGGCATCACATACCACCAACTTATTAGTAGAGCGTCACCTTGAGGGCATCTAGGAGAATTGAATGTGTGACCTCCCATTAGCGAGGTGCTTTAGCAATGAGAAATCAACTAATTTAGTTAACCTTTGGGACATAGGCATGGGAAATATGTTGTAATATGTTGTAAATGTTTTAACTAGGTCAAAAAAAAAAAAATTTAAAAAAATAAAAGAAACAATTTTATAATGACAATTATCAATAAAAAATTTTGATTTCCATAAATTACATAAAACTAAAAATAAAAATAAAATAAAATAAAAATCGATAATTATGTTTATAATTACTAATAAAATCAGTCTAGATCCATCTTAACTTCGAAAAGAGATCAAATTTCAATTCATTATTATTATTATTTTAATATTTTCAAAGTGAAATGTATAGTGATCAATGTTTTTCTTAAAAATTAAATTTATATAAATAACTATTATAAAATTCATTTATTCCATATTTTAATATAAAATTTCATTAATAAATTTCCTTATTTATAAAATTAAATAGAATAACTATTATTTTATTTCATATTTTAATATAAAATTGCATTAATACATTTCCTTATTTATAAAGATAAAAAAAACTATTTATTAGATTCATGTGAACTAAAAATAAAATAAAAATATTTTCATATTTCAACCACTCATTAATATTAATATTAATATTCAAACCTTCTATTAGAATTTTTTTATATAAATAACTTATCAAGTTTAAGTAATCTATTCATATTTAACCTATTTCTTTATGTGGTTAAACTATTTGATAAGTTACCAAAAAAGTATCACATTCTCATAGTAAAATTATATTTGATAACTTACCAAAAAAGAATCACAGTCTCATAGCAATTCAAGTTAACTTACTCTCGTTTAAGCATTAAATGCTACAAATAATGGGTATAGTTTTTTTAACATTTAACCTTTAATGTATATATATATATATATATGGGGTTCGAAACTATTATGAAATTAAATTAAATAAAAACATCCAGTTTTCATGGTTATAAACGGTTTTCATTAAGCAATAGGCCTTGCTTATTGTCGTATAAGTCAGCCCAAGGCCGGAAGAGCATCCGCTATATCATGTTTATAAATAGCGAGATCATGGCGGAGTAGATGATGAGGAGGAGTATTTGATGAGCGGGCGATGAAGAAAATGAAGTTACTTAAGGTGATGGATATCATAAAAGAATAACTTTCTCGCACATTCTTGATTCATTTACGCTGGGATTTTGCAAGATTAGTTGTTGCATTTGCAGAAAGAGGGAATGACTCGTTTTTTTCCCAAGCGGGTGTCACCATCTGCATTGTCTGTGTAGAGGAATGTTTGAAGGCAGAGGACACGAGAGGACACTTTCTGGAATGTCTGGGCCAAACACTTTCCTATTAAGATAAACGAGGGGCAAAGCAAGCATATTAAGTGCATGGATCCTCAATGTAATGTCATTTGTGACAAAGAAAGTTAGTGACTGTAAAGTGAACACTAGGGCACCACTTCACTTTCACTTTCTAGTTTTCATCAATAGGAATTGATCGAGGCATTGGGCTACTTCAGGATCCTTATAATGTCTTCGTCGCAGATGATATTACAATGCACTTAATCCGCTTGCTCCGTCCCTCACTTTTTGAGCAAGCGAGGGAAGGCTGTTTTAGTAGTTTCCCCTCCCATTTATGATATGTGTGTACATTTTTTAATGATATTTATCTCTATTGCATATGAATATTAACTGATGAAAGATAAAATAAATGATTTCCGCTGCATGATAACACTTAGCTAAAATTTGGTTAATTGTTTAGTAGACATATTCTGTGAATTCAAGTAGTGTTGAAACAAAAATGTTATGTGGTGGAGCACTCACCTATGTGTTAGTTGGAAGACACCAATAGCGTATGGTGTGATAAAGAGGGAGGGATGTAGGAGAGAGAATGTGAGAGAGGAAGGAAGAGAGATAATAGGGGAGATACATGGGGTTGGAAAGGGGGAGAGAGGTAGGAAAGAACAAAGACATAGAGAGGTAGAGGTAGAGAGAGAAAGTAAAAAGGGAGAGATGGAGGGAGAGTGACGGAGAGAGGAGATGAGGGAAGAGAAAGGAGAGGAGAGGAGAGAGATAGGGAGAGAAGGGGAAGTGAGAGAGAGGGAGACACAAATATGGAGGGGAGAGAGAGAAGGAGATAAGTGGAAGAGAGAGAGAGAGGGAGACACATAGATGGAGGGGAGTGAGAGAAGGAGAGAAGGAGGTAGATAGTGATAGAGTTGGAGTAAAGAGAGAGAGAGATAGAGTGAAAGGAGGGGAGAGACAAATGGAGGTGGGAGAGAATGGGAGAGAGAGGAATGAATAGGGAGAGGACTCAAGAGATAGAGGGAGATATATGGAGTTGTAAGGGGGGAGAGAGGGATGAAAGAAGAAAGAAATAGAAGGAGAAATTCGGAGAGACAAAGGGAGTGAAAAGGGAGGGATGGAGATATAGTGAGGGAGAGAGGAGAGTGGGAGGAAATAGATAGAGTAGGAGATAGATGGGGGGGAGATAAGGGGAAGAGAGAGAGGGAGAGGGAGAGAAAGAGGTAGATATATATGGAGAGACAGTGTGTATGCTTTGGGGATGAGATAGAGAGACAAATATGGAGAGATAGAGATACATAGATATATAGTTGAAGGGGGGAGAAGGAATAAGATAGATATAGAGGGAGGAAGAGAGATAAATATGGAGAGAGAGAGTGTGTTTTCGTGTGTTTGGAGAGTTGAGATAGAGATATAAAGAAGAATAGATGGTGATATATATAGATATAGATGGTGGGGGGAGAGAGAGGGAAAAGGAGAGAGACATAGAGAGGTAGGGATAGGTGGAGATGTTGGGGTTCCTGTGTTTTGGCTAGATTGGCAAGACCAAAAGACAAGACAACATCAAACCACTTTTGGATCGTAGGATCTAGCCCTCCTGGATCCAGAGAGGGCTCTCTCTATAAATGTAAAGAATGATATATCTTTATGGTCAATTTATGGTATTAGGCTAGGTATGAAGCACAAGGGTTTTTGTTTTGTTTGTTTGGTTGGAGATCATTAACTAAGAAGGATATGTGAAGTGAAGAAGGAACTAAATAGAAGGATGTTTCAGCATGGGGAGATTGGTCAAGAGCAATGCCAATCCATTGGGCTATGGAGTCATAAAAGGGTTTACTCACATAACAACTATCCAATCATAGGGCAAGTCATCTATACCAAAGGATCTCTTTTAGATAGATGGTGGGATGGAACATTAAGAAGTAAGGTGAAATAAAGAAACCAAAGTGCCGCCTCAGATCAGGTAAGGAATTTTAACCTATCCTGCTTTTGACATACCTCAAAGGAAACTCTTGATAAAGACACAAAGGGTAGCTTAAGATCAGGGAAATACTTTTAAGTTAGCCTGCTTTCAGCATACTCTTAAGGAAAACAATCCAGCAGTCCTCATAACCGCTTTCAGAAAGTAGAAAACATTTAAGATTAAACACAGGGTAAGGCCTAAGATCAGAGAAATACTTTTAACCTTCTTTTCTTTTGACACCAATTCCTAGGGAAACTTTCAAGACAAACTGTTGGAGAAAAACTAGAGGATAGGGCTAACCATAGACGTCCCTAGTTCAATCTTTACTTAGCATGAAATTAAAATATTATTTAAGAATAATGCTTCAAGTTGTACCCAGCCAGACATGGGCACACCAACATTCCTTGACTGGTTATACTCTATAAAATTATTCTCAAATACACAATCAAAGGAAAACATAAAGATAAAACTTATAAGTGAGATTTAGGGTACTTCCAACAGTATGTCCTAATCCATACCTGTTTTTCTTTATCAGAGAATAATGGACAGTATGATAAAACATGAAAGGAGACAATTACAGTGAGGAAAACATCACCAATAATATAGACCAGGATCCTATGAATCTGCTTGTTAAATTGATGTGAAAAACCAGTCACATGCTTTGAGTCCAGTGGCTTTTTACAACTCAATATTCTCTTCTCAGCCTACTATATTACAAACTATTCAACTACTTCCCCTCAATAACAATTCAAACAGTTAATAATATCCCCTCCAACCAACAAATTTTCAATGTAATTTACAGGGGTTCTTATAGGTGAATGAGGAGGTGGAGTAGTAGATATGAACTTAAATGATTCATTAAGACAAAGGAGAGGAAGTATTCGAATGCCCACTCTGCATAATGGCTTTGCATTAATCGTTGATACCCTTTAGGCTGGTTCATAAGTCTTTTTCCAGCTGACAATAAATTCAGGTATGTTTCTTTGAAGTACTATCTGGCTGTTGGTACTCTATTATTTCTTCTGAGATAAGCAAGGTGGATAGTTGGTCTTTCAGTTCTTCCATACCTCCATAATTGTTGTCCTGACAATTTAAAAAACCTTTTTCAGTGTAATAATTGTTCTGGTGCTCGATGGAAAATGGAGGAGGTCATGTAGCTAGTCCTTCTTTAGAGAGGAACGTTCTGATGATATGGCTCTGATTTTTTTTAGGCTTCATTTAGCCTCTTTAATCATCTTCAAGGTTTTTATCCTTGCTGACTGTGGATTAGGCTTCTTAATCTTCAATTTTATGCACTAATCTTCTTAATCTTCTTCTGATACTCTTTAAACTTTCCACTGACCTGTTTGTGTGAGTATACAAGTTACAGAGGCGCTGGAGGGTTTATGTCAGGGTTAATCATGATTTGAAACCCTCTCTGTGATTTCTTCTTCTGTGATCTTTGACTCTGTGATGGTCTTTTTGCGCTCCACATCACCATGACTGTGACTGTGGAGGCAGAATGAATTCACCACTCTGTAAACCCTATAAAACACGATAAACACATGATAAAAACCTGTGGGAGTAGGGATGACTGCTTCGGAGGCTTGTGAGGGTGGAGGAGCAGTGAGGGAAAGTGCGAGCGTAGTGGAAAAAATGGGGGAAAATCCTGGCAGAGTAGCTACCCAGGTGAAAATGGAGGTTTGGGCACGACGATGAACAGGAGCCATTGGATTAGGACCATCAATGGTGGAGATTGGTTGATGAAATCATTTGGGAGATTAGGTGAAGGAAAACGAATTGGGGTCGCGATATAATGAGAGTAGTTCGATCTCAGAGATCGACGACTAGGAAAAAACATGAAAGGAAACGTTACGGAGGGTGCTATTTTGGAGAAAAATCGGGAATGGTTTTCACGCGGTGAAATAGGGGGGAGGTGGTATTGTCCAAAAAAGCGTGATTCCATACAATGAATGAAACATGGATTCTTGAAACCGCTTACATTGCATAATTTTGAAATGTTAACTCTTGGGCACAAAAATCACGTGATATCGTGCACTGGCCGTCGGATCGACGTCGGGAGATCGGACAGTTATGGGAGAGTGAAATGGGGGATAAGGTGCGTGGGAGGAAAGGTGGGTAGGGTCCATGATGACATAAGGTGGCTTGTCATGGTGGTTGAAGTGTGAACCATCAGATCTGCATAAATGAACAGTGGAGATTCAAAAATGAAATGGACGAGGAGTGTATGAGTGGGTGAACGAGTGGAGGAAGGATGGCTTGATGGCTGTTGATCTGTGTAGATCAACGGTTTGGATTTACTTAGACCAAAATGTCGGAAAAGAGGAAAATATAAGGAAAGTAAGGGTTCGGGAAGGGTTTTTAAGACCTTTTAGCGCCCGATTGTGGGGCTAAGGACGCATGGAGGAAGGGGCTTAAAGGCCATAAGCTCTCAGGGGATTAAATTCCTTATAATGTAAAAATATTGTTTTAGGCCCAAAATTAGTGTTTTTTAAGCCAAAATGGGGGTTCCGATATATGAAAGGAGGGGTCTTTAAAACAAAATAAGGGAAAATATATGGTTTTTTAAAGGGTTAGGATGACTTAGGGGTTAAATGAGGGGTTTTTTGAGGGATTTTGTGAAGGGAATGAGGATGAAAAATGGGGATTTTGTGGGAGTGAAATGGAGCAAATGGAGGCTTTTTTTAGAGCAATTTATTTCACAAACAGCAGGGTTCATTAATGGAAACAGTAGTGAAGATTCTTTAAAGGATAGAAAACACATGGAGGCTTCAAGAATAATAGATTTACGAGGGAAATGTTTCTCTTGAAGGCTCAGGAACATATTTAGCCACCTGTTTTCTTTGAAAAATTATTATAGGTGGCTAACAGGAGAAACAGAGACAGATAGGGGGGAGAGTGAGTGGGGAAGAGAGAGAGATTAGGGAGAGATAGAGAGGGTGAGAGAGAGAAAGAGAGAGAGATGGAGACAGGCACAAATGTGAATGGGGAGAGGGGGAAACATAAAGATACACATAGATAAAAATATAGATATTACATAACTATCCTAGATCCATCCTAATGGACAAGAGGGATCAAATCTCTCAAGGTGAAAATATTTCCTCAAGTTTTGAAAACAAAAAATAGGTTTGCACCTCTAGATATTTGATCCCTCTCGACGCTTGAGAGATCTGACGGTAAGATGGATATATGCAAGTTTAGATAAGGGAAAATTATACTATGCATGTCACATTAGAATATATAACATATAAATAGTAGTTATAAATTAAGATGTATTTTACCATATAATTTTTAAAAAAAATATGGGCTAACTATATTTAATTTTAATTAATAAGCACATAAAAACCTATTTTACAATATAACAAGGTTCTTAACCATGGATATTCACCTCCATTTTACCATGGATATTATTAAATTGTAAATAGGATTTATTACAATACCATGGGCCAACACCATGACTTATTAATACCACATGCTAAAAAACCCTGACTCGTTTCAAAATGAAAATATTTTATAAACATTAAAATGTAATTTAATTTTATAGCATTTTTTCTAAAGGGACATTGAGGAGATTTCTATTCAAAAGAAAATATAGTTTTTAGACCATAACCATTACATATTTTGTCTAGCTACACTATAGTTCTACTTTCAGATGTACAAAGCATAAGAAACCTATGCTTATGACATTTTTTGCCTACAATTATGAATAAATGATTGTTATATACTCTGTGGTAAACTCTTAGATATAGATAAAGTTACATAACATCATAAACTAAAATAGAGAAGAAACTGTAAAAAAACTAGGCTTCCAAGCCAAGGAATTCTTCAAAATGGGAGCTCATTAATCAATCTTGTTGCTCTAGATCTTGAAATATATTCCCCTTTTTACTTTATCTGTCTTCATTGGATTTGATCTCTACTGGTGCTAGTTGAAATATCGCAACAAAAATGTCTTCCATTTCTACCAATTTACAATGAATGATTGCTATTTAGGTCTTGAATGAACATTGTAGCATTCAATTTTGATCTGCATCAATTTAAGCTTGGAATTGGTCAATAGTTGGAGGGATTTTCGAGCTTTCTTTTCAACCTTGTTTCACTAGTTGAAGGCACTCAATTGCCTTTAGAACCCTTTCAATAATCTATTTGACATTGACTTTTTCAGCCTTATGACAAGAGGAGCTAATATTCTCCATGGAGAACATGCACAACCTCAACACTTACTTACAGTTGTTGGCTTGAATTTCAACATCTTCTCTAGAACAAATCACCAGTTGGTTTAGATTCCTGAGGGTGAAATATAAACTTCTCTGATGAATATAATCATGTAGGGTCCTATTGCAGAAACTGTCATATCCATCATGAACTTTGATCCCCTTCCTTGTCACAATTGAATGCAGGCCTCGGTCATCCATGTCTATTCGACTTCATGATTCTTTTTTTAGGTGCAAATTGATATGAAGGAAGTGAGGGAAGAGCTCGAACATGATTCAAATTGAATGTAAACACCTCGAACGATTAAAAATTCGAATTCCAATGCAAGGAAATGAAAACAAATGGAATTTGAGAGGTGACTTCACATGCCATCTATGGATGCGAGTTCGACAGGAGTACTGGAGGGGTGGTGTCCGAGGCTGGGAAATAAATGATGACCACTAGACCATATGGGTTTTCATCTACGTAACCATTATATTCGAAAAATATACTCACTCTATTATTCAATTTTATAATCCCTTAGTTCCATCTTGTTCCTTTTCTAGTTAAGTATGTGTTTTTGAACTCAAATTCCTTAGAACATGATAAAGTTCAATTTGTTCACAATGTTGAAGTTTTAGGAGAATCCGAAACAAATGGGAGAGAGGCTGCAATTGTGCTAGAATCTAGCCTCCCAAACTCGCGAGATTACTATCAATGAATATCCAAATATCATGAATTTTTGGATCTTCTTTTGAATGGATAGCTCTAAAACTTTCCAAAGAGAAAGGAACTTCACTTGATGATTGGTTTCCACCCCTAATCCCCAAGCATATTGTATCTCGATTTTTTAATCGGGGTGAAGGATCACCACTCTGACTACCTTTGATTTATAACATTTTTAAAATTAAATTTAAAAGAAAAAAGGTATGGGGGAGAGTGTTGTATTTAAATGTTTGTAAAAATTTACATGTGGCCTCAATTAAAAATAATAAAAGTTTAAAGGTATGGGGGAGATGGTTTTATGTAAATGCTTGTAAACATTTACATGTGGCCTCAATTAAAAAAGAATAAAAGGTTAAAAAGTAATTGTTTGCAGATGCACTCTTTAGGATAGCATCCCGCCAACTTGTTAAGGATAATATCCCACCAACTTATTAGCACAATACATCCCATTAGCAAGGTGCTTTAGCAATGAGAAATCAACAAATTTAGTTAACCTTTGGGACATAGGCATGGGAAATATGTTGTAAATATTTTAACTCGGTCAAAATAAAATAAAAAAATTAAAAATTAAATTAAATTAAAATAAAAGAAATAATTCTATAATGATAATTATCAATAAAACATTTCGACTTCCATAAATTACATAAAACTAAAACTAAAAATAAAATAAAATAAAAATCGATAATTATGTTTATAATTAATAATAAAATCAGTCTAGATCCATCTTAACTTCGAAAAGACATCAAATTTCAACGGCAAAGATTGGTTGATGAAATCATTTGGGATATTAGGTGAAGGCAAACGAATTGGGGTCACAATATAATGAGAGCAGTTCGATCTCAGAGATCGACGGCTAGGAAAAAACATGAAAGGCAATGTTGCGGAGGGTGCTGGTTTGGCGAAAAACCGGGAATGGTTTTCACGCAGTGAAATAGGGGGGAGGTGGTATTGTCCAAAAAAGCGTGATTCCATACAATGAATGACACGTGGATTCCTGAAACCGCTTACATTGCATAATTTTGAAACGTTAATTCTTGGGCGCAAAAATCACGTGATATCGTGCACTAATCATCATATCGACGTCGGGAGATCAGACAGTTGTGGGAGAGCGCAATGGGGGATAAGGTGCGTGGGAGGAAAGTTGGGTAGGGTCCATGATGACGTAAGGTGGCTTGTCATGGTGGTTTAAGTGTGAACCATCGGATCTGCATAAATGAACGGTGGAGATTCAAAGATGAAATGGATGAGGAGCGTATGAGCGAGTGAACGAGCGGAGGAAGGATGGCTTGATGGCTGTTGATCTGTGTAGATCAATGGTCTGGATTTACTTAGACCAAAATGTCGGAAAAGAGGAAAATATAAGGAAAATAAGGGTTCGAGAAGGGTTTTTAAGACCTTTTAGCGCCCGATTGTGGGGCTAAGGATGCATGGAGGAAGGGGCTTAAAGGCCATAAGCTCTCGGGGGCCTAAATGCCTTATAATGTAAAAAGATTGTTTTAGGCCCAAAATTAGTGTTTTTTAAGCCAAAATGGGTGTTCCGATATATGAAAGGAGGGATCTTTAACACCAAATAAGGGAAAATATAAGGTTTTTTAAAGGGTTAGGATGACTTAGGGGTTAAATGAGGGGTTTTTTGAGGGATTTTGTGAAGGGAATGAGGATGAAAAATGGGGATTTTGTGGGAGTGAAATGGAGCAAATGGAGGCCCTTTTTAGAGCAATTTATTTAACAAACAGTAGGATTCATTAATGGAAACAGTAGTGAAGATTCTTTAAAGGATAGAAAACAAATGGAGGCTTCAAGAATAATAGATTTACGAGGGAAATGTTTCTCTTGAAGGCTCAGGAACATATTTAGCCACCTGTTTTCTTTGAAAAATTATTATAGGTGGTTAAACAGGAGAAACAGAGACAGATAGGGGGGAGGGTGAGTGGGGAAGAGAGAGAGATTAGGGAGAGATAGAGAGGGTGAGAGAGAGAAAGAGAGAGAGATGGAGACAGGAAAAAATGTGAATGGGGAGAGGGGGAAACATAAAGATACACATAGATAAAAATATAGATATTACATAACTATCCTAGATCCATCCTAATGGACAAGAGGGATCAAATCTCTGAAGGTGAAAATATTTCCCCAAGTTTTGAAAACAAAAAATAGGTTTGCACCTCTAGATATTTGATCCCTCTCGATGTTTGAGAGATCTGACGGTAATATGGATATATGCAAGTTTAGATAAGGTAAAATCATACCATGCATGTCACATTATAATATATAACATATAAATAGTAGTTATAAATTAAGATCTATTTTACCATATAATTTTAAAAAAAAAATATGGGCTAACTATATTTAATTTTAATTAATAAGCACACAAAAACTTATTTTACAATATAACAAGGTTCTTAACCATGGATATTCACCCCCATTTTACCATGGATATTATTAAATTGTAAATAGGATTTATTACAATACCATAGGCCAACACCATGACTTATTAATACCACATGCTAAAAAACCCTAACTTCTTTCAAAATCAAAATATTTTATAAACATTAAAATGTAATTTAATTTTATAACATTTTTTCTAAAGGGACACTGAGGAGATTTCTATTCAAAAGAAAATATAGTTTCTAGACCATAACCATTACATATTTTGTCTAGCTACACTATAGTTCTACTTTCAGATGTCCAAAGCATAAGAAACCTATGCTTATGACATTTTTTGCCTACAATTATGAATAAATGATTGTTATATACTCTGTGGTAAACTCTTAGATATAGATAAAGTTACATAACATCATAAACTAAAATAGAGAAGAAACTGTAATAAAACTAGGCTTCCAAGCCAAGGAATTCTTCAAAATGGGAGCTCATTAATCAATCTTGTTGCTCTAGATCTTGAAATATATTCCCCTTTTTCCTTTCTCTGCCTTCATTGGTTTTGATATCTACTGGTGCTAGTTGAAATCTCACAACAAAAATGTCTTCCATTTCTACCAATTTACAATGAATGATTGCTATTTCGGTCTTGAATGAGCATTGTAGCATTCAATTTTGATCTGCATCAATTTGAGCTTGGAATTGGTCAATAGTTGGAGGGATTTTCGAGCTTTCTCTTCAACCTTGTTTCGCTATTTGAAGGCACTCAATTGCCTTTAGAACCCTTTCAATAATCTATTTGACATTGACTTTTTCAGTCTTATGAGAAGAGGAGCTAATATTCTCCATGGAGAACATGCACAACCTCAACACTTACAGTTGTTGGCTTGAATTTCAACATCTTCTCTAGAAAAAATCACCAGTTGGTTTAGATTCCTGAGGGTGAAATATAAACTTCTCTGATGAATATAATCATGTAGGGTCCTATCGCAGAGACTGTCATATCCATCATGAACTTTGATCCCCTTCCTTGTCACAATTGAATGTAGGCCTTGGTCATCCATGTCTATTCGACTTCAAGATTCTTTTTTGAGGTGCAAATTGATATGAAGGAAGTGAGGGAAGAGCTCCAACATGATGCAAATTGAATGTAAACACCTCGAACGATTAAAAATTCGAAGTCCAATGCAAGGAAATGAAAACAAATGGAATTTGAGAGGTGAATTCACATGCCATCTATGGCTGTGAGTTCGACAGGAGTATTGGAGGGGTGGTGTCCGAGGCCGGGAAATAAATGATGACCACTAGACCATATGGGTTTTCATCTACGTAACCATTATATTCGAAAAATATACTCACTCTATTATTCAATTTTATAATCCCTTAGTTCCATCTTGTTCCTTTATTAGTTAAGTATGTGTTTTTGAACTCAAATTCCTTAGAACATGATAAAGTTCAATTTGTTCAAAATGTTGAAGTTTTAGGAGAATCTGAAACAAAATGGGAGAGAGGTTGCAATTGTGCTAGAATCTAGCCTCCCAAACTCGCAAGATTACTATCAAAGAATATCCAAATATCATGACTTTTTTTATCTTCTTTTGAATGGCTAGCTCTAAAACTTTCCAAAGAGAAAGGAACTCCATTTGATGATTGGTTTCCACCCCCAATCCCCAAGCATATTGTATCTCGATTTTTTAATCGGGGTGAAGGATCACCACTCTTACTACCTCTGATTTATAACATTTTTAAAATTAAATCTAAAAGAAAAAAGGTATGGGGGAGAGTGTTGTATTTAAATGTTTGTAAAAATTTACATGTGGCCTCAATTAAAAATAATAAAAGGTTAAAGGTATGGGGGAGAGGGTTGTATGTAAATGTTTGTAAACATTTACATGTGGCCTCAATTAAAAAAGAATAAAAGGTTAAAAGGTAATTGTTTGCCGATGCACTCTTTAGGATAGCATCCCTCCAACTTGTTAAGGATAACATCCCACCAACTTATTAGCACAAGACATCCCATTAGCAAGGTGCTTTAGCAATGAGAAATCAACAAATTTAGTTAACCTTTGGGACATAGGCATGGGAAATATGTTGTAAATATTTTAACTCGGTCAAAATAAAATAAAAAAATAAAAAATTAAATTAAATTAAAATAAAAGAAATACTTTTATAATGATAATTATCAATAAAACATTTTGACTTCCATAAATTACATAAAACTAAAACTAAAAATAAAATAAAATAAAAATCGATAATTATGTTTATAATTAATAATAAAATCAATTAGATCCACTAACTTCCGGCACATCAAATTTCAATTCATTATTATTATTATTTTAATCTTTTCAAAGTGAAATGTATCGTGATCAATATTTTTCTTAAACATTAAATTTCTATAAATATCTGATAAATAACTATTATAAAATTCTTTTGTTCCATATTTTAATATAAAAGTCCATTAATACATTTCCTTATTTATAAAATTAAATAAAATAACTATTATTTTATTTCATATTTTAATATAAAATTACATTAATACATTTTCTTATTTATAAAAATAAATAAAACAATTTATTAGATTAATGTGAACTAGAAATAAAATAAAATAAAATTCATATCTCAACAACTCGTTAATATTAATATTAATATTAATATTCAAACTTTTTATTAGAATTTTTTAATATAAATAACTTATCAGGTTTAAATAATCTATTCATATTTAACCTATTTCTTTATGGGTTAAACTATTTGATAACTTATCAAAAAAATCACATTCTCATACTAAAGTTATATTCCATAACTTACCAAAAAAACACCACAGTCTCATACCAATTTAAGTTAACTTACTCTCTTTTAAGCATTAAATGCTATAAATAATGGGTAAAGCTTTTTTAACGTTTAACCTTTAATATATATATATATGGGGTTCGAAACCGTTATGAAATTAAATTAAATAAAAATATCCATTTTCTGTTAAAATATTTTTTACGGATCTATAATTGTTTATTGTTGTGTGTCGTTTTACATTGAAGAGCATCCGTTATATCATGTTTATAAATAACGAGATCATGGCGGAGTGGATGATGAGGAGGAGGATTTGATGAGGGGGCGGTGAAGAAAATGAAGTTACTTAACGTGATGGATGAATAACTTGCTCGCACACTCTTCATTCATTAACGCTGGGATTAGTTGATGCATTTGCAGAAAGAGGGAATGACTGATTGTTTTCCCAAGCGGGTGTCACCATCTGCTTTGTCTGTGCAGAGGAATGTTTGAAGGCAGAGGACACTTTCTGCAATGTCTGGGCCAAGCACTTTCTTATTAAGATAAACGAGGGGCAAAACAAGCGGATTAAGTGCATGGATCCTCAATGTGACGAAGAAAGTTGGTGATTGCGAAGTGAACACTAGGGCACCACTTCACTTTCACTTTCTCTTTCTCTTTCTGGTTGTTGTCAATAGGAAGCGATCGATATTACAGGATCCTTATAATGTCTTCGTCACACATGATATTACAATGCACTTAATCCGCTTGCTCTGTCCCTCGCTTATCTGAGCAAGAAAGTGACGCGTCCAGCAGACATTGCAGAAAGTGTGACCACAATTCATCATTGTGCTGTACTCCTCTGCACACACATCACATCACAGATGGTAACTACAGAATTTGTAGATTAATGCGGTCTAATGGTCGCAACACCCGCTTGCGAAAACAATCACTCAATTTCTCTTTTGGCATATGCATCCAGCAATAGTTAATGTAAATCGTGGATTAAGAGGACGCGAGCATGTTTTTCCTTTACATCTGCAAAGATATCTATCATCTTATGTAGAACCTTTCTCTGTGCTCGCAATAAAAAATCTTGTGTGAATAAGAAGCAAAACGTTAATATGAGCAGTGGGCAATGAGAAGGGAATGCTACCCTAGATCGCCACAACGATGTACAATATTTCTTACCAATATCACATTCCATAGTATTGTCGGTATGTTTTTTTGTTATTGATTTCAAGTCATGCAGTGCCAGTGATGTCAAAGCTCATGGGAAGCCAAACCAATATTGCATTTGTAATAATTGTTATTTAATGATTTTCTTTCTTCTCTAGGAAGTAACGCAAGGAAAATCCCATTCATAAATTTTTACAACCTGTAAAAAATCGAAATTACACGCTTGGGAAACTTCAAATTCAAGAAAGTTCATTTCTTTGCATTCTCCTCCACGTAAATGTAAATGACAGAGGATTTATACGGCCACAGCCTTACCTTGCAAGATGATCGGACCTCTTCTTGCTTCTAAGGGCAGAAATAAAATCGTTTCGTTAAGGAACAATTACTACAAATGAAATATTTGGTTGAAGAAACATGTAACCATGATCAGCTCAAGCGGAAATTGCATCCTTTAAAATGAAACTTAAATCCTCTACTAGGGTGTTCAATCACTCCAGCTCATCAATCCTGTATTAGGGTGTTGAATCACTCCAAAACCTGGCAAACACAATCCTATATCAGGATGTTGAATACTCCAAAAGCTAGAAAACACAATTAGGGTGTTGAATCACTCAAGAAGCTAGCAAACACAATTTAGCTAGGGTGAAAGAAAAACATGGTTCTATCTCATTTATATTTAGATTAGCATTATTTATTTTAAATGTATTATACCGAGATTTTGGATTAAGTGTATGTTTAACTTTTTTTTTTTTTATTAAGTGAAATTTTTCACTATTATCAATAATTTAATTTATTAGTAGAATAATATATAAAATTAAATTATTACTAGCAATTGCACCATATGTTGCAAAAGAAACATTATAAGGAAATAGCATACGAAAGAGTAGCCTAAAAGAAATAAGATGTTGCAGAAAAGGAGCCATTGTGGAGGAATGAAAATAAAAATTTTCTTCACTTGATCCTTACAAATGATGAGACCTATGTTGAAGTTAAGTAAAATACCTTGTGTGATCATGCCAACATGAATGCCTCATGAATAAAGAAATGGATAGTGGTTTTCTACCTTCAAAATCAAATGTTGTTTTGGTGCAATTCCTCCACATTTAATCTTGATCAATTCCTATTGAGTCACTTACGTATTATTTCCTTCATGATCTTTGAAAATATTCAAAATATGACATTGTTCTTTACCATTGATATCCCTGGTGTTTCCCATGTTCTTTTTTTTTCACTATCGCTGATATGAAATTGGTTTTTTGCAGTAAAAATAAGGCGATTGAGAAAATAGATCCAACACCAAGAGAGATTTGGTAGCATTTATGGAGTCCGCAAACATGTCTTGTTCTGTGGTTTTGGCTACTCGACATAGATTTCTTGATCTTGTGTAGAAGAAATTAATTTTTATTTATTTATATTACATTAACCATGAAATTGCCAACATTCATGGCACACTTTCCATCACATTTGTAGAGCAAATTATAACAGAGTATCACACAATTCTTATCAGGGTTAAATGCTCCTATATGCAACAACGATGAATTTTATCACTTAAGAGAAGTAAAAACAAGGTTATTGAGAAAACAACTCCAACACATTTGTAGAGAAACTTATAAAACAATATCACACTTTTCTTATGAGAGATAAATGCTCCTATATGCAACAACCATGTATTTCATCACTTAAAAGCAGTCAAAACAAGTTCATTGATAAAATAACTCCAACACATTTGTGGAGAAAATTATAAAACAACATCACACTTTTCTTATCAGATCTAAATGCTCCTATATGCAACAACTATGGCTTTCATCAGTTCAAGAGTAGTAAAAACAAGTTTATTGAGAAAACAACTCTACACTGGGAGATATTTGGAAGCAGCTGTTGAATTGGTGAACATGTATTGCTCTATGGTGTTGGATATTGGGCATAAATTTCTTGATCTTGTATACAAAACTGTAAATTTGCATGTAGCTTATAATGCATTAACCATTAAATTGTCAACATTTAGGGCACATTTTCCATCACATTTGTAGAGAAAATTACAATAGAGTATCACATTTTTATTATCATATCTAAATGTTCTTATATGGAACAACTACCTTTTGCCTCATAGTTTAAATTTGTGCAAGGAAGAGGAGAGGAGTGTCAAGGTGCAAGCTAGAATATGAAGAGAGAATAATCTTCTTTAGGCCTTGAGATAGACTCATTCTCTGCACATCTAGAGTGAGTAAAGCTTAATAAAACAAAACTCACCATACTTTAAATTTTTTAAATAAATATCTTAAATTAGAATATCAATTTAATACATTTTACTCAATTACACATTTAACAATATTCATTTAAAAAATACAAATACAAATTACTGTCTCTTTTTACTTTTTAAATACCCAATGTTTGTAACTTATTCTTAATCAAATAGTGTCAATTTTGTAAATCTATAATCTACGAGTCTCAATTTTTATAGCTTTGGCTGAAGGGTAGAGTATATAAATTCCCTTACCCTTTAAGAAGCATTCTCAATTATTGTACCACCCACCTACACATCCAATCTACACATATTAGGTTATTCTAAATTGATCAAGATTATATAATTTTTAGGGTGGCGTTCTATGTGCACTAAAATTCCCATGAGGTCCATCATTATGTATGGGGTTCATTGCAACCTTGGATATATTCTGTGAGTTGTTGTGATTTTTTGCTTGTGGCTACAACTTAGTTTTGGTTGTCACCTAGTTATCATGATTCAAAACTCTTGTAATCATATGATATCCTTATAGAATTAGGTATATTATGTGAGATAATGTGATGTTTTGTTCTTCACAATGATTCAAAAATTAGCTATTATACCACAATATTGAATTTCTCATTGTCTGTTTTGTTTATGAACACTTTAAAAAAACCACAAGAACATTTGATTTTACACTATGATCTCCTCAGAATGGGTGGGGGTTTCAAAAATTGGAGAGTAAATTGATTGGTTATTATGATAAATTGTTGTATAAGATGGAAAATTTGGATGATTTGTAGACAATATGGATGTCATAAGAGATCAGATGGAAAATTTGGATGATTCGTAGACAATATGGATGTCATAAGAAATATCTCTTCTGAATTTTTTAGTCTCTTTGGCCACCGTGCATATAATGGGATCCATTTCAACTGATAACGTCAATAAATCACTGTGTGAATGATAACTTGTGACATAGCTATCCATTTTCTTTGATTGTGGATAAGTTATAAAATAATAACTGGTGAAAGCCATAGCCATTTTCTTTGGTTGTGGATCAGGTTATAAACTAGAATATACTCTCATTATATATTGAATTTCTAGTTGTTGTGTGTTTTTTTTATGAACCCTTTAAAAAAACCACAAGAACATTTGATTTCACACTGTGATCTCCCAGCATGGGTGGTTATTGTTTTTTATTTTTTTGTAAATTTCATAGCATCTTTCTATTTTCATATTTTTAAAGAGCAAGTTTCTATACATATTATATCATTTACTGTAGCCTCAACCTGCTTGAAAGAAACCAGGTCTATTGGCCACCACAAATAGTTAAAAGCTAACCAAAACTGATATTTTTTTTCCTTCTAGTTGCTGCTTTTATCACTTTACTATGTCCATAACATTTACAACTGAAAAGAAACTATAACTATTAAGTGGTTAATGTTAGAAATTGTTGTATAAGATGGAAAATTTGCATGCTTTGTAGACAATATGGATGTCATAAGATATATATATATTGAATTTTTTAGTCTCTCTCGCAACCATGCATCTAATAGGATCCATTTCAACTGAAAACGTCAATAAATCACTGTGTGAATGATAACTTGTGACATTTCTAGCCATTTTCTTTGATTGTGGATCGGGTTATAAACTAGAATATACTCTTAGTATACATTGGATGGAGGGAAATTTTATGATAAACTATTGTTAATTACAGTGTCAATTTTGTAAAACTATAATCTACAGTAAGGACTTAGTGGGTTTTTTCTTTTGTAATTTTTGTTTGGAATTGAAAAATAAAAAAATTATAAAAGCTAAAATTATGTAGTGAAAATCTTTGTTTAAAATTTCAGAATAAAAAGTTGAGTAAGTTTGACATCATATAATATGAAAATTGTTTACGATTATAAAGTAAAAAACATGTAAGAATTTTTTAGCTACAATTAGTTAATTAAAGATATGTATGCAGTTTTCTTGAAGGGAATAAATTTGATATTCATTCACAAAAAAAACCTTAAAGAGTATGTATGTAGTTACAAAATGTTATGTAGTTAGAAACTAGTATTGTTATGTAATTAGTTATGTAATTAAAGATTATTTTAGTGTTATTTAAGAAATGAGAATTATGAACATTCATCATTATTGCTCAAGATAAATAATGTTCAAAATTTTCATTATTAATTTAATTTTCTATATATTAAGAAATATCACTCATGAATAAGAAAACAATTGTAACATAAATAATATATAATAAAAAAAAACCATGTATTTTTTGAATAATAAAGTAGTTGTAACAAAAATAATATAGAAAAAAAAAAAAAAAACTATGTATATTTGGATGTATGAAAATCTAAATACATTTTAATAAGTAAAATTTTAAAAGAATAATGGTTATAAACTTTTAAAAATAGTTTGATTAAATAATTAGTTTAGATCTATATTATTTATCAAAGTGATCAATTCCCTTTTTTCTTTAAAAACTCCTTAGGGCTTTCTCAACTAACTCTATTGTTAATTACATAGTGTCAATTTTGTAAAACTATAATCTATAGTAAGGACTGAGTGGGTTTTTTCTTTTGTAATTATTGTTTGAAATTAATAAATAAAACAATTATAAAAGCTAAAATTATGTAGTGAAAAACTTTGTTTAAAATTTCAGAATAAAAAGTTGAGTAAGTTTGATATCATATAATATAAAAATTGTTTACGATTATAAATTAAAAAACGTGTAAGATTTTTTTTAGCTACAATTAGTTAATTAAAGATATGTATATGGTTTTCTTGAAGGGAATAAATTTGATATTCATTAACAAAAAAAAACCTTAAAGAGTATGTATGTAGTTACAAAATGTTATGTAGTTAGAAACTATTATTGTTATGTAATTAGTTATGTAATTAAAGATTATTTTAGTGTTATTTAAGAAGTAAGAATTATGAACATTCATCATTATTCCTCAAGATAAATCACTTTAAAAATTTTCATTATTAATTTAATTTTCTATATATTAAGAAATACCACTCATGAATAAGAAAACAATTGCAACATAAATAATATATAATAAAAAAAACCATGTATTTTTTGAATAATAAAATAGTTGTAACAAAAATAATATAGAAAAATAAAAAAACTATGTATATTTGGATGTATGAAAATTTAAATACATTTTAATAAGTAAAATTTTAAGAGAATAATGGTTACAAACTTTTAAAAATAGTTTGATTAAATAATTAGTTTAGATCTATATTATTTATCAAAGTGATCAATTTTCCTTTTACTTTAAAAGAGGTTTTCATATCAAGACATATGATCCCTCTTGGATCTTGGTAGATCCAAAGTTAATATTGATCTAGGCCATTTTAATTTCCCTCTTTAAAATAAACTACAGTCCACATGAATACCATGGGCCAATACCATGGGTTGTTTTTATAGTTTATTATTATTTTATTTTATTTTATTATTTTTATTTTTATTGTATTTTGACCTAGTTAAAATGTTCATTACATTATGTCAATATTTTTATTTAATTTATAAACAATTAAAAATAGTTTTATTAAATAATTAGTTTATTTAGTGAAGGGATCAATTCTCTTTTTACTTTAAAAAATGTTTTCATATCAAAACATATGATCCCTCTTGGCTCTTGGTAGGATCCAAAGTTAAGATTGATCTAGGTCATATTAATTTCCTCTTTAAATAAACTACATTCCACATGAATACCATGGGTCAATACCATGGGTTGTTTTTATATTTTATTATTATTTTATTTTATTATTTTGTTTTTATTTTTATTTTTTATTGAGCTAATGTGATGTTTTGTTTTTCACAATGATTCAAAAATTAGCTATTATACCACAATATTGAATTTCTCATTGTCTGTTTTGACCCAGTTAAAATGTGATTTCCCCAGCATGGGTGGGGGTTTCAAAAATTGTTAGAAATTGTTGTATAAGATGGAAATTTTGGATGGTTTGTAGACAATATGGATGTCATAAGAGATGTATATTTTGATTTTTTAGTCTCTCTGGCCATCATGCATCTAATATGATCCATTTCAACTAAGAACGTCAATAAATCACTATGTGAATGATAACTTCTGAGATTTCTAGCCAACTTAATCTATTGTTAATTACATAGTGTCAATTTTGTAAAACTATAATTTACAGTAAGGACTGAGTGGGTTTTTTCTTTTGTAAGTTTTGTTTGGAATTGAAAAATTAAAAAAATTATAAAAGCTAAAATTATGTAGTGAAAAACTTTGTTTAAAATTTTACAATAAAAGGTTGAGTAATTTTGACATCATATAATATGAAAATTTTTTATTATTATAAAGTAAAAAACATGTAATATTTTTTAGCTAAAATAAATTTGATATTCATTAACAAAAAAAAATCCTAAAGAGTATGTATGTAGTTACAAACAGTTATGTACTTAGAAACTATTACAATTAAGTAATTAAAGGTAATTTTAGTGTTATTTAAGAAATCAGAATTATGAGCATTCATCATTATTGCTCAAGATAAACCATGTCTTATGAAATAATTTGGAAATTTAAAAAAGATCACATATTTTAAAAAAATTCATTATTAACTTAGTTTTATATATATTGAAAAATACTACTCATGAATAATAAAACAGTTGTAACATAAATAATATATAACAAAAAAAAGCCATGTATTTTTGGAATAATAAAATAGTTGTAACAAAAATAATATAGAAAAATAAAAAATATATATTTGGATGTATGAAAATTTAAATACATTTTAATAAGTAAAATTTTAAAAGAATAATGGTTATAAACATTTAAAAATAATTGGATTAAATAATTAGTTTAGATCTATATTATTTATCAAAGGGATCAATTATCTTTTTAGTTTAAAAGAATTTTGCATATCAAGACATATGATCCCTCTTGGCTCTTGGTATATCCAAAGTTAAAATTGATCTAGGCCATCTTAATTTCCCTCTTTAAATAAACTACATTCCACATGAATACCATGGGTCAATACCATGTGTTGTTTTTATAGTTTATTAATATTTTATTTTATTATTTTTATTTTTTATTGTATTTTGACCTAATTAAAATGTTAATTACCATTAGGTCAGTATTTTTTATTTAATTTATAAACATTTAAAAATAGTTTGATTAAATAATTAGTTTATTTCTCAAAGGGATCAAATCTCTTTTTACTTTAAAAGAGGTTTGCATATCCCTTTTGGCTGTTGGTAGATCCAAAGTTAAGATTGATCTATGCCATCTTAATTTTCCTCCGTAAATAAACTATGTTCCACATGGATACCAAAGGTCAGGGGTCAATACCATGGGTTGTTTTTATAGTTTATTAATATTTTATTTTACTATTTTTGTTTTATTATTTTATTTTTATTTTTATTTTTTATTGAGCTAATGTGATGTTTTTATTCACATTGATTCAAAAATTAAATGTTATACCACAATATTGAATTTCTCGTTGTCTAATTTTTTTAATGAACACTTTAAAAAAACCCACAAGAACATTTCATTTTACACTGTGATCTCCCCAACATGGGTGGGGATTTCAAAAATTGGAGAGTAAATTGAGCGGTTATTGTTAGAAATTGTTGTATAAGATGGAAAATTTGGATGGTTTATAGACAATATGGATGTCATAAGAGATATTTATTTTGAATTTTTTAGTCTCTCTGGCCACCATGCATCTAATAGAATATACTCTTAGTATATATTGGATGGACGGAAAATTTATGATAAAACTTGTAAAAAAAACCTCTTAGAGCTTTCTCAACTAAATCATGAGTAACCCCTCGGCAGCCAGAAATGACATTCGTGGTTGGGAACAAGAGATTCACCAGGAACCAGAGGATAATGAGACAGAGGCAGAGATCTTGGACTTTATAACTGATCCAGGGCATACAAGGGGCAGGCTTACACTGTTTAATCAGACAGTCCATACATATTGGATTGTAAAATGCCTGCTAGCAAAAGCAATCCACAGTAATCACCCAGTCCAAGTAAAGATGGAGGCAATGCAACCAGACCTTCGTACCTAGGCTCAACTTCTGGAGATTCAGGACAATCAGCAGCATATAAAGATCACCCAATACCAAACTGCAGACAGGGTTAGCAGATTATATGAAAAAGTAGGACGCATGGAGAAAATCCTACAGAAGATTCTTCAGCAACTTAACCAAGTAGAAATGCCAGTATTCACAAAAGATCTCCGCTCAGCTTCATCCAGGATTAGATACGTCCGATTAATACTTCTTTCATAATTGAACTCATACCATGTTTAAAATATTAAAGTCCGTGAATTTACATAGTGGGCAAGTCATGTACGTAATAGTACCTAATTGGGATAACTATGTTTTTTAGAAGGCCAATAAACCTGGTTTCCCTCTTGGGCAGGTTGAGGCCAAGAATGACTTTATATTTTTTGTAACCTGTCTTAAAATATAAATAGAAATGGCATGGTCACACCGTATTTACAAAAAAAAAACTCTATTGTTAATTACCTAATGTCAATTTTGTAAAACTATAATGTACAATAAAGATTGAGTGAATTTTTTATTTTGTAATTTTTGTTTCGAATTGAAAAATAAAAAAAATTATATGAAAAACTTTCTTCAAAATTTCACCATAAAAAGTTTAATAAGTTTAACATCATATAATATGAAAATTATTTATGATTATAGAATAAAAAACATGTAAGATTTTTAATTAAATATATATATATATATAGTTTTTTTTTAAAGAAATAATTTTGATACTCATTAACCAAAAAAAATCCTCAATAACTAATCAGATTTATTCGATGGGTTGTTCAATGACCTCCACATAAAACAAACACTGCTAAATCTCTGTAGGCAATCGCTGTAAATTGTGTGATTGAAGAGGATGCGAGCATGTTTTTCTCAGTATGAAAGATATCTATCATCTTATGTAGAACCTCTTCAGGTATGAAAATGAAGAATTTCATGAACTGGATGGTCTGCAGAAGTATATAAAGGCTCATTTGTAGTCATCAAATCTCCTCCAAACTCGCTACATGAACAACCTTTACGATTCCGTGGCAAACCTTTTCATATTCTGTGGTTGCTATCATGCAAGAAGAAGCATAACCTTAATATGAGCAGTGGGCAATGAGAAGGGAATGCTACCCAGATCGCCACAATGATGTACAATATTTCTTACCAATATCACACTCTATAGTATTGTCGGTATGTTTTTTGTTATTGATTTCAAATTATGCAGTGCCATTGATGTCAAGCTCATGGGAAGCCAAACCAATATTGCATTTGTAATAATCGTTATTTAATTATTTTCTTTCTGAAATTTTTCTTTCTTACCTAAAAGTAAGGGAAGGAAAATCCCATTTATAAATTTGACATTTTACAACTTGTAAAACATCGAATTTACACGCTTGTGAAACTTCAAATTCAAGAAAGTTGATTTCTTTGCATTCACATTCTTCTCCACGTAAATGTAAATGACATAGGATTTATACGGCCACAACCTTACCTTGCAAGAAGATGGGACCTCTTCTTTCTTCTAAGGGCAGAAATAAAATCGTTTCTTTAACGAACAATTACTACAAATGAAAATATTTGGTTGAAGAAACATGTAACCATGAAGAGCTCAAGCCTAAATTGCATCCTTTACAATGAACCTCCTGTCATAGGGTGTTGAATCAATCCAGCACAATTCTGTATTAGGGTGTTGAATCACTCCATAAGCTAGCAAACACAATCTTATATTAGGGTGTTGAATCACTCCAGAAGGCAGAAAACACAATCAGGGTGTTGAATCACTCCAGAAGCTAGCAAACACAATTTCGTTGAGTTGAAAGAAAAACATGGTTCTATCTCATTTATATTTAGATTAGCATTATTTATTTTAAATGTATTAAACTATCGAGATTTTGGATGAAGTGTATGTTTAGTTTTTTTTTTTTTTTTATTAAATGGATTTTTTCACTCTTACCAATAATTTAATTCCTTAGTAGAATAAGATATAAAATTAAATTATTAATAATAATTTATTTGATTAATAAAATAATGTTCTTAATGATAAAATATTCTAAATTTTTATAAAAGGGAAAGTCAATCAATGTATTAATAATCCATGAAAAATAGATTGAAAATGTAAACAAACTTTGACAATGATAGTCATAGGGTTGATTCAAACAGATGGGAGCCAAAATTGTCTTTAAAATTTAGCTACATTTAACACCTCTGTGCTTCTATCAACCATACTTAATAATGTATTTGTGTTGGTCATTAAGATATACCATTGGTTAAGATACACCATTGGTTAAAACAAATTATAAAGTGGATTTCTCTGGATTAAAGTTACAAGCCCTTTAATATAATTAGTTTGCAAAATTTAGTTATATTTAACACCACTGTGCTTCTATCAACCATAGTTAATAATTTGTTTGTGTTGGTCATTAAGATATACCATTGGTTAAAACAAATTATAAAATGGATGTTCTCGAGATTAAAGTTACAACACATCATTTTGACTACCCTCATACATTTTTACAACATGCATCACTGAGGAAAGTCGATCGAAAATCAGTTGATCATCTTTAAAGTCTTTTAACTATTCCCTCTACCTACTATTGTTCATCTTCAAAATGGTTATTTTCAATTCTTTTTCTGTTGGTGTCAATATTTCTCGGAGCATTCTTTTTATGTTGGTGTCAATATAACCTTACTTTCATTTAGTGTATTTTCGTACTCTCATCCATTCTCATTTAATATCCCTGGAATTGTTAGAGAAGAAAATTATAGATTTAGAAAGCAAGGAATCTGACTATAGGTGGCTAACAAATGCACTCCACAGGCTATTTAGATCAAGGCCTATCCTCCCTTATTCATATGATTTTGCATTTGATATGTTTGGAGATGAGATATTGTGCAATATATGTTGACACCAACAAAAAAGGAAGTCAAACAAAATATTTTTGAACGTCATCAATAGTAGTTGGAACTAATGGTAGAGACTTTCAAAGGTTATTGAGGGGATTTTTGATCACCGGAGTCTTACAGAAAACCAAAGGAAAGATATTTATCTCAGTGAGCTCACTAATACAAGTTGTGGAAAAATGCATGAATACATTCAAAAATATTTGGTAAGCAATATCGGTGCCACATTAAACTCTATGGCTTTATCCGCTTCAATTTTGGTGAAGCCCAACTCGGTGAAATAGTTGTCAATCCGAGTGTACCAAGCACGACAAGTTTGCTTCAGCCCATACAGTTCTATCTTGAGTCGGCACACATGTGATTCACTGTCGAAGATCTCGAAATCTTCTAGATGATCTATGTACACTTCTTCCTCAATAACTCCATTGAGGAATGCAGTTTTCAGATCCATCTGATGAATGCACCACCCGATCTGCGCTGAGAGTGCAAGGATAGATCTAATGGAATAATACCTTGCGACTGGTGCAAAGGCCTCATCATACTCGTTCCCCTCAATCTGTGAAAATCCCTAGGCCAAAAATCTGGCCTTGTACTTCTCCAGACTCCCATCAGCAGCTTGCTTTGCCTTGTAATTCCATCTAGATCCAACCACTAATTTGTCAACTGATCTTGGGACTACCTTCCATGCACTGTTCTTGATGATGGAGTCATACTCCTCTACCATAGCATCAACCCGAGTTGTTTGCTACACTGCTTCCTGAAAGGAAGATGGTTTTGTCACAATACACTTTCTCATAAGAGCCATGTATCCAGTAAACCTGTAAGGAGACTGTCTCTGTCTGCGCAGTGAAGTAGGGGCTCCTACATTTTTTGTTGCATGAGGTCTCAATCTGTCAGCTTCCGTGGTGCGCCTTCTGCCATTTCTGGTGGATGGCTCAACATGAGTGTTTCCTACCACTCCATGATCCTCTACATGTGGCTGCTCCACATCTTGAGGCTCATCCTTGGGAACAAAGAGTTCCTCCTCTAAATGCAAATCTAGCTCCCTCTCAAGGGACAATCACATGGATTTATCCTCATCAAATTTTATATCCCATCACACAATAATCATTCTGTTGTTTGGAAAATACACTTGATAGTTGTGGAGAGTTTCAGTTTACCTCGCAAATATCCCAATCTCAGTTGTTGTTTCCAACTTCTTCCTAGCATCTTTGGACACATGCACATAAACAGATGAGCCAAAAATCTTAAAAAGTAAAGCATCGGGTTTCTTACCAATAAAAGCCTCTTCTGGTGTACTCGCGCCAATTATTCTATGAGGACAACAATTTTTCACATATACCATTTTGTTGCATGCCTTCACCCACAGATGCAATGGTACGCCCTGATCATGTAGCATCGCTCATGCTGCACCCACAATTGTTTAGTTATGTCTCTCATCAACCCCATTCTGTTGTGGGTTATGAGGTGCTATGAGTTCTATTTGAATTCCTTATTTTCTATAGAATTTATTGAATTTGTTAGAGATTTACTCACCACCATTGTCGCTCGTAAGAGCCTTCACTTGCTTCCACGTGTCTTTCTCCATCGGTGCTTTAAACTCAAGAAACTTTGAGAATTTAACTAAGGGTTCAACAATTGGTATCAGAGCCAAGTTCCTTAGTACCAGTCTAACAGCTGAAAGGAGATCCTAGGTTCCCAAGATGGCTAGTAAAGAAGGATGCTCAACCAATAAATCCCCTTTCTTCACTGATGAAAATTATGCTTTCTGGAAAATCAAAATGAGGACATACGTAATGTCTCTAGGAATAGAAGTCTGGGGTGCAGTGGAATTAGGATATGCCCCAAAGGCAACTGACACAGAGAAAGAAACAAAACAGGATTTTGTGGCTAACGCAAAAGCCATGAATGCCATCTTGAATGGATTATGTGAAGCGGAGTTTATTAAATTAATGCACAAAGACTCTGCCAAAGAAATATGGGATACTCTTGAGAACATACATGAGGGAGACAAGAAAGTAAAGACTGCCAAACTTCAAGTCTATAGAGCCAAGTTTGAGAACTTAAAAATGAATGATGATGAAGACATTGCCAGTTTCTTCCTAAAAGCTACAGAAATTATTAACAATATGAAATCTCTTGGAGAAAAAATGCCAGAAAGTATAATTGTACAAAAGATTCTAAGATCTCCTCCATCCAGGTTTAATCCAAAGGTGTCTGCAATAGAAGAAACAGCTGATTGGGAGACCTTGACAATGAACCAGCTACTTGGAAATCTAACAGCCTATGAAATGAGGCTCCCACAGAAGAAGCCAAGTACGAGGGAAGCAACCTTTAAAACAGAAAAGAAGAAAGAAGAAGAGGGAGACATATGCTCTTGCTCGGATAAAGAAGAGGCAAATTTTGTCAAGAAATTGGATAGAAGCTCGGGTAAATACAAAGGTAAACTCCCCTTCAAATGCTTTAACTTTGGAAGAGTGGGACACTATGCTGCCAAGTGTCCTCACAAGAAATTAAGGAATCAGGCTCAAGAGTCAAAGAAAAATAAATCAAAGAACTGACAGAAAGGAAAGAAGTTCAGCAGAAAATCCTTCTATGCTCAACAAGATAGCAATACATCTGAAGATTCAGATGAATCCTCAAGTGAATAAGGAGCCTCTGAATTCTTATTGATGGCCATAGAAGAACTTGAAGGTCTCTTGCTAGAAGATGAAGAAGCAGAAGGTGAAGTCGACCTTCCGGGGGAGCTAAGAAGTGCTCTAGAAGAGATTGATAGACTCAAACTGAAATTTAGAAAACAAAAGGACATTCTCCTCAAGTATGTACGAGAAGAATAGAATTCAGAAGTCCTTAAGCAACTAAAGATAGAGCTTGAAGAAGCCAAGAAGATAGAGGACGTGTTACTTAAGAAAATCAAAGAAAAAACTCAAGAACAAGAAAAGTTGGAAGAAGAAGTAGTATGTCTCAGAAAGAAATTAGAAAATGCTCAAAGGAAAGTGGTTATAAACTCTTGTCAAACAACAATCTCTAGTAAGTTGAATGAAATTCTGGTTTCTCAAAGATCCCCTATGATAAAGACTGGAATAGGCTATGAAGGAGAATCAAGTAAAGGAAAAGAAAAGGTTGACAGGGAAATTATTTTTGTAAAAGCAAAGAAGAATGATGAAGCAGCTTAAACAATTCCTACAAAAGAAGAAATCTGCAATAAGGAAGACAAAGATCAGAAGAAACCATTAGTGGCAAAGAATGTAATAAATACTAAGACTCCTGAATATGTAAAATTTGGAAACCATCGAAGGAGATTCTTCCCTCCAATAAATAATGCCACCTGTTATGTTTGCCACAAGCTGGGACACATTGCTGCATATTTTCATGCAAGGAGGAGTAATTCAAACCAGCAAAAGATGCAAACATTGAAGAGACTACCCTAAGCAACCAAATGGAAGAGACAACGTTACGTCAGGTATACAAATAGTTTCTATCGTTACTATTTTTATTGTAAGGAATTTGGCCATAAAATCATTGAGTGTAGAAAGTATGGACAAAGATTGATGTTGAACCCCTCAAGAAGGTTTATGAATCAAAGAAATTTTGGTCATACCCATAATTCTACAAAAACTATGATCAAATGTTGTGTATGCAATCAAGTTGGACATATACCCTCTAAATGTCCTCTAATAAGATATAGTTCATCACCTCACAAAAGATACCAAACAATAGGATGCCTCCAGTGGATAAAGAAGGTGAATAAATGCGACTTGGCTCTAATTGTTCAAGACCTGAAAAGCCAGTGGTATTTGAATAGTGGTTGCTCAAAACACATGACTGGAGACAGAAGCAAGTTTATAACTCTTGATGAAAATAAATCTGGCAATGTCACTTTTGGCAATGACAAATTAGGTAAGATCAAGGGAAAAGGCTCCGTCAGCATATATAATGGAAGAGGAAAGGCCCAAGATGTACTATTTGTAGATGGGCTGAAAGCAAATTTACTGAGTGTCAGTCAGATGTGTGATAAAGGTTGCGAAGTTCTATTTAGAGCACAAGACTGTGAAGTCAGATCAAGCACCACCGGTAAGACTCTACTCAAAGGTGTTCGAACAGACAGCAATGTTTACATTATGAAAGAGGAAGATGAAGCATGCAATCTTAGCAAACTTGAGGAGTCATGGTTATGGCATAGGAGATTGGGACATCTCAGCTTCGATCATATCATCAGACTAAGTAAAAAGAAAGCATTCAGAGACATGCCAGAAATAAAGAGGCCTTCTAATACCATATGCAAATCTTGTCAATTGGGTAAACAGACCCGCACATCCTTTAAGGCCAAAGAGGAGTTGTCAACAAGAAGACCACTCCAGCTTGTGCACATGGATCTGTGTGGACCTGCAAGAACTAAAACACCAAGTGGAGAATCCTACTTCATGCTGATAATAGATGATTTCTCCAGAATGACATGGGTTTCTTTTCTGAAGAATAAATCGGAAGCTCTGGACAAATTCAAAATATTTAAGGCATTAGCCGAAAATCAGACAGGATGCAAGCTGAAATGCATCAGATCAGACAGAGGAGGTGAATTCACAGATTATGACTTTGCTGACCTATGCAATGAACATAGCATAAAAAAACAATTTACTATTGCAGGGACACCTCAGCAGAATGGAGTAGCAGAGAGACAAAACAGATATGTTCAACAAATTTCCAGAGCCATGATGCAAGAGAACAATATTCCTCAAACCTTCTGGGCAGAAGCAGTGCACATAGTAGTACATATCCTTAATAAAGCTCACTTAAGGCCAAGCAGTGACAAGACTCCCTACGAACTGTGGCATGGAAAGCCAACTTCAATCAAACATTTCAAAATCTTTGAGAGCAAGTGTTACATAAAGAATAATGATGAAAATATTGGAAAATTTGATGCAAGGGCATATGAACGAATATTTCTAGGATATGCATCCAAAAGCAAAGGGTACAGGTGCTACAACAAGACTCTTCGGAAAATAGTAGAAAGCATTGGTGTGAGATTTGATGAAGAACTTCAAAACAATACAAGAGATAATGACTGCTGCAGTCCATCAGATAACCATGAAGAAGAAGACCAGAATGGTGATGAAACAAGCAAGACTACAGAAGATGAAGAGCTGAGCTCGAAAGCCCCCTCAAGATACACTCAGAAGAATCATCCCGAAGATCAAATCATAGGAGATAAGAAAGCAGGGGTCCAGACAAGAAGGCAGCTAACAGAACAAACTGAAGAGGTATACATAGCCATGTTGTCACAAATAGAGCCAAATAAATTTGAAGAATCCAGCAAGGAGAAGTCTTGGGTAAAAGCAATGAATGAGGAATTGGACCAAATTGAAAAGAACAATACGTGGGAACTAGTTCCTAGACCAATTGAGAAAAATATCATTGGTTCAAAATGGGTATTCAAAAACAAAATGAATGAGAAAGGACAAGTAATAAAAAATAAAGCCGGACTGGTCTGCAAAGGATATTCACAAGTCGAAGGACTTGATTATGATGAAACATTTTCCCCTGTAGCCAGAATGGAAGCTATCAGAATGTTCCTGGCATTTTCATGCTACCAAAATTTCAAGGTATATCAAATGGATGTAAAATCTGTATTTCTGAATGGAGACTTAGAAGAAGAAGTCTACATGGAACAACCAGAAGGCTTCTCATTGACAGATAAAGAAGATTATGTGTGCAGACTGAAGAAGGCCCTATATGGACTGAAACAAGCTCCTCGTGCTTGGTACTCAAGACGGGATAAATATTTGCAAAAACAAGGCTTTAAGAGAGGTGGAGTAGACAGTAATCTATATATAAAAGCCCATGAAAATGAACTCCTGATTGTTGTTGTATATGTTGATGACATTATGTTTGGAAGCAACAGAGATGAACTAGAAAAAGGATTTGCAAAAGAGATGAAATCAGAGTTTGAAATTTCCATGATTGGAGAGCTCAATTTCTACTTAGGAATTCAAATTCAGCAATAGAACACAGGCACATTCATCTCACAGGAAAAGTACTTAAAATAAATGTTAAAAAAGTTCAAAATGGAGGACTGCAAACCTGCGTCAACTCCCATGACCACAGGATGTAAACTGTGTGCTGATGATGGGTCTTCTAATATAGATCAAAAACTCTACAGATCCATGATAGGAATTCTGTTGTATCTGACTGCATCAAGACAAGACATCATGCTAGCAGTAGGACTAGTGGCTAGATATCAAGCAGCACCTAGACAAAACCATCTTATGGCCGTAAAAATAATATTCAGATATCTACAAGAAACAGCACAATATGGACTTTGGTATCCTAAAGCAAAAGCTTCACTTTGACAGCATACACAGATGCAGATTGGGCCAGCTATGTGGATGACAGGAAAAGCACAAGTGGAGGTGCTTTCTATCTAGGAGAAATTCTAGTGGCATGGTTAAACAAGAAACAAACATCTATCTCTCTGTCTACAGCAGAAGCAGAATATATAGCAGCAGCAGCATGTTGTACACAAGTCATATGGATGAAGCAAACCCTCCAAGACATGAAGGTAAGCATCGAAGAACCTATCTCAATCAAATGTGATAATACAAGTGCTATAAGTATATCTAAAAACCATGTGCTTCACTAAAAAACCAAACATATTCCAATCAAGTATCATTTTCTCCAAGAACAAGTGGCTCAGAAGATAGTAAAATTGGAGTATGTACCAACAAAAGAACAGATAGTAGATATATTTACTAAACCGCTTGCTAGAGAACCATTTGAATATTTAAGAGACAGACTAGGGGTAGTATCTGTAGATGCTACTCTCTAATATGAAGAGAAAGAACAGTTTCAAGGGGAGAACAGAAATGAAAATATCATTCCCAGGGGGAGATCTGCAAGCAAGGGAAGCATGAAACAGGTCCTCAAGATAAAAAAGATTATGGCAAGAATACATTCAGCATAAAAGAGTCAATAAAAGGGGCAAAAGAGTCAGTGGTGAACCTGACGAGAATCTAATCCAAAGGATTGAAGCAGCAACGTACAAAGACAGAAGATCTCAGATAAAATAAATGAATGAAATTTTGGAAAAATAAAATTAATAAATAAAATCACAGCATCAAAGAACAGGAGCAGCAGCGTAAAAAGTCAAGAAATTTCAGGAAATGCATGAAATATTGGAAAAGGAATAAAACCACAACATCATAGAATAGAAGCTTCACAACAACAACAACAAAAAAAAAAAATTCGAACCCCTTGCCATTGATGTCAAAGGGGGAGGAAGAGAAAGCAACAGTAAGAAGACGAAGCAACAGGAGAAAGGATCCTATCAGGCAAACAGAGGAATTGTATTGCCATCAATGCCAAAGGGGGAGACTTTTGGAAATGTTGTCATTGATGGAAAAGGAGGTAGCAAAGAGAGAGACAGACAGAGGAAGCGAATATAATAGAGGCAGAACCGTTATCAGAAGCAGAGGCAGAGGCAGAGCCATTATCACAGCAGTAAAGGCAGAGGCAGAGCGACAGAAGCAGCAGTGGCAGAGACACATCTATTATTGCAGAAAAATAGCTATTATTCCGAGAATCGTTGTTCCCACCCAGTGAATATATATATATATATATATATAACTAAATTTTGAGAATCGCTACCTCAGCTGGAGGATATATATATACAATTCTCAGAATCTTTACCCATCTGGGCATTACATTTAATACATAAACCTTATTCTGGGAATCGCTTAACCCCAAGCGGCAAAGCATATATATATATATATATATATATATATATATATATATACAGCATATTTACATATATAGCGCGAGATCCAGAGAAACTAAGTAATATAAGGTGGGACCCTTCCCAATCGCATCGGAAAGAAACAGACCGTCGGAACATATATTAAAAGACTTGCAATTGAGATTGAAGCCTGGACCTGATGGGCTTATAAACCACGAGTAAAAAGTATTTTCAGTCCGTCATGATCGAATCGGAGTAGGAGTGGTCAATTGCATCGAAGTATTCGAGTCGCGATTGCGATCAATCGCAATCGGAACAATCACAAAGGACCCAATCGCAATCGGAAGATTTCAATTGCGATTCATCATACCGGCATTTCAAAATGAACAGTGGTCAATCGCAATCGGAGCAGGAGCAATCAATCGCAATCTGAGGAGCAATATATTGCATCCGGAAGCATGGCAAGTGGGCCCAGAAGGAGTTTTTATATGTTTTAAACAGGTTTTATTATATACGCCGAGATTTGATTTAAAGACATATTGAAAGACAGTTATTGTAATGAAATTTGGGTTATATATATATATATAAAAGAGTTGTCATAAATATAAAACGATGGTTGCAATGGTATTAAAATATGCCACGTGGTCTGTGGACCCACGGCCCTCGGCTCAAGGTGGAGGGAAATTCTTTATATAAAACAATTGCGATGTATGTATGTTCCGCTTGCGGAACCCGCCACATCAACAAGACACTTGCTGCGTGTAAAGGGTTGGAATTTACCCAGAATTACAATCAGCAGTCACAGATATTTATAAAATGCACTGATATAAAAAGCTCTATTACACATATGCAGCAGTTACACCACAGCAGAGGACAGAAAATAAAATAGAGCTGAGAAGAGATAAAACACAATCAAAGAAAAGACAAATGCGTAGCGAGCCAAAAGAATAAATGAGTTGAGCTGAAGTTTTTATTATATGTGAATGTAAATATTGTAATTGATTTTTTTATTATTTGTGATGCATTGGCAAGTCTGCGGAAGAAAACAAAATCCCACTGTTAGATTAAAATAAGTACCTACAGTTACATTTTTTTGAGTGAGCTAGAAAAGAAATGAGAAGGTAGAAGGCAAAGAGGCATGGCTATCCATTCCAAATTCATTAAGGAATGCTAACAGTCACAAGAAAATCCTTATAAATAATATCATCTTGATATGCAAAAAAGTGTGTTAGAGAGAGTAAATCTAGAGAAGGCAGAATATAGAAGTGTGATGCAGAGAAGATTAAGAGAAGAAGAGCAGAAAGAGAAGCTACAGAACAGAGTTGATATCTGAGGTAAATCAACAAACATTTAGTTTGATAAATTGAGGAAGTTGGAGCTTCCCTATCAAGTTGCAGCTTAATAGCTATCAATTGTAGCTGATTGAGGTTGGAGCCTCCTGTAGGTTGGTGCTTGCAGAAAATTGAAGGGAGTTGGTGCTTCCTTGCAAGTTGTAGCTTGCAGAATTGAGGTAGGAGCCTCCTGTAGGTTGGTGCCTGCAGAAAAATAGTGGTGAGAGGGAGTTGGAGCTTGCCTTTGCATCACAACAATAATAAGATGTGGTTTTTTCCCTTTATGGGTTTCCACTTATATCTGGTGTCTCTGTGCATGATGTTTATGTGTTGATCTGATTTATATCATCTGCTTAATACCTGCTGCTCTCATATTAAGTCTGCTGTTATATTATATTAATACTTGCTGCTCACATTCTAAGATTACTCACATATTAAGTTGGATATGAAATGAAGGTGTAAATAAGGTTTCATAAAAGTTTAAAAGATCATGACTGTGTTAAACTGATTCAGCCCCCCCTCTCAGTTTAACTAAGGGTTCAACACTGTCATATCCATCATGAACTTTGATCCCCTTGCTTTTCACAATTGAATGCAGGCCTCGGTCATCCATGTCTATTCGACTTCAAGATTCTCTTTTGAGGTGCAAATTGATATGAAGGAAGTGAGGGAAGAGCTCAAACATGATTCAAATTGAATGTAAACACCTCGAACGATTAAAAATTCGAATTCCAATGCAAGGAAATGAAAAAAAATGGAATTTGAGAGGTGACTTCACATGCCATCTATGGACGCGAGTTCAAAAGGAGTACTAGAGGGGTCGTGTCCGAGGCCGGGAAATAAATGATGACCACTAGACCATATGGGTTTTCATCTACGTAACCATTATATTCGAAAAATATACTCACTCTATTATTCAATTTTATAATCCCTTAGTTCCATCTTGTTCCTTTATTAGTTAAGTATGTGTTTTTGAACTCAAATTCCTTAGAACATGATAAAGTTCAATTTGTTCACAATGTTGAAGTTTTAGGTGAAGGATCACCACTCTGACTACCTCTGATTTATAACATTTTTAAAATTAAATCTAAAAGAAAAAAGGTATGGGGGAGAGTGTTGTATTTAAATGTTTGTAAAAATTTACATGTGGCCTCAATTAAAAATAATAAAAGGTTAAAGGTATGGGGGAGAGGGTTGTATGTAAATGTTTGTAAACATTTACATGTGGCCTCAATTAAAAAATAATAAAAGGTTAAAAAGTAATTGATTGCAGATGCACTCTTTAGGATAGCATCCCGCCAACTTGTTAAGGATAACATCCCATCGACTTATTAGCACAAGACATCCCATTAGCAAGGTGCTTTAGCAATGAGAAATCAACAAATTTAGTTAACCTTTGGGACATAGGCATGGGAAATATGTTGTAAATAGTTTAACTAGGTCAAAATAAAATAAAATAAATAAAAACTTAAATTAAATTAAATTAAAAGAAATAATTTTATAATGATAATTATCAATAAAACATTTTGACTTCCATAAATTACATAAAACTAAAACTAAAAATTATATGAAATAAAAATCGATAATTATGTTTATAATTAATAATAAAATCAGTCTAGATCCATCTTAACTTCGAAAAGACATCAAATTTCAATTCATTATTATTATTATTTTAATCTTTTCAAAGTGAAATGTATCGTGATCAATGTTTTTCTTAAACATTAAATTTCTATAAATATCTTATAAATAACTATTATAAAATTCTTTTATTCCATATTTTAATATAAAAGTCCATTAATACATTTCCTTATTTATAAAATTAAATAAAATAACTATTATTTTATTTCATATTTTAATATAAAATTACATTAATACATTTTCTTATTTATAAAAATAAATAAAACAATTTATTAGATTGATGTGAACTAGAAATAAAATAAAATAAAAGTCATATCTCAAAGACTCGTTAATATTAATATTAATATTCAAACTTTTTATTAGAATTTTTTAATATAAATAACTTATCAAGTTTAAATAATCTATTCATATTTAACCTATTTCTTTATGGGTTAAACTATTTGATAACTTATAAAAAAAATCACATTCTCATACTAAAGTTATATTCCATAACTTACCAAAAAAACACCACAGTCTCATACCAATTCAAGTTAACTCACTCTCTTTAAAGCATTAAATGCTATAAATAATGGGTAAAGCTTTTTTAACCTTTAACCTTTAATATATATATATGGGGTTCGAAACCGTTATGAAATTAAATTAAATAAAAATATCCGGTTTTCATGGTTATAAACGGTTTTCATTGACCAATAGGCCTTGCTTATTGCCGTGTAAGTCAGCCCAAGGCCGGAAGAGCATCCGTTATATCATGTTTATAAATAACGAGATCATGGCGGAGTGGATGATGAGGAGGAGGATTTGATGAGCGGGCGGTGAAGAAAATGAAGTTACTTAAGGTGATGGATCTCGTAAAAGAATAACTTGTTCGCACACTCTTCATTCATTAACGCTGGGATTAGTTGATGCATTTGCAGAAAGAGGGAATGACTGGTTGTTTTCCCAAGCGGGTGTCACCATCTGCTTTGTCTGTGCAGAGGAATGTTTGAAGGCAGAGGACACTTTCTGCAATGTCTGGGCCAAGCACTTTCTTATTAAGATAAACGAGGGGCAAAGCAAGCGGATTAAGTGCATGGATCCTCAATGTGACGAAGAAAGTTGGTGATTGCGAAGTGAACACTAGGGCACCACTTCACTTTCACTTTCTCTTTCTCTTTCTGGTTGTTGTCAATAGGAAGCGATCGATATTACAGGATTCTTATAATGTCTTCGTCACACATGATATTACAATGCACTTAATCCGCTTGCTCTGTCCCTCGCTTATCTGAGCAAGGAAGTGACGCGTCCAGCAGACATTGCAGAAAGTGTGACCACAATTCATCATTGTGCTGTCCTCCTCTGCACACACATCACATCACAGATGGTAACTACAGAATTTGTAGATTAATGCGGTCTAATGGTCGCAGCACCCGCTTGCGAAAACAATCACTCAATTTCTATTTTGGCATATGCATCCAGCAATCGTTAATGTAAATCGTGGATTAAGAGGACGCGAGACATCTGCAAAGATATCTATCATCTTATGTAGAACCTTTCTCTGTGCTCGCAATAAAAAATCTTGTGTGAAGAAGAAGCAAAACGTTAATATGAGCAGTGGGCAATGAGAAGGGAATGCTACCCTAGATCGCCACAACGATGTACAATATTTCTTACCAATATCACATTCCATAGTATTGTCGGTATATTTTTTCTTATTGATTTCAAGTCATGCAATATCACATTCCATAGTATTGTCGGTATTTTTTTTGTTATTGATTTCAAGTCATGCAGTGCCAGTGATGTCAAAGCTCATGGGAAGCCAAACCAATATTGCATTTGTAATAATTGTTATTTAATGATTTTCTTCCTTCTCTTAGAAGTAACGCAAGGAAAATCCCATTCATAAATTTTTACAACTTGTAAAAAATCGAAATTACACGATTGGGAAACTTCAAATTCAAGAAAGTTCATTTCTTTGCATTCTCCTCCACGTAAATGTAAATGACCACGTAAATGTAAATGACAGAGGATTTATACGGCCACAACCTTACCTTGCAAGAAGATCGGACCTCTTCTTGCTTCTAAGGGCAGAAATAAAATCGTTTCGTTAAGGAACAATTACTACAAATGAAATATTTGGTTGAAGAAACATGTAACCATGATCAGCTCAAGGGGAAATTGCATCCTTTAAAATGAAACTTAAATCCTCTACTAGGGTGTTCAATCACTCTAGCTCATCAATCCTGTATTAGGGTGTTGAATCACTCCAAAAGCTGGCAAACACAATCCTATATCAGGATGTTGAATACTCTAGAAAACACAATTAGGGTGTTGAATCACTCAAGAAGCTAGCAAACACAATTTAGCTAGGGTGAAAGAAAAACATGGTTCTATCTCATTTATATTTAGATTAGCATTATTTATTTTAAATGTATTATACCGAGATTTTGGATGAAGTGTATGTTTAACTTTTTTTTTTTTTTTTTTTTATTAAGTGAAATTTTTCACTATTATCAATAATTTAATTTATTAGTAGAATAATATATAAAATTAAATTTTTACTAGCAATTGCACCATATGTTGCAAAAGAAACATCATAAAGAAATAGCATAGGAAAGAGTAGCCTAGAAGAAATAAGATGTTGCAGAAAAGGAGCCATTGTGGAGGAATGAAAATAAAAATTTTCTTCCATGGAAGAAGGTAGTGAAATTTTCTTCCTTGATCCTTACAAATCATGAGACCTATGTTGAAGTTAAGTAAAATACCTTGTGTGATCATGCCAACATGAATGCCTCATGAATAAAGAAATGGATAGTGGTTTTCTACCTTCAAAATCAAAGGTTGTTTTGGTGCAATTCCTCCAAATTTAATCTTGATCAATTCCTATTGAGTCTCCTCCACATTTAATCTTGATCAATTCCTATTGAGTCACTTACGTATTATTTCCTTCATGATCTTTGAAAATATTCAAAATATGACATTGTTCTTTACCATTGATATCCCTGGTGTTTCCCATGTTCTTTTTTTTTCACTATCGCTGATATGAAATTGGTTTTTTGCAGTAAAAATAAGGCGATTGAGAAAAATAGATCCAACACCAAGAGAGATTTGGTAGCATTTATGGAGTCCGCAAACATGTCTTGTTCTGTGGTTTTGGCTACTCGACATAGATTTCTTGATCTTGTGTAGAAGAAATTAATTTTTATTTATTTATATTACATTAACCATGAAATTGCCAACATTCATGGCACACTTTCCATCACATTTGTAGAGCAAATTATAACAGAGTATCACACAATTCTTATCAGGGTTAAATGCTCCTATATGCAACAACGATGAATTTCATCACTTAAGAGAAGTAAAAACAAGGTTATTGGGAAAACAACTCCAACACATTTGTAGAGAAAATTATAAAACAATATCACACCTTTCTTATGAGAGATAAATGCTCCTATATGCAACAACCATGTATTTCATCACTTAAAAGCAGTAAAAACAAGTTTATTGAGAAAATAACTCCAACACATTTGTAGAGAAAATTATAAAACAACATCACACTTTTCTTATCAGATCTAAATGCTCCTATATGCAACAACTATGGCTTTCATCGGTTCAAGAGTAGTAAAAACATGTTTATTGAGAAAACAACTCTACACTGGGAGATATTTGGAAGCAACTGTTGAATTGGTGAACATGTATTGCTCTATGGTGTTGGATATTGGGCATAAATTTCTTGATCTTGTATACAAGACTGCAAATTTGCATGTAGCTTATAATGCATTAACCATTAAATTGTCAACATTTAGGGCACATTTTCCATCACATTTGTAGAGAAAATTACAATAGAGTATCACATTTTTATTATCATATCTAAATGTTCTTATGTGGAACAACTACCTTTTGCCTCATAGTTTAGATTTGTGCAAGGAGGAGGAGAGGAGTGTCAAGGTGCAAGCTAGAATATGAAGAGAAAGAATAATCTTCTTTGGGCCTTGAGATAGACTCATTCTCTACACATCTAGAGTGAGTAAAGCTTAATAAAACAAAACTCACCATACTTTAAATTTTTTAAATAAATATCTTAAATTAGAATATCAATTTAATACATTTTACTCAATTACACATTTAACAATATTCATTTAAAAAATACAAATACAAAGTACTGTCTCTTTTTACTTTTTAAATACCCGATGTTTGTAACTTATTCTTAATCAAATAGTGTCAATTTTGTAAATCTATAATCTACGAGTCTCAATTTTTATAGCTTTGGCTGAAGGGTAGAGTATATAAATTCCCTTACCCTTTAAGAAGCATTCTCAATTATTGTACCACCCACCTATACATCCAATCTACACATCTTAGGTTATTCTAAATTGATCAAGAGTATATAATTTTTAGGGTGGTGTTCTCTGTGCACTAAAATTCCCATGAGGTCCATCATTATGTATGGGGTTCATTGCAACCTTGGATATATTCTGTGAGTTGTTGTGATTTTTTTCTTGTGGCTACAACTTAGTTTTGGTTGTCACCTAGTTATCATGATTCAAAACTCTTGTAATCATCTGATATCCTTATAGAATTAGGTATGTTATGTGAGATAATGTGATGTTTTGTTCTTCACAATGATTCAAAAATTAGCTATTATACCACAATATTGAATTTCTCATTGTCTGTTTTGTTTATGAACCCTTTAAAAAAACCACAAGAACATTTGATTTTACACTATGATCTCCTCAGAATGGGTGGGGGTTTCAAAAATTGGAGAGTAAATTGATTGGTTATTATGATAAATTGTTGTATAAGATGGAAAATTTGGATGATTTGTAGACAATATGGATGTCATAAGAGATCAGATGGAAAATTTGGATGATTTGTAGACAATATGGATGTCATAAGAAATATCTCTTTTGAATTTTTTAGTCTCTTTGGCCACCGTGCATATAATACGATCCATTTCAACTGAGAATGTCAATAAATCAATGTGCGAATGATAACTTGTGACATAGCTATCCATTTTCTTTGATTGTGGATAAGTTATAAACTAATAACTAGTGAAATCCATAGCCATTTTCTTTTGTTTATAAACCCTTTAAAAAAACCACAAGAACATTTGATTTCACACTGTGATCTCCCCAGCATGGGTGGTTATTGTTTTTTATTTTTTTGTAAATTTCGTAGCATCTTTCTATTTTCATATTTTTAAAGAGCAAGTTGCTATACATATTATATCATTTACTTATTATATCATTTACTGTAGCCTCAACCTGCTTGAAAGAAACCAGGTCTATTGGCCAACACAAATAGTTAAAAGCTAACCAAAACTCATATTTTTTTTCCTTCTAGTTACTGCTTTTATCACTTTACTATGTCCATAAAATTTACAACTGAAAAGAAACTATAACTATTAAGAGGTTAATGTTAGAAATTGTTGTATAAGATGGAAAATTTGCATGCTTTGTAGACAATATGGATGTCATAAGATATATATATTTTGAATTTTTTAGTCTCTCTCGCAACCATGCATCTAATAGGATCCATTTCAACTGAAAACTTCAATAAACCACTGTGTGAATGATAACTTGTGACATTTCTAGCCATTTTCTTTGATTGTGGATCGGGTGATAAACTAGAATATACTCTTAGTATATATTGGATGGAGGGAAATTTTATGATAAAATATTGTTAATTACAGTGTCAATTTTGTAAAACTATAATCTACAGTAAGGACTGAGTGGGTTTTTTCTTTTGTAATTTTTGTTTGGAATTGAAAAATAAAAAAATTATAAAAGCTAAAATTATGTAGTGAAAATCTTTGTTTAAAATTTCAGAATAAAAAGTTGAGTAAGTTTGACATCATATAATATGAAAATTGTTTACGATTATAAAGTAAAAAACATGTAAGATTTTCTTAGCTACAATTAGTTAATTAAAGATATGTATGCAGTTTTCTTGAAGGGAATAAATTTGATATTCATTCACAAAAAAAAACCTTAAAGATTATGTATGTAGTTACAAAATGTTATGTAGTTAGAAACTAGTATTGTTATGTAATTAGTTATGTAATTAAAGATTATTTTAGTGTTATTTAAGAAATGAGAATTATGAACATTCATCACTATTGCTCAAGATAAATAATGTTAAAAAATTTCATTATTAACTTAATTTTCTATATATTAAGAAATACCACTCATGAATAATAAAACAATTGTAACATAAATAATATATAATAAAAAAAAACCATGTATTTTTTGAATAATAAAATAGTTGTAACAAAAATAATATAGAAAAATAAAAAAAAACTATGTATATTTGGATGTATGAAAATCTAAATACATTTTAATAAGTAAAATTTTAAAAGAATAATGGTTATAAACTTTTAAAAATAGTTTGATTAAATAATTAGTTTAGATATAAATTATTTATCAAAGGGATCAATTCTCTTTTTCTTTAAAAACTCCTTAGGGCTTTCTCAACTAACTCTATTGTTAATTACATAGTGTCAATTTTGTAAAACTATAATCTATAGTAAGGACTGAGTGGGTTTTTTCTTTTGTAATTATTGTTTGAAATTAATAAATAAAAAAATTATAAAAGCTAAAATTATGTAGTGAAAAACTTTGTTTAAAATTTCAGAATAAAAAGTTGAGTAAATTTCATATCATATAATATAAAAATTGTTTACGATTATAAAGTAAAAAATGTGTAAGATTTTTTTTAGCTGTTAATTAAAGATATGTATATAGTTTTCTTGAAGGGAATAAATTTGATATTCATTAACAAAAAAAACCTTAAAGAGTATGTATGTAGTTACAAAATGTTATGTAGTTAGAAACTATTATTGTTATGTAATTAGTTATGTAATTAAAGATTATTTTAGTGTTATTTAAGAAGTAACATTCGTCATTATTGCTCAAGATAAATCACTTTAAAAATTTTTATTATTAATTTAATTTTCTATATATTAAGAAATACCACTCATGAATAAGAAAACAATTGCATCATAAATAATATATAATAAAAAAAACCATGTATTTTTTGAATAATAAAATAGTTGTAACAAAAATAATATAGAAAAATAAAAAAACTATGTATATTTGGATGTATGAAAATTTAAATACATTTTAATAAGTAAAATTTTAAAAGAATAATGGTTATAAACTTTTAAAAATAGTTTGATTAAATAATTAGTTTAGATCTATATTATTTATCAAAGTGATCAATTTTCCTTTTACTTTAAAAGAGGTTTGCATATCAAGACATATGATCCCTCTTGGATTTTGGTAGGATCCAAAGTTAAGATTGATCTAGGTCATATTAATTTCCTCTTTAAATAAACTACATTCCACATGAATACCATGGGTCAATACCATGGGTTGTTTTTATATTTTATTATTATTTTATTTTATTATTTTTTTTTATTTTTATTTTTTATTGAGCTAATGTGATGTTTTTTTTTTCACAATGATTCAAAAATTAGGTATTATACCACAATATTGAATTTCTCATTGTCTGTTTTGACCCAGTTAAAATGTGATCTCCCCAGCATGGGTGGGGGTTTCAAAAATTGTTAGAAATTGTTGTATAAGATGGAAAATTTGGATTGTTTGTAGACAATATGGATGTCATAAAAGATATATATTTTGAAGTTTTTAGTCTCTCTGGCCATCATGCATCTAATATGATCCATTTCAACTAAGAACGTCAATAAATCACTATGTGAATGATAACCTCTGAGATTTCTAGCCAACTTAATATATTGTTAATTACATAGTGTCAATGCCAACTTAATATATTGTTAATTACATAGTGTCAATTTTGTAAAACTATAATTTACAGTAAGGATTGAGTGGGTTTTTTCTTTTGTAAGTTTTGTTTGGAATTGAAAAATAAAAAAAAATTATAAAAGCTAAAATTATGTAGTGAAAAACTTTGTTTAAAATTTCAGAATAAAAGGTTGAGTAAGTTTGACATCATATAATATGAAATTTTTTTATTATTATAAAGTAAAAAACATGTAAGATTTTTTAGCTAAAATAAATTTGATATTCATTAACAAAAAAAAAAATCCTAAAGAGTATGTATGTAGTTACAAACAGTTATGTACTTAGAAACTATTAAAATTAAGTAATTAAAGGTAATTTTAGTGTTATTTAAGAAATGAGAATTATGAGCATTCATCATTATTGCTCAAGATAAACCATGTCCTATGAAATAATTTGGAAATTTAAAAAAGATCACATATTTTTAAAAAAATCATTATTAATTTAGTTTTATATATATTAAAAAATACTACTCATGAATAATAAAACAGTTGTAACATAAATAATATATAACAAAAAAAAACCATGTATTTTTGGAATAATAAAATAGTTGTAACAAAAATAATATAGAAAAATAAAAAATATATATTTGGATGTATGAAAATTTAAATACATTTTAATAAGTAAAATTTTAAAAGAATAATGGTTATAAACATTTAAAAATAATTGGATTAAATAATTAGTTTAGATCTATATTATTTATCAAAGGATTCAATTATCTTTTTAGTTTAAAAGAATTTTGCATATCAAGACATATGATCCCTCTTGGCTCTTGGTAGATCCAAAGTTAAAATTGATCTAGGCCATCTTAATTTCCCTCCTTAAATAAACTACATTCCACATGAATACCATGGGTCAATACCATGGGTTGTTTTTATAGTTTATTAATATTTTATTTTACTATTTTTATTTTACTATTTTATTTTTAGTTTTATTTTTTATTCAGCTAATGTGATGTTTTTTATTCACATTGATTCAAAAATTCACTGTTATACCACAATATTGAATTTCTGGTTGTCTAATTTTTTTAATGAACACTTTAAAAAAACCCACAAGAACATTTCATTTTACACTGTGATCTCCCCAACATGGGTGGGGATTTCAAAAATTGGAGAGTAAATTGAGCGGTTATTGTTAGAAATTGTTGTATAAGATGGAAATTTTGGATGGTTTATAGACAATATGGATGTCATAAGAGATATTTATTTCGAATTTTTTAGTCTCTCTGGCCACCGTGCATCTAATAGAATATACTCTAAGTATATATTGGATGGACAGAAAATTTATGATAAAACTTGTACAAAAAAACCTCTTAGAGCTTTCTCAACTAACTCTATTTTTAATTACCTAATGTCAATTTTGTAAAACTATAATGTACAATTGTAATTTTTGTTTTGAATTGAAAAATAAAAAAAATTATATGAAAAACTTTCTTCAAAATTTCACCATAAAAAGTTTAGTAAGTTTAACATCATGAAAATTATTTATGATTATAGAACAAAAAACATGTAAGATTTTTTACCTACAACTAGATAATTAAATATATATATATAGTTTTTTTTGAAAGAAATAATTTTGATACTCATTAACCAAAAAAAATCCTCCATAACTACAGAATTTGTAGATTAATGCGATCTAATAGTCGCAACACCCGCTTGCGAAAACAAACACTCAAATCTCTGTAGGCAATCGTTGTAAATTGTGGATTAAGAGGACGCGAGCATGTTTTTCCTTTACATGAAAGATATCTATCATCATATGTAGAACCTCTCTCTGTGCTAGCAATAAAGAATCTTGTGTGATGAACTGGATGGTCTGTGCAGAGACATGCATAGAGGAAGAAGGCTCATCGCGGCTCATCAAATCCTCCTCCTAAACCCCGCTTATCAACAAATCCTTTACGATTCCGTGACAAACCTTTTCATATTCTGTGGTTGCTATCATGCAAGAAGAAGCAAAACCTTAATATGAGCAGTGGGCAATGAGAAGGGAATGCTACCTAGATCGCCACAATGATGTACAATATTTCTTACCAATATCACATTCTATAGTGTTGTCGGTATGTTTTTTGTTATTGATTTCAAATTATGCAGTGCCATTGATGTCAAGCTCATGGGAAGGCAAACTAATATTGCATTTGTAATAAATGTTATTTAATTATTTTCTTTCTGAAATTTTTCTTTCTTCCCTAAAAGTAAGGGAAGGAAAATCGCATTTATAAATTTGACATTTTACTACTTGTAAAACATCGAATTTACACGCTTGTGAAACTTCAAATTCAAGAAAGTTGATTTCTTTGCATTCACATTCTTCTCCACGTAAATGTAAATGACATGGGATTTATACGGCCACAACCTTACCTTGCAAGAAGATGGGACCTCTTCTTTCTTCTAAGGGCAGAAATAAAATCGTTTCTTTAAGGAACAATTACTACAAATGAAAATATTTGGTTGAAGAAACATGTAACCATGAAGAGCTCAAGCGGAAATTGCATCCTTTACAATGAACCTCCTGTCCTAGGGTGTTGAATCAATCCAGCACAATTATGTATTAGGGTGTTGAATCACTTCATAAGCTAGCAAACAATCTTATATTAGGGTGTTGAATCACTCAGAAGCTAGAAAACACAATTAGGGTGTTGAGTCACTCCAGAAGCTAGCTAACACAATTTCGCTGAGTTGAAAGAAAAACATGGTTCTATCTCATTTATATTTAGATTAGCATTATTTATTTTAAATGTATTAAACTATCGAGATTTTGGATGAAGTGTATGTTTAGTTTTTTTTTATTAAATGGATTTTTTCACTCTTACCAATAATTTAATTCCTTAGTAGAATAAGATATAAAATTAAATTATTAATAATAATTTATTTAATTAATAAAATAATGTTCTTAATGAGAAAATATTCTAAATTTTTATAAAAGGAAAAGTCAATCAATGTATTAATAATCCATGAAAAATAGATTGAAAATGTAAACAAACTTTGACAATGATAGTCATAGGGTTGATTCTAACAGATGGGAGCCAAAATTGTCTTTAAAATTTAGCTACATTTAACACCTCTCTGCTTCTATCAACCATACTTAATAATGTATTTGTGTTGGTCATTAAGATATACCATTGGTTAAGATACACCATTTGTTAAAACAAATTATAAACTGGATGTTCTCTGGATTAAAGTTACAAACCCTTTAATATAATTAGTTTGCAAAATTTAGTTATATTTAACACCTATGTGCTTCTATCAACCATAGTTAATAATGTGTTTGTGTTGGTCATTAAGATATACCATTGGTTAAAACAAATTATAAAATGGATGTTCTCGAGATTAAAGTTACAAACCCTTTAATACGCCAGCTGAAAGATATATCATGAATTAATGTATCTTGTCTTATCCATCATGTATCTCATAGTTTTTGAACACCCTTGGAGTTATATGCAACAATTGGATGTGTTCATGCAACACATCATTTTGAATACCCTCATACATTTTTACAACATGCATCACTGAGCAAAGTCGGATCGAAAATCAGTTGATCATCTTTAAAGTCTTTTAACTATTCCCTCTACCTACTATTGTTCATCTTCAAAATGGTTATTTTCAATTCTTTTTCTGTTGATGTCAATATTTCTCGGAGCATTCTTTTTATGTTGGTGTCAATATAACCTTACTTTCATTTAGTGTCTTTTCGTACTCTCATCCATTCTCATTTAATATGCCTGGAATTTTTAGAGAAGAAAATTTTAGATTTAGAAAGCAAGGAATCTGACTATAGGTGGCTAACAAATGCACTCCACATGCTATTTAGATCAAGGCCTGTCCTCCCTTATTCATATGATTTTGCATTTCATATGTTTGGAGATGAGATATTGTGCAATATATGTTGACACCAACAAAAAAGGAAGTCAAACAAAATATTTTTGAACGTCATCAATAGTAGTTGGAACTAATGGTAGAGACATTCAAAGGTTATTGAGGGGATTTTTGATCACCGGAGTCTTACAGAAAACCAAAGGAAAGATATTTATCTCAGTGAGCTCACTAATACAAGTTGTGGAAAAATGCATGAATACATTCAAAAATATTTGGTAAGCAATATCGGTGCAACATTAAAATCTATGGCTTTCTCCGCTTCACTTTTGGTGAAGCCCAACTCGGTGAAATAGTTGTCAATCTGAGTGTACCAAGCACGAGAAGTTTGCTTCAGCCCATACAGTGCTCTCTTGAGTCGGCACACATGTGATTCACTGTCGAAGATCCCGAAATATTCTGGATGATCTATGTACACTTCTTCCTCAATAACTCCATTGAGGAATGTAGTTTTCAGATCCATCTGATGAATGCACCACCCCATCTGCGCTGAGAGTGCAAGGATAGATCTAATGGAAGAATACCTTGCGACTGGTGCAAAGGCCTCATCATACTCGTTCCCCTCAATCTGTGAGAATCCCTGGGCCACAAATATGGCCTTGTACTTCTCAAGACTCCCATCAGCAGCTTGCTTTCCCTTGTAATTCCATCTAGATCCAACCACTAATTTGTCAACTGATCTTGGGACTACCTTCCATGCACTGTTCTTGATGATGGAGTCATACTCCTCTACCATAGCATCAACCCGAGTTGTTTTCTACACCGCTTCCTGAAAGGAAGATGGTTCTGTCACAATACACTTTCTCATAAGAGCCATGTATCCAGTAAACCTGTTAGGAGACTGTCTATGTCTGCGCAGTGAAGTAGGGGCTCCTACATTCTTTGTTGCATCAAGGCTCAATCTATCAGCTTCTGTGGTGCGCCTTCTGCCATTTCTGGTGGATGGCTCAACATGAGTGTTTCCTACCAATCCATGATCCTCTACATGTGGCTGCTCCACATCTTGAGGCTCATCCTTGGGAACAAAGAGTTCCTCCTCTAAATGCAAATCTAGCTCCCTATCAAGGGACAATCACATGGATTTATCCTCATCAAATTTTATATCCCATCACACAATAATCATTCTGTTGTTTGGAAAATACACTCAATAGTTGTGGAGAGTTTCAGTTTACCTCGCAAATATCCCAATCTCAGTTGTTGGTTCCAACTTCTTCCTAGCGTCTTTAGACACATGCACATAAACAGATGAGCCAAAAATCTTAAAAAGTAAAGCATCGGGTTTCTTACCAATAAAAGCCTCTTCTGGTGTACTCACGCCAATTATTCTATGAGGACAAGAATTTTTCACATATGCCATTTTGTTGCATGCCTTCACCCACAGATGCAATGGTAGGCCCTGATCATGTAGCATTGCTCGTGCTGCACCCACAATTGTTCAGTTATTTCTCTCATCAACCCCATTCTGTTGTGGGTTATGAGGTGCTATCAGTTCTATTTGAATTCCTTATTTGCTATATAATTTATTGAATTTGTTAGAGATTTACTCACCACCATTGTCGCTCACAAGAGCCTTCACTTGCTTCCACGTGTCTTTCTCCATCGGTGCTTTAAACTCAAGAAACTTTGAGAATTTAACTAAGGGTTCAACAATTGGTATCAGAGCCAAGTTCCTTAGTACCAGTCTAACAGCTGAAAGGAGATCCTAGGTTCCCAAGATGGCTAGTAAAGAAGGATACTCAACCAATAAAGCCCCTTTCTTCACTGATGAAAATTATGCTTTCTTGAAAATCAGAATGAGGACATACGTAATGTCTCTAGGAATAGAAGTCTGGGCTACAGTGGAATTAGGATATGCCCCAAAGGAAACTGACACAGAGAAAGAAACAAAACAAGATTTTGTGGCTAACACAAAAGCCATGAATGCCATCTTGAATGGATTATGTGAAGCAGAGTTTATTAAAGTAGTGCACAAAGACTCTGCCAAAGAAATATGGGATACTCTTGAGAACATACATGAGGGAGACAAGAAAGTAAACACTGCCAAACTTCAAGTCTATAGAGCCCAGTTTGAGAACTTAAAAATGAATGATGATGAAGACATTGCCAGTTTCTTCCTAAAAGCTGCAGAAATTATTAACAATATGAAAGCTCTTGGAGAAACCATGCCGTAAAGTATAATTGTGCAAAAGATTCTAAGATTCTCCATCCAGGTTTAATCCAAAGGTGTTCCGCAATAGAAGAAACAAACTCGATTGGGAGACCTTGACCATGAACTAGTTACTTGGAAATCTAATGTTCTATGAAATGAGGCTCCCACAGAAGAAGCCAAGTACGAGGGAAGCAGCCTTTAAAACAGAAAAGAAGAAAGAAGAAGAGGGAGACATATGCTCTTGCTTGGATGAAGAAGAGGAAAATTTTGTAAAGAAATTGGATAGAGGCTCAGGTAAATACAAAGGTAAACTCCCCTTCAAATGCTTTAACTGTGGAAGAGTGGGACACTATGCTACTAAGTGTCCTCACAAGAAAGTAAGGAATCAAGCTCAAGAGCCAGAGAAAAATAAATCAAAGAACTGGCAGAAAGGAAAGAAGTTCAGCAGAAAATCCTTCTATGCTTAACAAGATAGCAGTACATCTGAATACTTAGAGGAATCCTCAAGTGAAGAAGGAACCTCTGAATTCTTATTGATGACCATAGAAGAACTTGAAGGTCTCCTGCTAGAAGATGAAGAAGAAGAAGGTGAAGTCGACCTTGAGGGGGAGCTAAGAAATGCTCTAGAAGAAATTAATAGACTCAAATTGAAATGCAGAGAACAAAAGGACATTCTCCTCAAGTATGTACGAGAAGAACAAAATTCAAAAGTCCTTAAGAAGCTAAATATAGAGCTTGAAGAAGCCAAGAAGATAGAGGACATGTTACTTAAGAAAATCAAAGAAAAAACTCAAGAACAAGAAAATTTGGAAGAAGAAGTAGTATGTCTCAAGAAGAAATTAGAAAATGCTCAAAGGAAAGTTGCTATAAACTCTTCTCAAACAACAAGCTCTAGTAAGATGAATGAAATTTTGGTTGCTCAAAGATCCCCTCTGATAAAGACTGGAATAGGCTATGAAGGAGAATCAAGTAAAAGAAAATAAAAGGTTGACAGAGAAATTATTTTTGTAAAAGAAAAGAAGAATGATGAAGCAGCTCAAACAATTCCTACAAAAGAAGAAATCTACAATAAGGAAGATAGAGATCAGAAGAAACAATTAGTGGCAAAGAATGTAATAAATACTAAGACCCCTGAATATGTAAAATTTGGAAACCATCAAAGGAGATTCTTCCCTCCAATGAAGAATGCCACCTATTATGTTTGCCACAAGCTGGGACACATTGCTGCATATTGTCATGCAAGGAGGAGTAATTCAAACCAGCAAAAGATGCAAATATTGAAGAGACTGCCTCAAGCAAACAAATGGAAGAGACAACCTTACATCAGGTATGCAAATAGCTTCTATGGTTATTGATTTTATTGTAAGGAATTTGGTCATAAAATCATTGAGTGTAGAAAGTATGGACAAAGATTGATGTTTAACACCTCAAGGAGGTTTATGAATCAAATAAATTATGTTCATACTCATAATTCTACAAAATTTATGATCAAATGTTGTGTATGTAATCAACTTGGACATATACCTTCCAAATGTCCTCTAAGAAGATATAGTTCATCTCCTCACAAAAGATACCAAAAAAAAAGGCGCTTCCAGTGGATAAAGAAGGTGAATAAATGTGACTTGGCTCTAACTGCTGAAGACCTGAAAAGTCAGTGGTATTTGGATAGTGGCTGCTCAAAACATATGATTCGAGACATAAGCAAGTTTATACCCTTGATGAAAAGAAATCAGGCAATGTCACTTTTGGCAATGACAAATCAGGTAAGATCAAGGGAAAAGGCTCAGTCAGCATAGACAATGGTAGAGGAAAGGCCCAAGATGTACTATTTTTAGATGGGTTGAAAGAAAATTTACTGAGTGTCATTCAGATGTGTGACAAAGGTTGCGAAGTTCTATTTAGAGCACAAGATTGTGAAGTCATATCAAGCACCACAGGTAAGACTCTGCTCAAAGGTGTTCTAACAGAGAGCAATTTTTACATTGTGAAAGAGGAAGATGAAGAATGCCATCTTAGCAAACTTGAGGAGTCATGGTTATGGCATAAAATATTGGGACATCTCAGCTTCGATCACATCATCGGACTAAGAAAGAAGAAAGCTGTCAGAGACATGCCAGAAATAAAGAGGCCTTCTAATACCATATGCAAATCTTGTCAATTGGGTAAACAGACCCGCACATCCTGTAAGGCCAAAGAGGAGTTGTCAACAAGAAGACCACTCTAGCTTGTGCACATGGATCTATGTGGACCTGCAAGAACTAAAACACCAAGTGGAGAATCCTACTTCATGTTGATAATAGATGATTTCTCTAGAATGACATGGGTTGATTTTCTCAAGAATAAATCGGAAGCTCTGGACAAATTCAAAATATTTAAGGCATTAGCAGAAAATCAGACAGGATGCAAGTTGAAATGCATTAGATTAGACAGAGGAGTTGAATTCACTGATTATGACTTTGTTGACCTATGCAATGAACATGGCATAAAACAACAATTCACTATTGCAGGAACACCTCAGCAGAATGGAGTAGAAGAAAGACAAAACAGATCTGTTCAACAAATTGACAGAGCCATGATGCAAGAGAGCAATATTCCTCAAAACCTTCTGGCAGAAGCAAGTACATAGCAAGATATATCCTTAATAAAGCTCAATTAAGGCCAAGCAAAGGATAAGACTCCTACGAACCTATGGCATGGAAAGCTAGCTTCAATCAAACATTTCAAAATCTTTGCAGCAAGTGTTACATAAAGAATAATGATGAAATTGGAAAATTTGATGCAAGGGCATATGAAGAAATATTTCTAGGATATGCATCCAAAAGCAAAGGGTACAAGGGTGTGCTACAACAAGACTCTTCTGAAAATAGTAGAAAGCATTGATGTGAGATTTGATGAAGAACTTTAAAACAATACAAGAGATAATGATTGTTAAAATTTCATCGTAAACCATTGAAGAAGAAGACCGTAATGATGATGAAACAAGAAATACTACAGAATATGAAGAGTTGAGCTCGAAAGTCCCCTCAAGATACACTCGTAAGAATCATCCTGAAGATCAAATCATAGGAAATAAGAAAGCAGGGGTCCAGACAAGAAGGCAGCTAACAGAACAAACTGCAGAGGTATACATAGCCATGTTGTCACAAATAGAGCCAAATAAATTTAAAGAAGGCAGCAAGGACAAGTCTTGGGTAAAAGCAATGAATGAGGAATTGGACCAAATTGAAAAGAACAAAACCTGGGAACTACTTCCTAGACCAATTGAGAAAAATATCATTGGTTCAAAATGAGTATTCAAAAACAAAATGAATGAGAAAGGACAAGTAATCAGAAATAAATCCAGACTAGTCTGCAAAGGATATTCACAAGTCGAAGGACTTGATTATGATGAAACATTTTCCCCTGTAGCCAGAATGGAAGCTATCAGAATGTTCCTGGCATTTTCATGCTACCATAATTTCAAGGTATATCAAATGGATGTAAAATCTACATTTCTGAATGGAGACTTAGAAGAAGAAGTCTACATGGAACAACCAGAAGGCTTCTCATTGAAAGATAAAGAATATTATATGTGCAGACTGAAGAAGGCCCTATATGGACTGAAATAGGCTCCTCGTGCTTGGTACTCAAGATTGGGTAAATATTTGCAAAAACAGGGCTTTAAGAGAGGTGGAGTAGACAGTAATCTATATATAAAAGCCCATGAAAATGAAGTCATGATTGTTGTTGTATATGTTGATGACATTATGTTTGGAAGCAACAGAGATGAACTAGCAAAAGGATTTGCAAAAGAGATGAAATCAGCTTTTGAAATGTCCATGATTGGAGAGCTCAGTTTCTACTTAGGACTTCAAATTCAGCAAAAGAACACAGGCACATTCATCTCACAGGAAAAGTACTTAAAAGAAATGTTCAAAATGTTCAAAATGGAGGATTGCAAACCTGTGTCAACTCCCTTGACCACGGGAAGTAAACTATGTGTTGATGATGGGTCTGCTAATATAGATCAAAAACTCTACAGATCCATGATAGGAAGTCTGTTGTATCTGATTGCATCAAGACCAGACATCATGCTAACAGTAGGAATAGTGGCTAGATATCAAGCAGCACCTAAACAAAACCATCTTCTGGCAGTAAAAAGAATATTCAGATATCTACAAGGAACATCACAATATGGACTTTGGTATCCTAAAGGCAAAAGCTTCACTTTGACAGCATACACAGATGTAGATTGGGCCAGCTGCGTGGATGATAGGAAAAGCACAAGTGGAGGTGCTTTCTATCTAGGAGAAAGTCTAGTGGCATGGTTAAGAAAGAAAGAAACATTTATCTCTCTGTCTACAACAGAAGCAGAATATATAGCAGCAGCAGCATGTTGTACACAAGTCATATGGATGAAGCAAACCCTCGAAGACATGAAGGTAAGCATCGAAGAACCTATCTCAATAAAATGTGATAATACAAGTGCTATAAGTATATCTAAAAGCCCTGTGCTTCACTCAAAAACCAAACATATTCCAATCAAGTATCATTTTCTCCGAGAACAAGTGGTTCAGAAGATAATAAAACTGGAGTATGTACCAACAAAAGAACAAACAGTAGATATATTTACTAAACCGCTTGCTAGAGAACCATTTGAATATTTAAGAGACAGACTAGGGGTAGTATCTGTAGATGCTACTCTCTAGTATGAAGAGAAAGCACAGTTTCAGGGGGAGAACATAAACGAAAATATCATTCCCAAGGGGAGATCTGCAAGCAAGGGAAACATGAAACAGGTCCCCAGGATCAAAAATATTATGGAAAGAATACATTCAGCATAAAAGATTCAATAAAAGGGGCAAAAGACTCAGTGGTGAACCTGATGAGAATTTAATCCAAAGGATTGAAGGATCAACGTACAAAGACAGAAGATCTCAGATAAAATAAATGAATGAAATTTTGGAAAAATAAAATTAATAAATAAAATCACAGCATCAAAGAAAAGGAGCAACAGCGTAAAAAGTCAGGAAATTTCAGGAAATGCATGAAATATTGGAAAAGGAATAAAACCACAACATCAAAGAATAGAAGCTTCACAACAAAAAAAATAAAATAAAATTCGAACCCCTTGCCATTGATGTCAAAGGGGGAGGAAGAGCAAGCAACAATAAGAAGAGGAAGCAACAGGAGAAAGGATCCTATCAGGCAAACAGAGGAATTGTATTGCCATCAATGCCAAAGGGGGAGACTGCTGGAAATGTTGTCATTGATGGAAAATGAGATAGCAAAGAGAGAGACAGGCAGAGGAAGCGAATATAATAGAGGCAGAACCGTTATCAGAAGCAGAGGCAGAGGCAGAGCCATTATCACAGCAGTAAAGGCAGAGGAAGAGTGAAAGAAGCAGCAGTGGCAGAGACACAGCTATTACTGCAGAGAAACAGCTATTATTCCGAGAATCGTTGTTCCCACCCGGTGAATATATATATATATATATATATATATATATATATATATATATAACGAAATTTCGAGAATCTCTACCTCAGCTGGAGGATATATGTATACAATTTCGAGAATCTTTACCCAGTCGGACGTTACATTTAATACATAAACCTTATTCTAGGAATCGCTTAACCCCAAGCGGCAAAGCATATATATATGCAAACTCGTATTTACATATATAGCGCGAGATCCAAAGAAACCAAGTAATATAAGGTGGGACCCTTCCCAATCGCATCGGAAAGAAATAGACAGTCGGAACATATATTAAAAGACCTGCGATTGAGATTGAAGCCCGGACCCGATGGGCTTATAAACCATGAGTAAAAAGTATTTTCAGTCCGTCATGATCGAATTGGAGCAGGAGTGGTCAATTGCATCGAAGTATTCGAGTCGCGATTGCGATCAATCGCAATCGGAACAATCACAAAGGACCCAATCGCAATCGGAAGATTTCAATTGCAATTCATCACATCGGCATTTCAAAATGAACAGTGGTCAATCGCAATCAGAGCAGGAGCAATCAATCACAATCGGAGGAGCAATATATTGCATCGGGAAGCGTGGCAAGTGGGCCCAGAAGGAGTTTTTATATGTTTTAAACAGGTTTTATTATATACGCCGACATTTGATTTAAAGACATATTGAAAGGCAGTTAGTGTAATGAAAGTTGGGTTATATATAAATATATATATATATATATATATATATATATATAAGAGCTGTCATAAATATAAAACGATGGTTGCAATGGTATTAAAATATGCCACGTGGTCTGTGGACCCACAGGCCTCGGCTCAAGGTGGAGGGAAATTCTTTATATAAAACAATTGCGATGTATTTATGTTCCGCTTGCGGAACCCGCCACATCAACAAGACACTTGCTGCGTGTAAAGGGTTGGAATTTACCCAGAATTACAATCAGCAGCCACAGATATTTACAAAATGCACTGATATAAAAAGCTGTGTTACACGTATGCAACAGTTACACCACAACAAATGACAGAAAAGCAAACAGAGCTGAAAAGAGATAAAACACAGTCAAAGAAAAGACAAATGCGTAGCGGGCCAAAACACTAAATGAGTTGAGCTGAAGTTTTTATTATATGTGAATGTTAATATTGTAATTGATTTTTTTATTATTTGTGATGCATTGGCAAATCTCCGGAAGAAAACAAAATCCCACTATTAGATTAAAATAAGTACCTACAGTTACATTTTTCTGAGTGAGCTGGAAAAGAAATGAGAAGGAAGAAGGAAAAGAGGCATGGCTATCCATTCCAAATTCATTAAGGAATGCTAACAGTCACAAGAAAATCCTTATAAATAATATCATCTTGATATGCAAAAAAGTGTGTTAGAGAGAGTAAATCTAGAGAAGGCAGAATATAGAAGTGTGAGGTAGAGAAGATTAAGAGAAGAAGAGCAAAAAGAGAAGCTACAGAACAGAGCTGATATCTGAGGTAAATCAACAAACATTTAGTTTGATAAATTGAGGAAGTTGGAGCTTCCCTATCAAGTTGCAGCTTGATAGCTGTCAGTTGTAGCTGACTGAGGTTGGAGCCTCCTGTAGGTTGGTGCCTGTAGAAAACTGAAGGGAGTTGGTGCTTCCTTGCAAGTTGTAACTTGCAGAATTGAGGTAGGAGCCTCCTGTAGGTTGGTGCCTGCAGAAAAACAGTGGTGAGAGGGAGTTGGATCTTGCCTTTGCATCACAACAATAATAAGATGTGGTTTTCTCCCTTTATGGGTTTTCACTTATATCTGCTGTCTCTGTGCATGATGTTTATGTGTTGATCTGATTTATGTCATCTGCTTAAATACCTGCTGCTCTCATACTAAGTCTGTTGTTATATTATATTAATACTTGCTGCTTACATTCTAATATTACTCACATATTAAGTTGGATATGAAATGAAGGTGTAAATAAGGTTTCATAAAAGTTTAAAAGATCATCGTTGTGTTAAACTGATTCACCCCCCCCTCTCAGTTTAACTAAGGGTTCAACACTGTCATATCCATCATGAACTTTGATCCCCTTCCTTGTCACAATTGAATGCAGGCCTCGGTCATCCATGTCTATTCGACTTCAAGATTCTTTTTTGAGGTGCAAATTGATATGAAGGAAGTGAGGGAAGAGCTCCAACATGATGCAAATTGAATGTAAACACCTTGAACGTTTAAAAATTCGAAGTCCAATGCAAGGAAATGAAAACAAATGGAATTTGAGAGGTGACTTCACATGCCATCTATGGATGCGAGTTCGACAGGAGTATTCGAGGGGTGGTGTCCGAGGCCGGGAAATAAATGATGACCACTAGACCATATGTGTTTTCATCTACGTAACCATTATATTCGAAAAATATACTCACTCTATTATTCAATTTTATAATCCCTTAGTTCCATCTTGTTCCTTGATTAGTTAAGTATGTGTCTTTGAACTCAAATTCCTTATAACATGATAAAGTTCAATTTGTTCACAATGTTGAAGTTTTAGGAGAATCCGAAACAAAATGGGAGAGATGCTGCAATTGTGCTAGAATCTAGCCTCCCAAACTCGCGAGATTACTATCAATGAATATCCAAATATCATGACTTTTTGGATCTTCTTTTGAATGGCTAGCTCTAAAACTTTCCAAAGAGAAAGGAACTGCATTTGATGATTGGTTTCCACCCCCAATCCCCAAGCATATTGTATCTCGATTTTTTAATCGGGGTGAAGGATCACCACTCTGACTACCTCTGATTTATAACATTTTTAAAATTAAATCTAAAAGAAGGTATGGGGTAGAGTGTTGTATTTAAATGTTTGTAAAAATTTACATGTGGCCTCAATTAAAAATAATAAAAGGTTAAAGGTATGGGGGAGAGGGTTGTATGTAAATGTTTGTAAACATTTACATGTTGCCTCAATCAAAAAAGAATAAAAGGTTAAAAATTAATTGTTTGCAAATGCACTCTTTAGGATAGCATCCCGCCAACTTGTTAAGGATAACATCCCACCAACTTATTAGCACAAGACATCCCATTAGCAAGGTGCTTTAGCAATGAGAAATCAACAAATTTAGTTAACCTTTGGGACATAGGCATGGGAAATATGTTGTAAATATTTTAACTCGGTCAAAAAAAAAAAAAAAAAAAAAAAAATTAAATTAAAATAAAAGAAATAATTTTATAATGATAATTATCAATAAAACATTTTGACTTCCATAAATTACATAAAACTAAAACTAAAAATAAAATAAAATAAAATTCGATAATTATGTTTATAATTAATAATAAAATCAGTCTGGATCCATCTTAACTTCGAAAAGAGATCAAATTTCAATTCATTATTATTATTATTTTAGTCTTTTCAAAGTGAAATGTATCGTGATCAATGTTTTTCTTAAACATTAAATTTCTATAAATATCTGATAAATAACTATTATAAAATTCTTTTATTCCATATCTTAATATAAAAGTCCATTAATACATTTCCTTATTTATAAAATTAAATTAAATAACTATTATTTTATTTCATATTTTAATATAAAATTACATTAATACATTTTCTTATTTATAAAAATAAATAAAACAATTTATTAGATTGATGTGAACTAGAAATAAAATTAAAAAAAATTCATATCTCAACGACTCGTTACTGTTAATATTAATATTCAAATTTTTTATTAGAATTTTTTTATATAAATAACTTATCAAGTTTAAATAATCTATTCATATTTAACCTATTTCTTTATGGGTTAAACTATTTGATAACTTATCAAAAAAAAATCACATTCTCGTACTAAAGTTATATTCCATAACTTACCAAAAAAACACCACAGTCTCATACCAATTGAAGTTAACTTACTCTCTTTTAAGCATTAAATGCTATAAATAATGGGTAAAGCTTTTTTAACCTTTAATATATATATATATATATATATGTATGGGGTTCGAAACTGTTATGAAATTAAATTAAATAAAAATATCCGGTTTTCATTGCCGTGTAAGTCCGCCCAAGGCCGGAAGAGCATCCGTTATATCATGTTTATAAATAACGAGATCATGGCGGAGTGGATGATGAGGAGGAGGATTTGATGAGCGGGCGGTGAAGAAAATGAAGTTACTTAAGGTGATAAAAGAATAACTTGCTCGCACACTCTTCATTCATTAACGCTGGGATTAGTTGATGCATTTGCAGAAAGAGGGAATGACTGGTTGTTTTCCCAAGCGGGTGTCACCATCTGCTTTGTCTGTGCAGAGGAATGTTTGAAGGCAGAGGACACTTTCTGCAATGTCTGGGCCAAGCACTTTCTTATTAAGATAAACGAGGGGCAAAGCAAGCGGATTAAGTACATGGATCCTCAATGTGACGAAGAAAGATGGTGATTGCGAAGTGAACACTAGGGCACCACTTCACTTTCACTTTCTCTTTCTCTTTCTGGTTGTTGTCAATAGGAAGCGATCGATATTACAGGATCCTTATAATGTCTTCGTCACACATGATATTACAATGCACTTAATCCGCTTGCTCTGTCCTTCGCTTATCTGAGCAAGGAAGTGACGCGTCCAGCAGACATTGCAGAAAGTGTGACCACAATTCATCATTGTGCTGTCCTCCTCTGCACACACATCACATCACAGATGGTAACTACAGAATTTGTAGATTAATGCGGTCTAATGGTCGCAACACCAGCTTGCGAAAACAATCACTCAATTTCTCTTTTGGCATATGCATCCAGCAATCGTTAATGTAAATCGTGGATTAAGAGGACGCGAGCATGTTTTTCCTTTACATCTGCAAAGATATCTATCATCTTATGTAGAACCTTTCTCTGTGCTCGCAATAAAAAATCTTGTGTGAAGAAGAAGCAAAACGGTAATATGAGCAGTGGGCAATGAGAAGGGAATGCTACCCTAGATCGCCACAACGATGTACAATATTTCTTACCAATATCACATTCCATAGTATTGTCGGTATATTTTTTCTTATTGATTTCAAGTTATGCAATATCACATTCCATAGTATTGTCGGTATGTTTTTTTGTTATTGATTTCCAGTCATGCAGTGCCAGTGATGTCAAAGCTCATGGGAAGCCAAACCAATATTGCATTTGTAATAATTGTTATTTAATTATTTTCTTTCTTTCTCTTAGAAGTAACGCAAGGAAAATCCCATTCATAAATTTTTACAACTTGTAAAAAATCGAGATTACACGCTTGGGAAACTTCAAATTCAAGAAAGTTCATTTCTTTGCATTCTCCTCCACGTAAATGTAAATGACAGAGGATTTATACGGCCACAACCTTACCTTGCAAGAAGATCTGACCTCTTCTTGCTTCTAAGGGCAGAAATAAAATCGTTTCGTTAAGGAACAATTACTACAAATGAAATATTTGGTTGAAGAAACATGTAACCATGATCAGCTCAAGCGGAAATTGCATCCTTTAAAATGAAACTTAAATCCTCTACTAGGGTGTTCAATCACTCCAGCTCATCAATCCTGTATTAAGGTGTTGAATCACTCCAAAAGCTGGCAAACACAATTCTATATCAGGATGTTGAATACTCCAAAAGCTAGAAAACACAATTAGGGTGTTGAATCACTCAAGAAGCTAGCAAACACAATTTAGCTAGGGTGAAAGAAAAACATGGTTCTATCTCATTTATATTTACATTAGCATTATTTATTTTAAATGTATTATATCGAGATTTTGGATGAAGTGTATGTTTTAACTCTATTAAGTGAAATTTTTCACTATTATCAATAATTTAATTTATTAGTAGAATAATATATAAAATTTAATTATTACTAGCAATTGCACCATATGTTGCAAAAGAAATATTATAAGGAAATAGCATAGGAAAGAGTAGCCTACAAGAAATAAGATGTTGCAGAGTAAAAGGAGCCATTGTGGAGGAATGAAAATAAAAATTTTCTTCCATGGCAGAAGGTAGTGAAATTTTCTTCCTTGATCCTTACAAATCATGACACCTATGTTGAAGTTAAGTAAAATACCTTGTGTGATCATGCCAACATGAGTGCCTCATGAATAAAGAAATGGATAGTGGTTTTCTACCTTCAAAATCAAAGGTTGTTTTGGTGCAATTCCTCCACATTTAATCTTGATCAATTCTTATTGAGTCTCCTCCACATCTAATCTTGATCAATTCCTATTGAGTCATTTACGTATTATTTCCTTCATGATATTTGAAAATATTCAAAATATGACATTGTTCTTTACCATTGATATCCCTGGTGTTTCCCATGTTCTTGTTTTTTCACTATCGCTGATATGAAATTGGGTTTTGCATTAAAAATAAGGCGATTGAGAAAATAGCTCCAACACCAAGAGAGATTTGGTAGCATTTATGGAGTCTGCAAACATGTCTTGTTCTGTGGTTTTGGCTACTCGACATAGATTTCTTGATCTTGTGTAGAAGAAATTAATTTTTATTTATTTATATTACATTAACCATGGAATTGCCAACATTGATGGCACACTTTCCATCACATTTGTAGAGCAAATTATAACAGAGTATCACACAATTCTTATAAGGGTTAAATTCTCCTATATGCAACAACGATGAATTTCATCACTTAAGAGAAGTAAAAACAAGGTTATTGAGAAAACAACTCCAACAAATTTGTAGAGAAAATTATAAAACAATATCACACTTTTCTTATGAGAGATAAATGCTCCTATATGCAACAACCATGGATTTCATCACTTAAAAGCAGTAAAAACAAGTTTATTGAGAAAATAACTCCAACACATTTGTAGAGAAAATTATAAAACAATATCACACTTTTCTTATCAGATCTAAATGCTCCTATACGCAACAACTATGGCTTTCATCAGTTCAAGAGTAGTAAAAACAAGTTTATTGAGAAAACAACTCTACACTGGGAGATATTTGGAAGCAACTATTGAATTGGTGAACATGTATTGCTCTATGGTGTTGGATATTGGGCATAAATTTCTTGATCTTGTATACAAGACTGTAAATTTGCATGTAGCTTATAATGCATTAACCATGAAATTGTCAACATTTAGGGCACATTTTCCATCACATTTGTAGAGAAAATTACAATAGAGTATCACATTTTTACTATCATATCTAAATGTTCTTATATGGAACAACTACCTTTTGCCTCATAGTTTAAATTTGTGCAAGGAGGAGGAGAGGAGTGTCAAGGTGCAAGCTAGAATATGAAGAGAAAGAATAATCTTCTTTGGGCCTTGAGATAGACTCATTCTCTGCCCATCTAGATCGAGTAAAGCTTAATAAAACAAAACTCACCATACTTTAAATTTTTTAAATAAATATCTTAAATTAGAATATCAGTTTAATACATTTTTCTCAATTACACATTTAACAATATTCATTTAAAAAATACAAATACAAATTACTGTCTCTTTTTACTTTTTAAATACCCGAAGTTTGTAACTTATTCTTAATCAAATAGTGTCAATTTTGTAAATCTATAATCTACCAGTCTCAATTTTTATAGCTTTGGCTGAAGGGTAGAGTATATAAATTCCCTTACCCTTTAAGAAGCATTCTCAATTATTGTACCACCCACCTACACATCCAATCTACACATCTTAGGTTATTCTAAATTGATGAAGAGTATATAATTTTTAGGGTGGTGTTCTATGTGCACTAAAATTCCCATGAGGTCCATCATTATGTATGGGGTTCATTGCACCCTTAGATATATTCTGTGAGTTGTTGTGATTTTTTTCTTGTGGCTACAAGTTAGTTTTGGTTGTCACCTAGTTATCATGATTCAAAACTCTTGTAATCATCTGATATCCTTATAGAATTAGGTATATTATGTGAGATAATGTGATGTTTTGTTCTTCACAATGATTCAAAAATTAGCTATTATACTACAATATTGAATTTCTCATTGTCTGTTTTGTTTATGAACCCTTTAAAAAAACCACAAGAACATTTGATTTTACACTATGATCTCCTCAGAATGGGTGGGGGTTTCAAAAATTGGAGAGTAAATTGATTGGTTATTATGATAAATTGTTGTATAAGATGGAAAGTTTGGATGATTTGTAGACAATATGGATGTCATAAGAGATCAGATGGAAAAATTGGATGATTTGTAGACAACATGGATGTCATAAGAAATATCTCTTTTGAATTTTTTAGTCTCTTTGGCCACCGTGCATATAATAGGATCCATTTCAACTGAGAACATCAATAAATCACTGTGTGAATGATAACTTGTGACATAGCTATCCATTTTCTTTTATTGTGGATAAGTTATAAACTAATAACTGGTGAAATCCATAGCCATTTTCTTTGGTTGTGGATCAGGTTATAAACTAGAATATACTCTCAGTATATATTGAATTTCTAGTTGTTGTGTGTTTTTTTTATGAACCCTTTAAAAAAACCACAAGAACATTTGATTTCACACTGTGATCTCCCCAGCATGGGTGGGTGTTTCAAAAATTGGGGAGTAAATTGAGTGGCTATTGCTTTTTATTTTTTTGTAAATTTCGTAGCACCTTTCTATTTTCATATTTTGAAAGAGAAAGTTGCTATACATATTATATCATTTACTGTAGCCTCAACCTGCTTGAAATAAACCAGGTCTATTGGCCACCACAAATAGTTAAAAGCTAACCAAAACTGATATTTTTTTTTCCTTCTAGTTACTGCTTTTATCACTTTACTATGTCCATAACATTTACAACTGAAAATAAACTATAACTATTAAGTGGTTAATGTTAGAAATTGTTGTATAAGATGGAAAATTTGCATGCTTTGTAGACAATATGGATGTCATAAGATATATATATTTTGAATTTTTTAGTCTCTCTCGCAACCATGCATCTAATAGGATCCATTTCAACTAAAAACGTCAATAAATCACTGTGTGAATGATAACTTGTGACATTTCTAGCCATATTCTTTGATTGTGGATCGGTTATAAACTAGAATATACTCTTAGTATATATTGGATGGAGGGAAATTTTATGATAAACTATTGTTAATTACAGTGTCAATTTTGTAAAACTATAATCTACAGTAAGGACTGAGTGGCTTTTTTCTTTTGTAATTTTTGTTTGGAATTGAAAAATAAAAAAATTATAAAAGCTAAAATTATGTAGTGAAAATCTTTGTTTAAAATTTGAGAATAAAAAGTTGATTAAGTTTGACATCATATAATATGAAAATTGTTTACGATTATAAAGTAAAAAACATGTAAGACTTTTTTTAGCTACAATTAGTTAATTAAAGATATGTATGCAGTTTTCTTGAAGGGAATAAATTTGATATTCATTCACAAAAAAAACCTTAAAGAGTATGTATGTATTTACAAAATTTTATGTAGTTAGAAACTAGTATTGTTATGTAATTAGTTATGTAATTAAAGATTATTTTAGTGTTATTTAAGAAATGAGAATTATGAACATTCATCATTATTGCTCAAGATAAATAATGTTAAAAATTTTCATTATTAATTTAATTTTCTATACATTAAGAAATGCCACTCATGAATAATAAAACAATTGTAACATAAATAATATATAATAAAAAAACCATGTATTTTTTGAATAATAAAATAGTTGTAACAAAAATAATATAGAAAAATAAAAAAAAACTATGTATATTTGGATGTATGAAAATCTAAATACATTTTAATAAGTAAAATTTTAAAAGAATAATGGTTATAAACTTTTAAAAATAGTTTGATTAAATAATTAGTTTAGATCTATATTATTTATCAAAGGGATCAATTATCTTTTTTCTTTAAAAACTCCTTAGGGATTTCTCAACTAACTCTATTGTTAATTACATAGTGTCAATTTTGTAAAACTATAATCTATAGTAAGGACTGAGTGGGTTTTTTCTTTTGTAATTATTGTTTGAAATTAATAAATAAAAAAATTATAAAAGCTAAAATTATGTAGTGAAAAAATTTGTTTAAAATTTCAGAATAAAAAGTTGAGTAAGTTTGATATCATATAATACAAAAATTGTTTACGATTATAAAATAAAAAACATGTAAGATTTTTTTTAGCTACAATTAGTTAATTAAAGATATGTATATAGTTTTCTTGAAGGGAATAAATTTGATATTCATTAACAAAAAAAAACCTTAAAGAGTATGTATGTCGTTACAAAATGTTATGTAGTTAGAAACTATTATTTTTATGTAATTAGTTATGTAATTAAATATTATTTTATTGTTATTTAAGAAGTAAGAATTATGAACATTCGTCATTATTGCTCAAGCTAAATCACTTTAAAATTTTTTATTATTAATTTAATTTTCTATATATTAAGAAGTACCACTCATGAATAAGAAAACAATTGCATCATAAATAATATATAATAAAAAAAACCATGTATTTTTTCAAAAATAAAATAGTTGTAACAAAAATAATATAGAAAAATAAAAAAAACTATGTATATTTGGATGTATGAAAATTTAAATACATTTTAATAAGTAAAATTTTAAAAGAATAATGGTTATAAACTTTTAAAAATAGTTTGATTAAATAATTAGTTTAGATCTATATTATTTATCAAAGTGATCAATTTTCCTTTTACTTTAAAAGACGTTTGCATATCAAGACATATGATCCCTCTTGGATCTTGGTAGGATCCAAAGTTAAGATTGATCTAGGTCATATTAATTTCCTCTTTAAATAAACTACATTCCACATGAATACCATGGGTTGTTTTTATATTTTATTATTATTTTATTTTATTATTTTGTTTTTATTTTTATTTTTTATTGAGCTAATGTGATGTTTTGTTTTTCACAATGATTCAAAAATTAGCTATTATACCACAATATTGAAATTCTCATTGTCTGTTTTGACCCAGTTAAAATGTGATCTCGCCAGCATGGGTGGGGGTTTCAAAAATTGTTAGAAATTGTTGTATAAGATGGAAAATTTGGATGGTTTGTAGACAATATGGATGTCATAAGAGATATATATTTTGAATTTTTTAGTCTCTCTGGCCATCATGCATATAATATGATCCATTTCAACTAAGAACGTCAATAAATCACTATGTGAATGTTTACTTCTGAGATTTCTAGCCAACTTAATCTATTGTTAATTACATAGTGTCAATTTTGTAAAATTATAATTTACAGTAAGGACTGAGTGGGTTTTTTCTTTTGTAAGTTTTGTTTGGAATTGAAAAATAAAAAAAATTATAAAAGCTAAAATTATGTAGTGAAACACTTTGTTTAAAATTTGAGAATAAAAGGTTGAGTAAGTTTGACATCATATAATATGAAATTTTTTTATTATTATAAAGTAAAAAACATGTAAGATTTTTTAGCTAAAATAAATTTGATATTCATTAACAAAAAAAATCCTAAAGAGTATGTAGGTAGTTACAAATAGTTATGTACTTAGAAACTATTACAATTAAGTAATTAAAGGTAATTTTAGTGTTATTTAAGAAATGAGAATTATGAGCATTCATCATTATTGCTCAAGATAAACCATGTCTTATGAAATAATTTGGAAATTTAAAAAAATCACATATTTTAAAAAAATTCATTATTAATTTAGTTTTATATATATTAAAAAATACTACTCATGAATAATAAAACAACTGTAACATAAATAATATATAACAAAAGAAAACCATGTATTTTTGGAATAATAAAATAGTTGTAACAAAAATAATATAGAAAAATAAAAAATATATATTTGGATGTATGAAAATTTAAATACATCTTAATAAGTAAAATTTTAAAAGAATAATGGTTATAAACATTTAAAATAATTGTATTAAATAATTAGTTTAGATCTATGTTATTTATCAAATGGATCAATTATCTTTTTAGTTTAAAAGAGTTTTGCATATCAAAACATATGATCCCTCTTGGCTCTTGGTAGATCCAAAGTTAAAATTGATCTAGGCCATCTTAATTTCCCTCTTTAAATAAACTACATTCCACATGAATACCGTGGGTCAATACCATGGGTTGTTTTTATAGTTTATTAATATTTTATTTTATTATTTTTATTTTTTATTGTATTTTGACCTAGTTAAAATGTTAATTACCATTATGTCAGTGTTTTTTATTTAATTTATAAACATTTAAAAATAGTTTGATTAAATAATTAGTTTATTTCTCAAAGGGATCAAATCTCTTTTTACTTTAAAAGAGGTTTGCATATCAAGACATATGATCCCTCTTGGCTCTTGGTAGATCCAAAGTTAAGATTGATCTATGCCATCTTAATTTCCCTCTGTAAATAAACTATGTTCCACATGAATACCAGGGATCAATACCATGGGTTGTTTTTATAGTTTATTTTTATTTTATTTTACTATTTTTATTTTATTATTTTATTTTTATTTTTATTTTTTATTGAGCTAATGTGATGTTTTTTTATTCACATTGATTCAAAAATTAACTGTTATACCACAATATTGAATTTCTCGTTGTCTAATTTTTTAATGAACACTTTAAAAAAACCCACAAGAACATTTCATTTTACACTGTGATCTCCCCAACATGGGTGGGGATTTCAAAAATTGGAGAGTAAATTGAGCGGTTATTGTTAGAAATTGTTGTATAAGATAGAAAATTTGGATGGTTTATAGACAATATGGATGTCATAAGAGATATTTATTTTGAATTTTTTAGTCTCTCTAAAAACCTCTTAGAGCTTTCTCAACTAACTCTATTTTTAATTACCTAATGTCAATTTTGTAAAACTATAATGTACAATAAACACTGAGTGAGTTTTTTATTTTGTAATTTTTGTTACGAATTGAAAAATAAAAAAAAATATATGAAAAACTTTCTTCAAAATTTCACCATAAAAAATCTAGTAAGTTTAACATCATATAATATGAAAAGTATTTATGATTATAGGATAAAAAACATGTAAGATTTTTTACCTACAACTAGATAATTAAATATATATATATAATTTTTTTTTAAAGAAATAATGTTGATACTCATTAACCAAAAAAAATCCTCAATAACTACAGAATTTATAGATTAATGCGATCTAATAGTCGCAACACCCGCTTAAGAAAACAAACACTCAAATCTCTGTAGGCAATCGTTGTAAATTGTGGATTAAGAGGACGCGAGCATGTTTTTCCTTTACATGAAAGATATCTATCATCTTATGTAGAACCTCTCTCTGTGCTAGCAATAAAGAATCTTGTGTGATGAACTGGATGGTCTGTGCAGAGACATGCATAGAGGAAGAAGGCTCATCGCGGCTCATCAAATCCTCCTCCTAAACCCCGCTTATCAACAAATCCTTTACGATTCCGTGGCAAACCTTTTCATATTCTGTGGTTGCTATCATGCAAGAAAAGCAAAACCTTAATATGAGCAGTGGGCAATGAGAAGGGAATGCTACCCTAGATCGCCACAATGATGTACAATATTTCTTACCAATATCACATTCTATAGTATTGTCGGTATGTTTTTTGTTATTGATTTCAAATTATGCAGTGCCATTGATGTCAAGCTCATGGGAAGCCAAACCAATATTGCATTTGTAATAATCGTTATTTAATTATTTTCTTTCTGGATTTTTTCTTTCTTCCCTAAAAGTAAGGGAAGGAAAATCCCATTTATAAATTTGACATTTTACAACTTGTAAAACATCGAATTTACACGCTTGTGAAACTTCAAATTCAAGAAAGTTGATTTCTTTGCATTCACATTCTTCTCCACGTAAATGTAAATGACATAGGATTTATACGGCCACAACCTTACCTTGCAAGAAGATGGGACCTCTTCTTTCTTCTAAGGGCAGAAATAAAATCGTTTCTTTAAGGAACAATTACTACAAATGAAAATATTTGGTTGAAGAAATATGTAACCATGAAGAGCTCAAGCGGAAATTGCATCCTTTACAATGAACCTCCTGTCCTAGGGTGTTGAATCAATCCAGCACAAGTCTGTATTAGTGTGTTGAATCACTCAATAAGCTAGCAAACACAATCTTATATTAGGGTGTTGAATCACTCCAGAAGGTAGAAAACACAATTAGGGTGTTGAATCACTCAGAAGCTAGAAAACACAATTAGGGTGTTGAATCACTCCAGAAGCTAGCAAACACAATTTGGCTAACTTGAAAAAAAAACATGGTTCTATCTCATTTATATTTAGATTAGCATTATTTATTTTAAATGTATTAAACTATCGAGATTTTGGATGAAGTGTATGTTTAGTTTTTTTGTTTTTTTTAATAAATGGATTTTTTCACTGTTACCAATAATTTAATTCCTTAGTAGAATAAGATATAAAATTAAATAATTAATAATAATTTATTTAATTAATAAAATAATGTTCTTAATGAGAAAATATTCTAAATTTTTATAAAAGGGAAAGTCAATCAATGTATTAATAATCCATGAAAAATAGATTGAAAATGTAAACAAACTTTGACAATGATAGTCATAGGGTTGATTCAAACAGATGGGAGCCAAAATTGTCTTTAAAATTTAGCTACATTTAACACCTCTGTGCTTCTATCAACCATACTTAATAATGTATTTGTGTTGGTCATTAAGATATACCATTGGTTAAGATACACAATTGGTTAAAACAAATTATAAACTGGATGTTCTCTGGATTAAAGTTACAAACCCTTTAATATAATTAGTTTGCAAAATTTAGTTATATTTAACACCTTTGTGCTTCTATCAACCATAGTTAATAATGTGTTTGTGTTGGTCATTAAGATATACCATTGGTTAAAACAAATTATAAAATGGATGTTCTCGAGATTAAAGTTACAAACCCTTCAATATGCCAGCTGAAAGATATATCATGAATTAATGTGTCTTGTCTTATCCATCATGTATCTCATGGTTTTTGAACACCCTTGGAGTTATATGCAACAATTGGATGTGTTCATGCAACACATCATTTTCACTACCCTCATACATTTTTACAACATGCATCACTGAGGAAAGTCAGATCGAAAATCAGTTGATCATCTTTAAAGTCTTTTAACTGTTCCCTCTACCTACTATTGTTCATCTTCAAAATGGTTATTTTCAATTCTTTTTCTGTTGGTGTCAATATTTCTCAGAGCATTCTTTTTATGGTGTCAATACAACCTTACTTTCATTTAGTGTCTTTTCGTACTCTCATCCATTCTCATTTAATATGCCTGGAATTGTTAGAGAAGAAAATTTTAGATTTAGAAAGCAAGGAATCTGACTATAGGTGGCTAACAAATGCACTCCACAGGCTATTTAGATCAAGGCCTGTCCTCCCTTATTCATATGATTTTGCATTTCATATGTTTGGAGATGAGATATTGTGCAATATATGTCGACACCAACGAAAAAGGAAGCCAAACAAAATATTTTTGAACGTCATCAATAGTAGTTGGAACTAATGGTAGAGACTTTCAAAGGTTATTGAGGGGATTTTTGATCACCAGAGTCTTACAGAAAACCAAAGGAAAGATATTTATCTCAGTGAGCTCACTAATACAAGTTGTGGAAAAATGCATGAATACATTCAAAAATATTTGGTAAGCAATATCGGTGCAACATTAAAATCTATGGCTTTCTCCGCTTCACTTTTGGTGAAGCCCAACTCGGTGAAATAGTTGTCAATCTGAGTGTACCAAGCACGAGAAGTTTGCTTCAGCCCATACAGTTCTCTCTTGAGTCGGCACACATGTGATTCACTGTCGAAGATCTCGAAATCTTCTGGATGATCTATGTACACTTCTTCCTCAATAAATCCATTGAGGAATGCAGTTTTCATATCCATCTGATGAATACACCACCCCATGTGCGCTGAGAGTGCAAGGATAGATCTAATGGAAGAATACCTTGCGACTGGTGCAAAGGCCTCATCATAATCGTTCCCCTCAATCTGTGAGAATCCTGGGCCACAAATCTGGCCTTGTACTTCTCCAGACTCCCATCAGCAGCTTGCTTTCCCTTGTAATTCCATCTAGATCCAACCACTAATTTGTCAACTAGTCTTGGGACTACCTTCCATGCACTGTTCTTGATGATGGAGTCATACTCCTCTACCATAGCATCAACCCGAGTTTTTTTCTACACTGCTTCCTGAAAGGAAGATGGTTCTGTCACAATACACTTTCTCATAAGAGCCATGTATCCAGTAAACCTGTCAGGAGATTGTCTCCATCTGCGTAGTGAAGTAGGGGCTCCTACATTCTTTGTTGCATCAAGTCTCAATCTATCAGCTTCCGTGGTGTGTCTTCTACCATTTCTGGTGGATGGCTCAGCATGATTGTTTCCTACCACTCCATGATCCTCTACATGTGGCTGCTCCACATATTGAGGCTCATCCTTGGGAACAAAGAGTTCCTCCTCTAAATGCAAATCTAGCTCCCTCTCAAGGGACAATCACATGGATTTATCCTCATAAAAATACACTCGATAGTTGTGGAGAGTTTCAGTTTACCTCGCAAATATCCCAATCTCAGTTGTTGGTTCCAAATTCTTCCTAGCGTCTTTGGACACATGCACATAAACAGATGAGCCAAAAATCTTAAAAAGTAAAGCATCGGGTTTCTTACCAATAAAAGCCTCTTTTGGTGTACTCGCGCCAATTATTCTATGAGGACAACAATTTTTCACATATACCATTTTGTTGCATGCCTTCACCCACAGATGCAACGGTAGGCCCTGATCATGTAGCATCGCTCGTGCTGCACCCACAATTGTTCAGTTATTTCTCTCATCAACCCCATTCTGTTGTGGGTTATGAGGTGCTATCAGTTCTATTTGAATTCCTTATTTTCTATAGAATTTATTGAATTTGTTAGAGATTTACTCACCACCATTGTCGCTTGTAAGAGCCTTCACTTGCTTCCACGTGTCTTTCTCCATCGGTGCTTTAAACTCAAGAAACTTTGAGAATTTAACTAAGGGTTCAACAATTGGTATCAGAGCCAAGTTCCTTAGTACCAGTCTAACAGCTGAAAGGAGATCCTAGGTTCCCAAGATGGCTAGTAAAGAAGGATGCTCAACCAATAAAGCCCCTTTCTTCACTGGTGAAAATTATGCTTTCTGGAAAATCAGAATGAGGACATACATAATGTCTCTAGGAATAGAAGTCTGGGCTGCAGTGGAATCAGGATATGCCCCAAGGGCAACTGACACAGAGAAAGAAACAAAACAAGATTTTGTGGCTAACGCAAAAGCCATGAATGCCATCTTGAATGGATTATGTGAAGCAGAGTTTATTAAAGTAATGCACAAAGACTCTGCCAAAGAAATATGGGATACTCTTGAGAACATACATGAGGGAGACAAGAAAGTAAATACTACTAAACTTCAAGTCTATAGAGCCCAGTTTGAGAACTTAAAAATGAATGATGATGAAGACATTGCCAGTTTCTTCCTGAAAGCTACAGAAATTATTAACAATATGAAAGCTCTTGGAGAAAAAATGCCAGAAAGTATAATTGTACAAAAGATTCTAAGATCTCCTCCATCCAGGTTTAATCCAAAGGTGTCTGCAATAGAAGAAACAGCTGATTGGGAGACCTTGATCATGAACTAGCTACTTGGAAATCTAACAGCCTATGAAATGAGGCTCCCACAGAAGAAGCCAAGTACGAGGGAAGCAGCCTTTAAAACAGAAAATAAGAAAGAAGAAGAGGGAGGCATATGCTCTTGCTTGGATGAAGAAGAGGCAAATTTTGTCAAGAAATTGGATAGAGGCTCGGGTAAATACAAAGGTAAACTCCCCTTCAAATGCTTTAACTGTGGAAGAGTGGGACACTATGCTGCCAAGTGTCCTCACAAGAAAGTAAGGAATCAGGCTCAAGAGTCAGAGAAAAATAAATCAAAGAACTGGCAGAAAGGAAAGAAGTTTAGCAGAAAATCCTTCTATGCTCAATAAGACAGCAATACATCTGAAGATTCAGATGAATCCTCAAGTGAAGAAGGAACCTCTGAATTCTTATTGATCGCCATAGAAGAACTTGAAGGTCTCTTGCTAGAAGATGAAGAAGAAGAAGGTGAAGTCGACCTTGAGGGGGAGCTAAGAAGTGCTCTAGAAGAGATTGATAGACTCAAACTGAAATTTAGAAAACAAAAGGACATTCTCCCCAAGTATGTACGAGAAGAACAAGACCAAAAGTCCAAGTGGGCCTAAAGATAGAGCTGAAGAAGCCAAGATAGAGTGACGTGTTGATGGCTACATCAAAGAAAAAACTCAAGAACAAGAAAAGTTGGAAGAAGAAGTAGTATGTCTCAAGAAGAAATTAGAAAATGCTCCAAGGAAAGTGGTTATAAAATCTTCTCAAACAACAAGCTCAATTAAGTTGAATGAAATTCTAGTTGCTCAAAGATCCCCTATGATAAAGACTGGAATATGCTATGAAGGAGAATCAAGTAAAGGAAAAGAAAAGGTTGATAGAGAAATTATTTTTGTAAAAGCAAAGAATAATGATGAAGCAGCTCAAGCAATTCCTACAAAAGAAGAAATCTGCAATAAGGAAGACAGAGATCAGAAGAAACCACTAGTGGCAAAGAATGTAATAAATACTAAGACCCCTGAATATGTAAAATTTGGAAACCATCAAAGGAGAATCTTCCCTCCAATGAAGAATGCCACCTGTTATGTCTACCACAAGCTGGGACACATTGTTGCATATTTTCATGCAAGGAGGAGTAATTCAAACCAGCAAAAGATGCAAACATTGAAAAGACTGCCCCAAGCAAACAAATGGAAGAGACAACCTTACATCAGGTATGCAAATAGTTTCTATGGTTACTGCTTTTATTGTAAGGAATTTGGCCAAAAATCATTGAGTGTAGAATGTATGGACAAAGATTTATGTTTAACCCCTTAAGAAGGTTTATGAATCAAAGAAATTTTTTTCATACTCATAATTCTACAAAAACTATGATCAAATGTTGTGTATGCAATCAAGTTGGACATATACCTTCCAAATGTCCTCTAAGAAGATATAGTTCATCACCACACAAAATATACCAAACAAAAGGATGCCTCCAGTGGATAAAGAAGGTGAATAAATGTGACTTGGATCTAACTGCTCAAGACCTGAAAAGCCAGTGGTATTTGGATAGTGGTTGCTCAAAACACATGACTGGAGATAGAAGCAAGTTTATAACCCTTGATGAAAAGAAATCTGGCAATGTCACTTTTGGCAATGACAAATCAGGTAAGATCAAGGGAAAAGGCTGAGTCAGCATAGACAATGGCAGAGGAAAGGCCCAAAATGTACTATCTATAGATGGGCTGAAAGAAAATTTACTGAGTGTCAGTCAGATGTGTGACAAAGGTTACGAAGTTATTTTTAGAGCACAAGATTGTGAAGTCAGACCAAGCACCACGGGTAAGACTCTGCTCAAAGGAGTTCGAACAGAGAGTAATGTTTACATTATGAAAGAGGAAGATGAAGCATGTCATCTTAGCAAACTAGAAGAGTCATGGTTATGGCATAAAAGGTTGGGACATCTCAGCTTCGATCACATCATCAGACTAAGCAAGAAGAAAGCTGTCAGAGACATGCCAGAAATAAAGAGGCTTTCTAATACCATATGCAAATCATGTCAATTAGGAAAACAGACTCGCACATGCTTCAAGGCCAAAGATGAGTTATCAACAAGAAGACCACTCAGCCAGTACATGGATCTGTGGACCTCATAAGAACTAAAACACCAAGTGAACTCAATACGTCGATATTAGATGATTTCTCCAATGACATGGTTGCTTTTTCAAGAATAATCGTGAAGTTCAACAAATTCAAAATATTTATGAATTAGTCGAATTTGCTGAAGATGCAAGCCTGAAATGCATAAGATCAAAGAGGAGGTGAATTGTTGCATTATGACTTTGTCGATCTATGCAATGAACACAAAACAACAATTTACTATTCCGGTAACAATTTCTTACAGAAGTATATAGAGATAAAATATATGTTCAACAAATTGCCAGAGCCATGATGCAAGAGAATAATATTGCTCAAACCTTCTGGGCAGAAGCAGTGCACACAGCAGTACATATCCTTAATAAAGCTCACTTAAGGCCAAGCAATGACAAGACTCCCTATGAACTATGGCATGGAAAGCCAGCCTCAATCAAACATTTCAGAATCTTTGGAAGCAAGTGTTACATAAAGAATAATGATGAAAATCTTTGAAAATTTGATGCAA